>VZTZ01038047.1:0-12414 GCA_013400955.1 Drymodes brunneopygia | reverse complement strand
TTCAGAGTAGATGCCTGTGCTAATTGAGCCAAAACTTGACTTGTTATGCCCAAAGGCCCAACAGCATTTAACAGCACTTAAACTTAACTGCAGCTAGTACAACGTTGTGGTCCGTTAACAGCACAATACAGAGCTACACCATGTTGAACCTTCTCCTGCCATGGGACTACATGTCTCTCAGAAAGGATTGGACTTTACAGAAAACACTAGATACTGATTGCAGGATTTAATGTATTTACTAAAAACTATGCTGAGCATCACATACCTTCACTCACAACTTATTTCAAAATAGTCTAAATCATAACAGTTGTGTATAAGAAAAGTAATTTTAAATGTTCTAGATTAATGAGTGTGTTCATTTTTCTTTTCCTTCAACAAAGTCAAATAATAGGGTTGTGAGGCTTAGTTGGTAAATATTTTTGCAAGACAGAAGTATTATTTTCATGCCACTAACAGGCTTAGCTAAAGACTGTACACTATTTATAACACCTTAACCACAAAGCTTGTGTTTTCATGAACTGTGCTAATGTAAAATAAATCCTCTGCTGAGCTAATTAGGAAGGTGTATTAATCCCAAATAATTCCATGTTGAGCTCACTTCTTAGATAAAGGGCCTAGATTCCCATTGTTCTGAATCTTTTGAGCTTGTTTCTATGATAATGGTGGAAATACTAGTAAAAAGATTACACCAAAAGTTGCTGTGATTACTAACACATGTCAAACTATGGAGCTAGATCATCCTCAAAATCCTCACTGTGTGGATCCAGGTAATGTGTATGTAGTAGATGCTGTGTACACAGCCCTGATTCTATACCTCAAAATGGGGAGACAGGGCTAGTGATGCTCCTGAACAATATCCTGTGGAAAGCCAAGTCACAAATTAGTTTGGATCAGAAATATGCAGTTTATGAAATCTTATAAAAAAATAACCTTTCCATTCACAGGGAACACTGAGGAAAATCTCTCAAGGATAAAAGAAAACGAAGGCACTTCAGTAATTTAACCCTTATTATTATTATGTGTTTCTGTTATACTAGAACACCTCTGTAATGCCACTAAAAATACAAGTTAATGTCAGAGTCAACTGTGTGTTCTTAACTTAGCATGGTTATTTTACTAATAATATTAGTAAATATTACTATATTTTCTCCCAGGGATGACCAAGAAAATAAGGAAGATGGAAACTTCTTATAAATGCATAATGCCCAAATGTCCTGTCAAGTAATGTTTGTTTAAGTGTGAAATGCTCAATTATTTTCTCATACAAAAGTTTCCCACAGAGCCTAAAAGATGCAAAAGAGTAGCAGGATATAAATTCTAAGTCGTGGTCAGAAAAAAATTATTTCTCTCCCTGAAGAGGAACCTTGGTTTTCATGTCAGATTTAATGGTTTTCCAACCTCATAAGGCTAAATAAAACATAATTCTAAATGAATCAAGCTTTACAAAGTCACTTTCCAATGTTGTTGACATGATCACTATTAACTGTTTCCCTCAAAAAGGCCATTTACTGTGTAGAAAGACAGCTCTTCTGAAAGTTCCCCAGCTGGTCCAGGGGCCCTTCTGGTTGGCCTGGGAGTAGTCTATCACACATAGCTCTGAAAGAAACAGAGGCCTCTATCTTCAGTATTCCAGCTAATCAAGTCAATCTCCATAGGGAGAGACAGTGGAATATCCATTTACTACAGTTCATTCACAAGAATTTGTCATCAGTTCATGTGCCAGTAGCTGGTGTCCTCGTGACAGTCCCTCCTTTCATAAGCAGTCTCATTCCAGATACCTGCACTCCCAGACCTTCCAATAATTTTGACTACCCAGAATTCAACTTCTAATTTAGGATTAACAAATTATCTTGACCTGTCCAACTCCAGTTGAATATTCTGAGACTAATTTTCCCCTCAGACAAACAGCATGAAGGCGATACATACCAAAAAGTTTACCCACAAAGAAGGCATAAAAAAATATACATTTTTGATGAATGTATATTCAATCATATTTGTTTGCAAATAAGATCTTAATCTTATAGTACTTCTATGAAGGATGTACAAAGTTCTTTAGTTTTTTTTTTGCTTTTCATTGCTGACAACCCACTTCAATGTGTGATTGCCAATGTACAAAGGCTCAGTGCTGCACTCAGGCACATGTAGTACCACCTTACAGGGGTTCCAAAGCAATGTGTACACAATTTGACCCAATCAGTCATAGGTTGTTAAGCACCTACAGAAACCAAGGGAATGATTTTTTAAGTGCCATTTAGAGCTCTACTTTTACAATCCATTCATATAGGTAACTGTTGCAATCAAGTCTTGTGTCTACAGATGTACATCCACTGACAAGAACACCTGATAAAATACCAGATCTTCAGCAGTCAGAGCTAAGTTGTTTGTCACTACCAGACCACATTTCAAGCTGACTTTTCAAATCTGCAAAAGCTATGCTATCAGAACCAACATGGTAAGTTTGTTAAACTCTTGCTTACGCATTGTCTTATACATCCCTTTTCTCCATCCAAATATTTTTCAGGTGTCTTTTTGGATATTTATGGAAAGTTACCTTAGAAACAATACAAGTGGAGAAAGCTCTATACAGCAAGCTTTAAACAATTGTTCCACGACCAACGGTTTAAAAACACTGCATTCTGGGGACACTATTTTAGATTTTGCTTACAGAGGCTGAGCAAATTTAGAGCAAGAAATGAGCATTTATGATCTATTAATCAAAATATTATAAAGCCATGCAGCTTCTTTACTAGTAAGGGGAGGAAAACACCTGTAAATATCAGTTGAAGTTTAATCACTATAATGAGTTTTTGGCACATTTTTCAAAACACCTGCTAGCAATACTGCAGCATCCTTTCTAAGAAAGTGCATTACTATTAATTCAGTTCTGATTTTGTGGATAATATCAGATTGTCAATAGGCTTGAACTTCTTGGAGTGNAAACATCGAAAATTACTGTGTCATGAAATAAATTTGTGTTTCACCTGCTACTTAAATGCTGGTTCCCTATCTCAGGGATATAAGGACAGGTTGAAAGGTCAGGCTCTACATTAGGTCTCTAATGTAGGAGGTCTCTACATTAATCACAACAATCTACATTAATCACAACAATGGGCTTTCTTGCATCCAAGAAGCAGCTAAATAAACTAGGACTATCAAGCAATCAAGGGAGCTAGGATACAGGTCTAGGAAAGAAGTCAAGGAAATTATAAAAGAGTGAACCAAATATAATATCAGTAATAAATAAATAATGATGATGATGATGATAATAATAATAATAATAATAATAAATATCATGATTCCCCCTACAATATCCACTCCAGAAAGATGACAGTTTAAACTAGTTGAAGGACAGACTAGATGTGTGTAAGGAAGAGAAATCCAATGATACACAGAAGTGAGGCATGGCTACCAAAATGGTTATGGATTGACAATGCACAAAATCTACCATACACACTAAATTTATGTCTCCCATCTTTTTTTTAAGCTGCTAATACAGACATAGTACTTAAATCTTTGACATAAGCCAATAGAGCTGGTTTTATGCGCTCTGTGATATTTTTCTGCCATTTCTTTCAGTGTGTCTGAAGCCTTTCAAATAGTCCTACAACTTCTTTATCTGCTGTCACTGTTCTGGTTTTGCTCCTGCTTTTCAGAACAGATGTTTGCCACTGGGAGCTGTGATAGGTAGAAGAAGTGGAGACCGTTCCCCAGGGCAGTAGAGGAAAATTTACTGCATTAAAATAGGGTTATCATTAGCTAAAACTTGTTTGATTATAGTCTTATGAAGTTCATGCTCTGCAAACACAGACATTGCAAATCATTCCATAGGTTCATTGTCAGTTCTTTGGTTCAAGTACAAGTATCTGTCTATGATGAAAATGAAACAAGCCAGTAAAACATGCTAGTTTATACTGATCAGAACATGATCAGAACATGATCAGAACAGTATTTTCACTTCAGCAAAATGGGGTTTTGGCCTCATGGTCCTACATAGCTCATTCCTTTGTAGAGGACTATTTCACTAAGTTCTTTTTATTCTTATGGACAACTGATTATTCCATTTTATACTTAATTCCTCTAATCATATATTTTACTGTAAACAAAATATGTGCTAACCCAAAAATACACAACTTATTAATATCATGATTTTTTAATTAAATAAGGTTTTTGTAAGACGAGGAGTTATTGTATATCTTTTCAGTGTCAGTTCCCCTAAGGGGATATTATTACTTCCTGTCAAAATAATGCATCTAAAAGAACAGAAATTAAAATATAAAACCTATTTGACCATGGTTGGTTTTCAATGTATGTAGAAGGAAAAGGAGTTGGAGGTAGCAGTGCAAGAAAATATGAGCAATCTCTGGTAAAAATTCACTAGGGAAGAGCAGTTTTTGAGAAAAATTTATCATACAATGTCTTATGAACATCTGTGGGCAGTAGGCACGAGACACGGTAAAATGGTGAGGGAGCAGTATGGCAATACAAAGCCTTGCTCTCAGAGCAGAGCCTGTGACCTGCAATAACTGCCTCCCTTGGGAAGAGAAATCAGCACAGCTTATTCCATATGTGACTGTGGAACAGAGTTTGTTATGTACAGAAACCTGAGCCAGGTCTAGAGCCCCTGGGAAGTAGCTCTGCATCACGATTCAGAGACCCGTTGTTGCTTGCAGTTTCCCTTCCATGCTCCTATCAGTAAATGAAATCCTTGATCTAAAACTCTCCTCAGCCCTAAAAAAGGAGGTGTCTGCGAATGTCTAAATACATCAACTAGTAATCAGGCCATGATTCCTGACTTTGAAGAGAGTCGAAAAATATCTATATGTGTTTTTTATAATGACATGGAAGATGTCTTTTTAAGAAACGTTCCAAACTCTTGTTAATAAATGCAGTTCATTCATATTAAAATCAAATATAACCTTATCACTGCTGATATAACTTGCAAAATATTCATCAAGATAATGTCAAATATTTTTGAAAGGCATTCTAGCTTCAAAAGAGGTTACTTTCAAGAGTCTGTGTTTTCCCTGTGCCTGCTTTGCCTTTTTCCTGGGTTTTAGCTTTCCACTATTCTAACTGGTGTTTTTTTGTTATTACTCAGGTTTCAGAGACAGAAATAGTTCATGCCTCAAACATTGATATAAAGTTTTGCTCATCATAACCAAAACTGTAGAAAGAAGGTACAAACAAAGAAGCTTCGCTGAAGATACCTGCCTGGGACTTTGGACTGAAACCAAACTGCTGATTAGATAAAGGGAAGTCCATTGTTCAATCATCTCAGGCTGAGGAGAAGGTTGCATCCATAAAAGGCCAAAGCCACCAGCTGCAGCCAGGTTTGGATGGGGGTAGAGCACAGCTCACAGAAACCAGGTTTGCATGGAAACCCCCACCTNTTTTATGAATATTTGTGCATTATATGTGCACATACATGTGCTCATTTATTTACTTTTAAATTTGGAGTAGCTGAAGTCAAAAACCAAAATTTCTTTCTTTAATGTTTTCACAGAATCACAGAATGGGTCAGGTTGGAGGGGTGATGTGGTCCAAGCTCCCAGCTCAAGCAGGGTCATCCCTGATTACATTGCACAGGGTTGTGTTCAGATTGTTCTTGGATATGTCCAGCGAGGGAGACTCCAGAACATCTCTGTACAATCTGATCCAGTGCTCAGTCACCCACATAATAAAGAAGCTCTCCCTTATACTCAGGAGCTTTCTGTGCATCAGTTTTGGTCCACTTCCTCTTGTCCTATTGCTTTGAACCACTGAAAAGAGCCTGCTCCGTCCTTTGACACATTCCCTTCAGATGCCTACATAAATACGTACTTAATTTTTCAATGGTGTTTGGCCTGCAAGACTTGAAGCAGCTTTCCTCTCTAAAGTAGATACTGTGATAATTTGTATTTAACTCAGAGGTTTTAGGCCTCATTGGAAATATGTGTTTTCTAGAAAGCATATGTAGATAATAACCAGTGAAGTAAACTACCATTTAGCCAATGTCACTAACTGATCTCGTAACAGTAACAGACAAAACAGTTTCATCCAAGAAAACAATTTTGTTTTAGTAACAGGCTGCCTAAAGGCACCTTCTCCACCAACCCCAAAATAGTCACATCTTCAGTGCAGAATACCATCCTTTCACTGAGGTACTACTGAGCAGTTACTCATCAGACCATAGATTGAGAAGTACTTTATGTACTTTTTACTAATGCGTATAAATACTGCTAAGGACTTGACTCTGAGATTGCATACCCACTTCATAACTTATATTTTGTAATCTTGTTGTTTGAAAGAAACAATTTTTGTTCATTCATTAAACTAGTTGATCCGCAAGCTGCCACATCCACAGAATGACTGGTAACACAATATCTTCTCTATTAGCAGTAAAACACCCCTAAGATTGCTTTTTCCTGTAATTATATTTTTAGCTTTATCCCTTCCAGGTGACTCTTGACAAGACTCTGGAAGCAGCCATTTGAAGATTAAATATCTCAGCTCCTTGAGAAATTATTCCTGATTTGTCCTTCAATCATGGATTTTCTACAGAGGCTGCAATTTTACAAGTATTTTGGCATAGCAATAAAGGAGTGGAGAATGTCTGGAAATAGCCAGTACGCTTTTATTTTTTCCTTTTCCAGAGACAGTGTTTCTGTAGTCCATGCAAAAATTCATGGAATTCCAGAAGTATCATTACCCAAAAGCCAAAGCTGTGGGAACATAGTGGCATAAATGTGGTGAAACTGATATCATCCAATACCAGTGGAAATTAATTGGACCTGCACAGCCAAATCAGTCCCCAGTGACAATAGAGCGCAATGATATGAGCCTTCTTAGAATGAGAAAAGAAAAAAAAGATATAAATATTCCAGGAAAAATTGGTAGAGAGAAATAAAAATCATTGCAAAAACCATTATCTATTTTGTACAGAGGAAAAATAACTGCTTTTGAAGGACAGACTATACAGAAACTCTACTTACAATTCCTGGCCTTCAGAAAAAGTTTTATTTATTTTTGTAGGTGTTTCAACTTATAATAATACCTGTTTGTACTGAGCAACTCAGCCTGCTGCTCAGTTACCAGGAAAGAGTATTTTTGTTTTTTGAGTAGTTGTTGAAATAAAGAGAACTAATATTTTGACTAAAACATCCAGATTTTATGACATTGTCAGCTGAAGATTACTAAACTGAATGCATGAAATAGATTCGCTGGGTTGAAAAGGCTTATAAAATTTAGAAGCACAAAAAATTATCAACTCCCACCAGAGCTTTCTAAATTAAACAATAATAGTCATGTGAAAGACTCATTAACTAAGAGCAAGAATGTTGAAGTTTAGGTTATTTAATTTCATAATGTGACAGATCTTCTAATACAAGATTTAATCTTTAGATAAGAACTAATTATAAAGCTCAGAAAAAAAAAAAGCTTACATTTCAGGTTGTCCTAAAATTGTTCTGCACAATGTATCTGAAAAAAACTCCATGAATGCAGATTTGTGGTTGAAATTTCATCTGGTGAAGTCTGATACTATACCAGACCATTTTTTTTCTGCTCTAAAGCTAGGTAAAAAAGTAGAATATAGTAACTATTATAATAATCTTCAACTGGAAAGGTACACTTTTGTAACAAATAAATGCTTGGCCTTTAGAACATTATTACATTTTATTTGTTAAATACATCTATAGAGTTGAGCTTTAAATAATTGCGTCTCATCAGCTTGTTCAGACACAGGGTGGGAAGGACTTACCGCAGCTCTCCAGAAGTATTCATTCAGACACAACAAGACCTATATGAATGAGTCTTCTTACAGACTTCCATTATCATGTGCAACAGATGCACTTTATGTTCCTATGTGATTATGGAAAGCGGGCTCGGTAGCACTGAGTTGCACACTGCAACCTGATGACAATTTCGAGATATCTGAAATGAATAAAACTTCAAATTTTCCCCAAACTTATCAAATCATACACTGAAACTTCTGCATGAAAACTTGTTAATAAAGCAAACTGGGACTGCTTGAGAGTGCAACCATAAATCTGTGGTGTCTTTTCTTTAATTTCTCACTTTCATTTTCTTGATCAAGTCCTGCACTCATTTTCAAGATTTTTTTTCAATAAAGACATGTAACTTAGATATATAAATATCTCTAGAATTTCACTTACAAAAATAGTTAATGATCATTGAAATAAGCATACAACTTTGAAATGTATTTTGAGAAAGCTCATGCTATAGAATTTGAGCTAAGTTCAATTTTATGATCGCTTCTTTGTTGTTCAGAGATTACTTAAAAATATGCTAATGAGAGATTAAAAAACATACAGCATCTATAGTCTTCCAAGACATTAAAAAAAGGTTGGGGAGCAAATCCTGATCAAGGATAATACCATAAACAATATCATTTGTGTGATTTTAGCCAGTTGATTGCAACCCACATAAACTGTGCCCCTGGTGGAGGCTGTGGCAGAAATGCTGCTAAAGGTGGAAGAACTTCCTAGAATAAGCAGAGAAATTATTTTGCATGGCTCGGTAACACGAGAAATAAGTATCATGAGGGGCAGTTTTTGATGTAGAGGTTTCTCAGCTTGTTATAATAGACTGTCAGATGTAAAACAGCATGTGAATGGGTAGAACTATTAAAATAATTCTAGCATAGCTTCTGAAAACAAAATTACTAAATTGTATTTCCAAAAAATCATTAAAGTACAAAAAAAGGCAAATTGATGCTGGTGAAAAGTAGAATAGCATAATGCAATGTCACCCATAGACATTCAAATGGATCTCTTAACAGTGAACCCATGTTCTAAAACCTAAGTATTGCTGAAATAATACATCTTGATGTGACTGGACTATCCTGTATTGCTAACAATTTATTAGCTCTTAGTTGAAATGGTCATCTTTTTAGACTAAGGCTTGATCAAAGGACTATAATTTTCTCTGTAGTCATTCATGCCTTAAATATATGGAAATATCATAATATTTTTAAGTTTCTTAATCACCAGCCATTTGGAAATGTAATAGTACATTCTTTTCTTGATGATTTTCAGGGCAGTAATGAAGCATCACTGGAACTCTGTCAGAACACTGACGAAGTCTTATTATTGGCAAATGATAACTCTATGGCTAAATTTGGGAGACATAATTCTATCCACAAGTTAATGGGAAATGGGAATAAATGCATCTTCAGTTAATAATTCAGTTCATATACTGCATAATATTGAAAAGTAAGCTTTAGGTGATCCATAATTTAATCTTGCAGGCACAAGTCACTGATCATTATTATTCATTTGTCAAAAAGTTTTAGAATTATAGGAGTTTTCTCAGATGTGAATACGTGGAAATTTTCAGGCAAGGCCCTATAGGATAGCTACCTCAACATTCTCCAGTTGCAAGGTTTTAAAAATATTAAGCTATAGAAATTACTCTTTTTTGTACTAATGACAATTGCATAGTTGCTGTTTTTATGATAAGTATGATAAATTTAGGAATGTTGGAGTCGTCCTCTTTTTCACAAGGCACAGAAAGTTTTTTATTTTATAGTCTTTCCTTTACAGCTCTCTGATTTTATATGTTCTGATATTTGTGACATGGTGCATTAGTGTGTGCTAATTCACAAAGACAGACTTTCCTACAATTCTTGGTCATAAATTTGCATCATGGCAAACAGAATAAGCAAAAAGGAATTTCATTTTGTGAAATGCATTAGATTTCAAATGCCTGAATTTATATTTTGATGTCATCTAACTGAAGCAACTTAATTTACCAAGCTATGTTGCTTTGAAAAAAGGGAAATGGCAACCATTTCTGAAAACAGATACAGATTAATTATAAATTTTAGCTGAAACATGTACACTCACACAGGTCAGGAGTCATGTAGTAGCTCTAAAAATATATCTTGAAATACTATTTTTTTTAATTTTTCAAAATATTGTAGAACTTTTAATGCTTGCTTCCATCTCAGAGACAGCACCAATATTAGTCACGGTGAAGAAAATTTACCCAGTCCTAACCAAAACCAGCACACCTTCTCACGCCCTCCTGCACAAACTGTTTCCACTTTCCCCTCAGGCAGTTCCCCTCTTTGTGAGTTTGGTACTTGGGCTCTGCAGGTTGGATTTTTATATTTGAGCTGTAATTAATTTCCTGTATTTAAGTAATTGTCAAATAAAGGTTGAAGAGGGAGAGCTGATGTGCATTTCGTATGTACCAAAACGTCTGAATTAACATTAAAATGATATCACATTTTGGTTCTGGCACAAATAATGTGTTTTGTCTCATTTGAATCTTTCTGGCTCTCCACTACATTCTGCCCTTATTATGAATTTTGTATAATTTGTGTCTGCACAAATTCAAGTGTATGAATCTACTCAATACATAAAATTTTACCATTTCTGACCAACAGACAGAAGCCCTTGATTAAAATGGAGTCACTTTTTAATGTTAATTGGACTGAGATCACACATATAATAGACTTTGGCTTTAAAAAGGCTTCACATTGAATTAGGTTTTGGACACTGCCTTTTTCATTTACTGCATAATTGAATCTATACATTACTGCTTCAAAATGCATAACAGTTCCAAAAGAGAGTTTTTGAAATCTTATACTCAAAAACTGTGAGGATGAAACAGGGGCTTATCACATTTTTCTAAAGCTTTTTTGGTTTGTTTCTCATTTTATTCATGGAGNTTCTCATTTTATTCACGGAGGAATGAGATGGGGTAAACAAAAATATTTAGTTTGTATGTACTTTCATATTCTACTACTGTGTGTATTTTTCTGAGTTTTCATTCAGTTAGGACACATTTATCCTTGCCTATTTACAAAAAAAAGTTCTGATAAGCCAGTTCTAATTAAAAAAATAGTAATTGTGGGAATATTAAACCATGAACTAAGATTATGAAAAATATGTTCATGATACTATGGTTTAAACATGTCAAAAATCTGAGAGGAATTATTGAGGTGCTGAGGAAGCTCTAGAATACAAATACTAACCTGTTGCTTCTTTTTTTTATGAAAGGAAATCTTGTATCATATCTTTGCAGCATATAAAATTTTTGTCTTAAGGTTTAGGAAATTTTCAATGCTGTAGATGAGAAATTAATATATGATAATTTGTTTGATAGTTCTGAATGGAAAAATTCTCTACATGAACTTCGTTATACCTTCTTCCCTTTAAGATGGTATCATTCTTAGCAGATAGAAAAGACCAAACTTCAGTTTGTGACCTAGCATAATATTATTAAGGAATACTTTTATGAAATTCTGCCCTCAAATAACCTGGTACAGTGTAACTTTTTCTGTAATTAAAGTTTCATTTTCCATTGACACCAATTAGATAAGAGGAATTAATTTCTTAAGGTGTCCACCTTGAACACCTGGACAACTGAATGACTTGGACTACAAAACCTGTAAAATCACAAATGTTGGGCCATAATCCTAGTTCTTGATATTTAACTGGGAAACAAAGGGGATCTTAGGGAAAATTTATAACGAATATACCCGAAAACTTAAAAAAAATCTCGTGCTTAGAGCATACTATTTAGAACTGAAACTAATATAATTTTACTTTAATTCTACTGCCCTTCATGGACTTACATTGACTTACATCATCTCCAAAGACCAAAGTCTTGAGAAACTGAGAGGTTTATTCCAACTATGAGGGTTGACAAAGTGAATGAAATGTTCTACACTATGAAAAATACCTTTGTAGGCCCAAAAGGAATACTTGAAAGTGTTTCATTATGAGTTTAAAAAGACTGTACCCAACCATGAATCTTTTAATGGTACTAGATCCTTAACTATACCATAAAAATGAGCAAATTTGAATATGAGGAAAAGAAAAACACAATAAATTTTATTTTACTGTACAGAATAACTAATCATCATCATTATTAAATGTTAATGGACTATTTAAATCAGAGAAATGTGAATTATATTTTATTTTAACTGTAGATATTTCCAAATTGCAATTTGGTGAAAAACTATCCTGACATTTTTCTCCTACACATTATTGTGCTTAATGTCATACCAAACATGAAATGGAATAAAAAGAAAAAGCAAAAAGGAAATGGAACTACCAGAAAAATTTGTTCAAAATTTTTTATGTAGAGCTTCTTATCTGAAAAAGTCCATCAATGAGAGAGCAAGTTAGCGGAGAGACTTGCAAAACCAAATAGTTTTGAGGAGCTTATTGGATAAAAGTCACCTACATTTCTGATTATAAATGTGTACACATAATTCCAAGTATAAACCTATAAAATAAAATGTAGGGCCTGATTTTTAGAAGTAATCAAATTTTTCTAGACATGTTGTGCAAAGGTACTTTGGCATCACACAAAACTTTTAAACATTTGAACAGAAGTTCAGGAAAACTCCCATATGTCAATTTTTAGCTCACTTGAGAGACAAGCAACCACAATTCAGAA
>VZTZ01038021.1:114062-140566 GCA_013400955.1 Drymodes brunneopygia | reverse complement strand
AAGGAGCAGAGCCACCAGCAGGGCAGGGGCAGCGAGAATATTGTGGCTGGAGGCTTGGGAGGAAGAGGAAGGGAGAATGAGGCAGGAGGTTGTGTCTGCAGGGACAGGAAAACCTTCCTGTGGAGGTGGCTCCCCTTTGCTCTGACTCCGGCAGCTGCAGCTGCTCATCCACGAGTCCCAGGCACAGCCACGGTGATTTCATGGGGAGCAGGGTCAGAGCAAACCGCGGCTCCCTTTGCTCATACCACAGCTTGGGAGCAGCTCCAGGTGGGAACACGGAAAGGATTTGGCCCTGTTTCATTTTGGGAATGAGGTTGGGCTCAAGCTGCTGCAGCAAGGACAGATCATACACTGCACAAACGCAGTTACAGTTATTTTTTTTTTTATCAAGTAGTTGTCATATTGTACAATGCGACACAGAACAGGTGCTTTGAGAAATGGGGGAAATTAAGGCATTTTGGTGTTAAAAGTTCACTGTAAATGCAAGATGGAATGAGCAAAAGGCAGGAACTACTCACAGTAGTGTGATCTGCTCCATTTGCTCGACATTCCTGTGCTCCTACACCCTTCCCTCTTTCTCAGACCCTAAGGGATACCTTGAAATCCTTGGGAAACTTCTATCCTTACCTTTTTTTCTACACCAGATGACAGAGTACTCCCAGTCCTGGCTGGTGCAAGTGGTGAAGCTGAAATCTGAGCTGCTCAGGCTTTCCCAAGAAGGACCGGGGGAGTGTCTTGGGTTTTTAGCTTGGCTGCGTGGGTGTGCATAATGAACCGGAATTCTGCTGTGCTTGGCTACCTCGGGGACTCGTTCTAATCACCGGGCAAATGTGCTGTGTGTAGGAGAAATACTTAATTTCATGACACGAGTTGCATTGTGCTGGATGCTGGGCTGTGATTGGGAAATGTCCGTCGGTGGGAAGCAGGAGGCAGAGCTCGGCAGAGGCGGCGGCTGGCTGGGAACAAACCCCTCCTGGTTTGTTTGGGAACAAACCCCTCCTGGCCGTTCCGGGGCTGCCGGCCTCCGGGGGAGCCTTGTGCGGGATGAGGAGGTGGAGGACTGGGGATGCTCAGACTTTGGGGTTTGACAGCGCACCTGGAGAAGAGCAGCACTGCCTGCACTCTGTTACAGGAAATCGTGGGATCCTGAAATGGTTTGAGTTGGAAGGGACCTTAAAGGCCACCCAGTTCCACCCCCTGCCATGGACAGGGGCACCTTCCACTAGACCTGGGAGCTCCCAGCCCCATCCAACCTGGCCTTGGGCACTGCCAGGGATCCAGGGGCAGCCACAGCTGCTCTGGGCACCTTTGCCAGGGCCTCACCACCCTCACAGGGAAGGATTTTTTCCTAATATAAAATCTAATCCTGCCCTTTTTAAGTTTGAACCCATTCCCCCTTATTTTATTAATAAAAACCTAGAAGTCAGGGTGTGGGGGGATATGGAGTGGCAAATACCCGGGGCTGAAGGAAAAGGATTGGTTCGATTTGGGAGCATGAACAACAAACCTGCCAGAGCAGTCACGGGTGCCAAGGGAGAAACATTTGGCTGAGGAAGAACATTTGTAAAGCTGCTACTGGAGGAAGTGTGAGAAGAAATGCTTGCAAAGCCGCTGCCTCGGTGATTTTCCAGCAGAGCTGCACTGGCAGCAAAGCAGTTTCAAGCCTTCAGAGTTTAGAAGGCTGTTCAGATCTATGAGATTCACCCTTTCACTGTGGAATGGTTTGGGTTGGAAGGAATTGTAAAGGTTATCTTGCCCTAATGCCCTGCCATGGACAGGGCCATCTATTTGTGCCCCAAAAACCTCTGGGTACTGTGTAGGACAGCAATGGCCTCCCCTGGATCGTGGTCTTTGCCATCCTAAAATCTCGGGTTTATGGAAAGCACGTCCTTCCCCTTCATGGAGCACCTGGCTCTGGCCTGGGGAGACTGAGACCCCCAGGAGCCCCTTCCCCTGGCACAGGAGAACTACTGTGAGCTCTCCATCAGCCCCTCTGGGTTGCCTGGAGCGTTTGGGAGCCACGAGGTTGCCAAAGCAAGTTTGATTCAGCTGCTGTTCCTTGACACCGTCTGTGGTTCTCTGTAAATCACTAACAGATAATAATTTCATATTCTGGCTCTGCGTATCCCCCGCTCGCTGAATAATTACCTTGTTTTGTGTGAGCCGTGAGAGGTTTTCACAGATAATTCATCCAGCAGGGAAAGGCAGCCAGATTTTGGGCTGGAGCACATTTTCTGGCCACCTGGCATTGCTGCACAGAGGTCTGTGCTGGAGCACAGCTGCCTCCGGAGGGAAATGCTGTATCCAGGACAGCCGAGGGCAGGGTGAAAAACCAAACCCAGATGAAATCCCAGCCCTTCCTCAGAGAATAATTTAGCTTGGCAAACTCAGCCCACCCCAAGTTTCTGGATGTGTGGACAGATTGATCCCACAGATCTGGATGCTCTCACCCACAGAGGAGCTGTTTCACTGGAATCAGAGTTGTTCCCAGGAGCTCTTTGTGGTGGTGACCTCTGTCTGGCCTCACTCCCCATGTCCTGCCAGGCCTTGGGTGGGTGGGTTGGAGCCCAGCGTGGAGCTAAGATCGCTCCCAGGGTGTCATCCCCATCCCAGGGTTGAGTTGATGCAGGGTAGGAGGTGAAAGGATCATCCCTGTGCCAGCTTATGTCGACTGGCATCAGGGTAATTGCTGGCATCACTGTGCTGAGGGGCTCCAGCCACCAAATCTCAGAATCACTGAGTGGAGACCATGACAAACACCTAATAGAGAATGGGGGCAGGACTGGAAGCTGAGCACTGAGGGCTACCACCAGTCCTGACCTCAGGAGACATCCCAAACCACCCCACAGACCAAGAAAGGAGATGGAGTTCTGAAGGTGGATGTGGAAGGTGGGTCCCAAATCCTCTCAGCTTCCACTCTGAACAGTGCTCACTCCATTAAACACCAACCTCAGCTAATACTTCACCATGAAGCTATCAAATCTGGGGAGTTTCCTGCAAGGTCCCTCTTCCAAAGGAAATCTTAAATGCAGAGCTTCAGGCCAGCTTTGCTTCCAATAAATAGTAGGGTTCAGAGTGACTGTGCTTTGCTGTGCTCTGCAAAACTTGGAGCCACTCTGAGGTTTGGGTGTCCAGGGAAGTCTGGAGGTCACAGCTCAGCTGGGCTGGGAGCCAGAACCTACATCTGGCTCTGCCAACAGCAAACCTCCCTTCAGGTATGTCCTTTCTTATTTTTTCATTTTTCAAATATAATAGATAGTTTTTTAAGTTCTCAGCCATCCAAACTATCCACACTCAGGACTGTGATATTCCTAATGCTATGAATGCAGAATTTCAGTAAATGCTTCCTGGGGATGCAAAACCCCCAGCTCTCGAAGCCACCTCTGTGTTCAGCAGCAAATTCAGGACATCACCTATCCAAAGAGAGCCTGAAAGTCACGGTTCCCTGAAAGTCAAAGCATGTTTTATTGACTGCAGTCAAGAGAATCAAAGATCTGGAGACCTGGACTCCCACGGAATAAGCCACATTATTCCTGTGCAGTGATCATTCCTCTCCCAGACATGAATTTCAGCCACCCTCCCTGCTGGGAGTGATTAAAGACCCCTTCAGCAATCAGCAAATTGTCAAATAAGCAGGGGAACAAGTGAAAGAAAACAAGGGGATATGATGACCTGCCACCACTGATGAGAGCAGTTGTGTCACCTGGAGGGAAGTGCAGCTCCCTAGGTGCTGTCAGTGGTTTGCTGTATAAAACTGGGAGATGTCACTTCTCAACTATCAAAACCCCATTTTGGGGGAAGGTAGAGTCTGTGCAGATGCAGCTACAAGTCAGGGATGACTTTTCCCCTCTTCTAGGTTTCCCTTCCAAGCTGCCTGCTGCTAACTGGGCTCTTGAATTGGGAAGCAGAGCCTGGCAGTGCCAGCAGCTCTCCCTGGGAGCTCTGGGCTGCCCACTGTAGCTGCCAACCCAGCTTCAACCCCAGGGTGGACATCACCAGAACGGCACCAGAACCCCCACAAAACAAACAGGGACCACCACCACCACTGCCACGGCTGCCTGCCCCTGCAGAGGCGCTTCCTGCCCCAGGGATGTGCCAGCAAAGACGGGAGACCACCAGAATCAGGGCAGGGAGAACTTCCCACCCTGTTTTAGTGTCCTGGTGCACTGATCCTGCTCTCCAGGATGGCTTGAGCCCAAGGTACGAGCACCCAGCTCAGCCACAGCCACGGTGTAGAAGGGGAGCAGCCCCAGAGAGTGAAGGTGCCTGGCTGGTGGCACTGGCAAACACCCCGGTGACAAAGCCCCACCCGCAGCCACAGTCGGCACTCGGGCAGTAGGGCAGAGGGTGGAGGCCTCCCCCCTCCCCAACACCCCACGCCAGGAATTTCTCATCTCAGCAAAAATCCCTGGGGATGTTTGTGCTCCACCTCAGAGCTGGAAAAGCCGCTCCCCTCGCCCCGGGTGTCTGGGACTGGCTGTGAGAGCCAGTTGGCTCTGCCAGGTGGGATTGTCCCCTCCCCAGGAGGCCCCTAGGGTCCCACAGGACCAGGAAAACCAGGCTGGGGACAGGGACTTGTACAGGATGTGTCCCTGGGGCACAGGGGGCACAGCTGTGTGGGCAGCAATTTAATCCCTCCTGTAGAAGCCATCCAGGATTTTTCCAGTGTCTTTATTGGCAAGCCCAGTGCTGTGTCCCCATCCTGCCCTGTGGCCAGCACTGAATGGACCTGTCCCACTGTGTCCCCAGCTTCCTGATGATTCCACTGAAGGGGCTGATCCAGGGCTGAGTGCTGAGAATGGCTCCCCACAGAGCCAGTGTGGCTCAGGCCAGGATGGGGTAGGTGGCCTCAGTGGCCACACCACAGTTGTTGTCCTTCATGGCCATGAGGATGTAGCCGTCGTTGCCCCAGTAGGTGGACCAGGAGTTCTTGATGAGCCAGTAGGTCTCTCCCTGCAGGACTCCATAGCCCACAGCCAGCACCGCGTGGTCCAGCGATCCCGGCGTGTTGTCTGCAGGGAATGACACGGGAGGGGGCTCGCTTGCAGAGCATCCCTGCCTGGGGACGGTCCCTGACAGGGGTCCTCATCCATAGAGCATCCCTGTCCACAGACCATTCCTTTCTGGAGACCATCCCTGCCTGGAGAAGATCCCTGTCCAGAGGGCATCCCAGTCCACACAGCATCCCTGCCCCCAGGGCTACCCTGTGCTGCAGAGGACTTCAGAGTTCATCCCCTCCGCCCCTCCCTTGACCACAAAGATGGGACCAGGTGCTCTGGCATCTCCTTGGGCACCCAGGACCTCCCATGCCCCGTGTCTCACCACACTTGGGCTCGTAGTAGATGCCATTGGAGTAGAAGGAGAAGCTCTTGTGTGAGGCATCGATGCTGACGGCCACGGGGCCGTGCTTGTAGATGGCAGCTTTGACCGCTGTGATGTTGCCCGAGGTGACATTGACGTAGCCCGTGATCTTGGCCAGCATCTCAGACTGGTTGTAGTGGCACAAGCCGTTCTACACACCCAGGGGACACACAGTGTCATCAGGACCCTTAGGATCCCTTGCTGGGACCCTGCCCCCCCTGCCTGACCCTGCAGAGGCAGGGAGTGGTCTGGAATCTGGGCTGTGAGAGCATCCTGGCTCTGACCCCACTGTCCTCCCAAGCCCAGGGTGGTGGGGATGTTTTCACAGTTGCTCAAGGACCCAACACAGGGAGCTGTCTCTGCACCCAAAGCCCTGGAAGGCTGTTGCCTGTATCTTGCTGCCACATCCCCATCTCCAGGCAGCTTTGCTCCATCCCTGGGAACCCCGGGGCATGGAGTTACTCATGGTACCATGCACAGGTGGAGAAGTCTTGTCCCTGTTTTGCAAGAAGAGAAACTGAGGGACATGGTGACAAAACTGCCTGGATGAGCCCTGAGGCTTGGCTTTGACAGTACTGTGAACCACAGAAGCCTGATGCCTTGGGGACAAGGTGACATCCTCATCTCCAGAGCCTGTTAGTGCCTCTGACACTTCCACGTGGATCCCACCATGGCTTTAAAGCCCCAAGATGTTGGGAAGGCCATCAAGGACAAGGGGCCACCCTCACCTGCCCCTTGTAGGTGCCATAGGACTCGGTGCTGGCAATGCCCCCGTGCTTTTTGATCCACTCGTACGCTCGCCACTCCTCGCCCCCGTCGCAGGCGTAGTTCCCAAAGCCCCAGGAGCAGTCAATGAGGACTTGTTGGGACAGGGGGGTCAGCACGCCAGTCTGCGGGGGGGACACGGTGCAGGGATGGCAACAGGCACCCTCCAGGTGCCCCACCCACCCCATGGGGCACAGTCCTGCTCCCACCTTGAGGAAGAGGGCCCCTTCCATGGCTCCCGTTGTAGCGAAGCTCCAGCACGACCCACAGACAGCCTGATCCTTCACGGGGGTGACAGCGCCTGGGGACAACGGGGTGGGGGATGAGAAACTGGGCTGACACTGAGGGATGGAGGCAGATGGAAGGGAAACTGAGGAGTTGAGCTCCAGAGGCAGCACAGCCAGACCTTGGTGCTAACTGAGAAGCAGGGGAATGCACCAGCAAACCTGGGACCCCCGCCCTTGGCTAGGGGCAAACTCTGGGGGTGTCACTGCCAGCTGATGGGGACACAGGGGAAGCCAGATGTCACTTCAGATATCACACCTTTCCCTGGGGCACCAGAGTGAATTCAGGGCCAAGTGCTGACCCAGCTGCCTTTAATCATAGAAACACAGAATGGTTTCAGTTGGAAGGGACCTCAAATACCATCTTGTTCCATTTGCTGCCATAGGCAGGGACACCTTCCAGTAGACCAGGTTGCTCCAAGCCCTGTCCATCCTGGCCTTGGACAGCCCCAGTATTTTTGTACAGCCTGTTCCAGTGTCTCACCAACCTCACAGATGTGCACCTCAAGGAACAGCACAGCCCCACAGGCTCCTCAGTGTAGCGATGGAGAGCAGGGGAGCTCTGTGGGACTCAGCGCAGGCCCCGGTGTCCCCTGGCCCCACACGTACCGTACATGCGCCAGTCGAGGCTCTCGGGCAGGATGATGCCGGCGTACAGCTCAGTGGGGAAGGGCAGCCCGTGGTTGGGGGTCCTGCTGTGATGGCGGCCCCGCAGGGCTGCCAGCTCCTGCGGCGTGCGGTCAGCCAGGTGGTTCAGGGACAGCGTGTAGGAGAGCGCGGCGCGGTTCCGCGAGTGCACAAACCTGCCACCGCGGTGGGGACAGCACCAGCTGGCACTGCCACCGCCTCCTTGGTGTGAGCAGCACCCCCAGAGGGCCGTCATGCCCCACCTGCCTGTACCTCATGTTGTGCACAAAGATGCTCTGCCTGTGCTCCAGCTCCCGCACGGAGCCGTAGCGCCGCCCCATCTGCCGGCGGTAGTCGTGGAAAACATGGTGTGCCCAGGGCTGGTGCTGCCCCACCAGGTCCTCCATGGGGTTTGCCAGCACACGGTGCTCCGCCACATTCCCTGGCAGCACCCCACACTTGCTCTCTGGGGACCAAAGAGAGGACACTGTCAGTCCGAGCCCCACAGACAGGACAGGGGGGCTGTCCCTGGCTCACCGTTGACGGGGAGGTCGAAGATGGACGGTGGGTAGCTGTTGTCGAAGTCAGTGTAGGAGATTTCGTACTTGTCGTAGTGGGAGCCCAGCAGGCTGTTGTACCCCCGCATCTCATAGTGCACAGGGGCCACCCCACAGCTGGAGTTGGTCACCCACAGGGTGTAAACATTCTTCTTCTGCGCCCAGCGGGTGACGTTCTGCCACACGGCACAGTACCGGCCCTCGTAGTACTCCTCCCGCAGGAACTGGGGGGGACACGGCCTCAGGGAGGGGACCCCAACCTCCCCCAGGCACCCTGCTGCCCATGCAGCCCCTTTGCACAGCCCAGTGCACACACCAGGCTCTCCGGCTGGATCCAGTGGCTCCATGGCCATTAGCACGCAGCCATGCATGGGACAGAAACTGGGGCAAGGGCTTGGGGTGCAGCACAGGGCAGACCCCCCTGTCTGGCTCAGCAGTGCCCTGGGGACACTCCTCTGTGCCCAGCACTCTGTGCACCCAAAGCAGGGGTTCTGGCTACACCATTTCTCCAGCCTTTCTTATAAGATTTCAGGTTTTTCCTGCGTGTTTCCAAGCTCTCGCCATGCAGGCTTATGTCCAGCTCAGTGACAGCCTGCTGTCCCCACTGCTCACGTGCTGTGCCCAGCCCTGACGCAGGCTGGGGCCGGCGGGCGCTGAGCCGCCGTGCAGAGACTTGCCCAAACCATGCCGAAATGCCAGCATTTGTGTGGGATGTGACACGTCCCAACACGGCTGCTGGAGTTGGGAAAGGCGCCAGGAGTCCGGCCCCAATCCGGGCGGGGAAGTGACCCTCCCTGCACCCTGGGGTGTGGGGACATGTCCTGGCCGGTCCCAGCACCCTGCAGCCCTCGGACAGAGAGGAGAATCTCCCAGCACCCCCTGCCACAGCCTGGAGATGCTTTGGGAGGCAGCTCAGATCTCGACTCTGACGTTTCCCACCTTAAATCCCCTCATGCTGGGGAAGACGCTCTGAGCCGTGACCACGTCCTCCTTGGAGCCGGGCAGCTGGAAGCACTTCCTGGCGTTCACCTCCTTCTCGGTCGTCTCTGGCGTGATCTTGTACCTCATCCCATAGGGCTTCACCGCTGCTAGCTGGTAGGTTATCACCTGTCCTGTGCCAGGGAAAGGGAAACTGAGGCACAGGAGTCCTGCTGGTGCAGGGTGGGCGCAGCCACAGCAGCTGCGTGCCCGCCTCTTACCTCCGTAGTACTGGATCCGGCTCTTGTTCCCCGTCAGGTTGTACCAGGCTTCAAAGGGCTCCTCGATCTCGGCGTAGGGCAGCTTAATGACCCCTGCGAGCCCCCAGCACAGGACACAGGTCAGCCCCAAAGCCTCAGCACCCCGACATCCCTCCCTGAGCCCCGCAGAGTCTGCAGACCCACAGCTGACCAAGACACTGCCCCCATGGGTGGTGGGTCAGGAAGAGGCACTCGGCTGTGGGAACATGTCCCAGTTTTGCACTGGGACAGCCTGGTCCTGCCCAGTGCCAACATCCTCTGCTCCCCCCAGCACAGGGGGCTGCAGGGTCCCATTACCTCGGACATGGTAGATGGAGCCGAACTGAGGGGGTGGGCGGGAGAGCCCATAGTCCTGTCCTGAAAGGCAGAGAGGGGCAGGGTGAGGGGGGCTGTGTGTGTCTCCCCCGGCTGAGATGGGGGTGGGAGGCTGCCAAGCCAGTGCTCCCCTTCCCTGCCCACTGGGGCTTCCCTGCTTGGCCAGAAGAGCTTCCTGAGCTCATCCAAAGGCACATCCAAAGGACACCGAGGCACTGACACCCTCCCAGGGGTCAGCACCATGCCACAACCTGCAGTGACACTGCAGCAAGCTCTGCACTGTTGCACCCCCAGGGAACCCCAGTTCCTGGGTGACTCTTAGGTTGGTGTCCCAGTGTCACTCCCAGCACTAGTGGCCCTGGCCTTGGATGATGTTTCCATATTGGGACACAGCCAAGCTGTCCCCAATACACAGGGCATGGTTGAGGGGTGCCAGGGACCTTACTGGTTCTGCCTGGCATCTTCCAGTGACCTTCCCAACCTCCCTCTGGGCTCCCAGCTTGTGCAACCCCACGCCAACACAACTGCTGGGAACGAGCCCTTCCCTCCCTCAGCATCGTCCTCCTTGCTGGGAGCGACCGGCAGCACCTGCCCGGCCCCAGAGAGCACCTGCCCAGCCCGGGACAGCCGGGACCTGCCCCCCAACCCTCGGGGAGGTGGGGACGAGCAGACCCCCACCTGCACCCCAGGCTGTGCCATGGGTACCCATCGCACGCCGTCTCTGGGCACCCACAGACAGTGTCAGGCTTGGGGGAGCAGCCACCTCCCAGCCCTGCTCGGCTTCATGGACACCCAGAAAGGGTCCCACAGGGGCATCCCCTGTCCCTTCCCACTTGGCTGCCCTCCCTTGGGTTAAAGCCTCAATTTAGTCTTAGTTTCACGTCCCCAGCCTCACCAAGGCACATCCCCCCTGCCCTCTTTGCCACCCACCCCAGCTGTCTTGGAGGAACTGTAAATTTTGTGGCCTGACAAGCAATAAAACCACTTCCCCAGACTCCAACCTCCCCTGCAGTGCAGCGAGAGGAGATCTGGTGGGGTGCCCCCCTTCTCCCTCCCATACCCGGGGTGTCCCCGGCGGTGACAGCACCAGGGTGGGGGTCTCACCCCGTCAGACTCACCCCGGACGGCGATGCAGAGTGTGGAAGCCACGAGCCAGCGGAGAGTCCCCATCCTGGCCACCCCGGCTCGCCCGGCACCGGCTGCTCAACTTTAAGCCAGAGCCAGTGGCGGCGAAACCCGGCAGAGCCAATGCAGAAGTCGGGGCCCTCCCCGGAGGAGGGAAGGAACCGGCATCATGTGGTGCCTGTCGGGGGGACGGACACCCCGGGCTGCTCGGCAGGGAGAGCGTGTCTCGGCAGGGCCCCCGTGGAGGGAGATGGAGCAACTCCGGGTGCTGCGGGGCGTGGGAGGTGCAGGATGAGCCCCAAAATACCTCAAGCAGCATTTGGGTGGGTGCACTGGATGGATCTGTGGGGCACTCCCAAGCTGAGGTCAACCAGGCTTCCTTCCCTTTAAGGGTGGGTTGTCACACCTGGTCCCTTCTGCACCTGGAAGGGAGAAATGGGCAGTGGGATTTGGGGCTGTGTCTCTCCTCCTGGGGTGAGAGAGGAGAGCTCCTTGGGGTCTTTTCAAGCAGCCCCGATGCTGGAGTGATGGGCAAGAGGCAGCGGAGGGTCTATAGGGTGAGCAGTGTGACATTATCAAGCCAGATCCTGAGACTGGGAGCACGGGGAACTCTTTGCTGGGGTTCTGAGCCAGCCCTGGGGCACAGGGGAACATGGGTACCCCAAGACAGCCTCAAGGGGAGAGGCTGAGCCCCCCCAGACTCCCAGGCATAGGGCAGCAAGGAGTGTGTGTCCCTCTCGCTCACTGCTCAGCCTCTCGGGCCACAAGAAGGGAAAGTAACACATGGGGCAGCAGCCAGGCTGCAAGAGAGTCTCATCTGGCAGGATGAAGGAAGCCACATGCCTTCCCTCACCCCCTGACCTGCCTCCGAGGGTTTTGGGGGCTCCCCTGCCCCTCACTGCTGGGGCTCCAGCCTCCCCAGGTGGTGGGAAAGAGGAGGAGGAGGAGGAAGGCTCTGGAGAGGTGGGGAAAGATCCCACTCCAGCCCAGCTGTGTGGGAGGACAGGGTGGCAGAGCCGGGACAGAGCCAGCTCCAGGAGGGCTCAGAGAGGATGCAGGGGGGCCCAGGCAGTGCTGGAGAGATTCAGAGAGGGTGCAGGGGGGATCACCCAGGATGCTGGGGGCTCAGGCAGGGTGCAGGGGTGTTCAGACAGGGGTCTGGGTGGTTTACCCCTCTCCCAGAGCTCACTGAAGTTTGTGGCTTGGTGGGACCGATGTCAAATCTTGGGATCGTCCCACCAGCAACTTTATCTGGACAAGGGGTAAATCAGGGGTCCAATGTGTATTTGGCAATCGATGGACACAGGACTGGCTTGAGCCACATAAGAACTGCACCCCATCTGGGGGACCTGTGAGATGCCCCTGGAACACAACCCAGAGCGACCGGCCATTCCCCAGGCATGGTGGGCTGTTCACCACCCCTCCACTGATCTGCCCTGCCCCTGAACTCCTGGGCCAGCAGTTCGGGTGGCTGCTGTGTGTCCTGCCACCAGACGGGCACCTTGTTCCTGTCCCTTGCAGGGCCACAGCGCTCTGTGCACCATTTGATGTCCCTTTGCTGTCCTCTGTCCGTGGACGCTCCCTCGGGGGGCTCAGGGAGGCACTGCCAGGCTTTGGGGACGGGTGCAAGCAGCCCCCACCGTGGCACAGGCTGGATCCCGCACACTTCCCGGCAAATCCCAGCAGGCAGAGCCTGGGAATCCACGCCAGTTGTCTCCTGTTGCTGCCGGGGACCAGAGATCCCCTGGTGCCTGTTCCCTGCTGTACCACCTCCACGGGCGGGCTGTGGTCCCCAGCGAGCGTGCGAGGTGACCCGGAGGGTGATCCGCAGGGTGATCCGCAGGGTGATCCGCAGGGTGATCCGCAGGGTGATCCAGCAGCCGGCTGGGCTGGCTGGTACAATGAACCATTGCTGCGAGCGCGGGGAGGAAGGGGGGGCGAGGGGAGGGGAAGCTCTTGCTCGGCTGCCAGAGCCGCGAAGAGACAGGGGAAGCTCACGGCCGGGCGCTCCCGCTCTCCCACGGCCGCGCCCCGGCACCCCCAGCGCTGGCCGAGGCGGGGGCTGCCCTGGCCGCCCAGGTGGTCCCGTCGGGAGCCCCGTGGGAGCGGGGGGTCCATGCCAGCCGGAGCAGGAGGGCTGACGGTAGGAGGTTGGCGTGCGGTGTGTGGTGCTGGGTGGTGGGGGGCTCACCCCTGTAAGGGTGGGGGGGTCTCTTAATCCCCTTGCCGTGTCCTGCTGAGAGATGCCCCCTCCCTGTGTGGGGTGGCTCTGGGTCCCGGCAGGGACGGGCACTGAGCTGCGGGGACAGAGGCTCCCGTGACACTGGTGGGATCTGTTGGGGAGCCTGCCCTCACTGTGCCCTCACTGCTTCCCTGGGAAATCCCTGAGCGTGGGAGGAGACCCCCGTCCTCGCCATCCTGGGGGGGCAGCAGGTCAGCGGGGGGCTACAGTGTGTGCGTGAAAATCTGGGGGCACCCATCAGCTACAGCTCAGCATCCCGGCACTGATCGGTGGTGACAGCACGTCGGGGAGCCTGCGGAGCACATGGTGCCCTCACCCGTGCCGGACCCGCACGCTGGGGACGGGACAGGCCACGGCACCCTGGGGGACACACACGCACCTGTGCCCTCCGTCCCTGCAGATGCCCATGAGGTGCCAGCCCAGCCAGCGCTCCGGGGCGATGTTGGAGGCTGAGCTCTCCGTGGCTGGGGCTGGGAGAACTGTGGGGGCTCAGGCCCTGGCCGGAGTGGATGCTCCCGCTCCCTGCAGCTCTGCTTCGTCCCTGATCCTTGGTGTGTCCCAAGGAGGGACAGGAAGTCGCTGCTTCCTGCCCTGCACAATTCCCTCCCCACCCCGCTCCTCTCGGGACATTGTATTTGGAGCCCTGGCTGGCTCCCTCCCTCCGCCCCTGCAGCCCCTTGGATCCGGGAATTGCTCTTCTTCCAGCGGAAATCCTGCTTTCCCAGCCAGCGATGGGGCTGGAAGGCTGGGGAAGGGGGGCTCCCTTTCTCCTGAGCATCTCCTGCCAGGGAAGGGGGGCAAGGGGACCCCTCTGTCGTGGTCTGGTGGCCGACAGGTGGGCTTGTGGAGAAGATCACTTTTGGGGGTTGGCAAGTCCTTCGTGTTTCATCCCAGGGAATAGCCCTGCTTGTGGGCATGCAGGGGATGGGGAGTCATCTCTCCTTGCACCCCTTGTTCTGGAGGAACCTGCTCCCACTGGGAGCCACAGGGGACTCACCAGGCACTGGGTGAATTGGGAGGACTGGAGCTGGAGCAGGGCTGGAGAAGGGGCAGGGACATGCCACCATCTGCCACTGAGCTGGAGCAAGGAGCAGATGGGGGAGGCAGATGTGGCCTCTTGTCCCCTCCCCAGGTCTATGGAGTCCTGGACATGGGACAGGGACGCAGCTCCAGGTCCTGTGTCCTACTGAGCCACCTTCCCTCATGCCTAAGTTTTCCTGCTGGGACCAGGTTGCTCCAGAGCCACAGGGTGACAGAGGAACCTCGGCAGCACCAGGCTGGGCTGTGCGGCCCTCTCGGTTCCTCTTCCCAGGGAGCGGGAGCCGGGTCACCACGGAGCAATGCAGGGTGACACTGTGGGACAAGGCATGGGGGGGTTCAGGATACCCAGGGGGCTGCAGCCCTGCTGTCATCCCTGCCTGACCCTCCCAGCTGCCACCATCCCCAGGGCTCGAGGTCTTGCCGGTCCTGTGGCCCCTTGATGGCCACAGCACCATCCTCTTCCTGCCCCCCACCCCTCACCGTGCTCCTGCTGCTTCCTCTTCCCACTGTGTAGCTGCTGTGTGAGTTCCTCTGGCAGCTGCCTCCTGTGCGGGGGGGTCGTGGCCCCCTCAGCCTGGCAAATGCCACCATGACTTGTCCCCCCAGCACGGGGTGTGACATCCCCAGCACCCCCATATCGCTCCATGTGGCTGCATCCCCCCAGAGCCTGAGTTCACTGCTATTATTCCCGTGAGGAGAGTGGAGGCAGGGGATGGAGGTGACCCCAGGGGGTACCTCAGCACTGTAGGTGACATGTGGGGTGACAATGGTGTGTGCAAGGGACATTGTGCCCTGTCTAGGAGCTGGGGAGGGGGTTGAGCTGCCCGGTGTCCCAGGGGCCTGGGGAGCAGATGGATGGGCAGTGAGGGATGTGGCTGCTCCGTGCCCAGCCATGCCCGGCGGGACAGGGGTGATGGATTGGCCGGGTCTCAGCGCGGGGCGGGACCTGGCAGCTCGGCCGGGACTGGTGCCGGGGGAGCCAGGGCGGGAAGGGCTCAGTTGCCATCTGCTCCCCGGCTCCAAGCAGCTCCTTTTTGGGAAAGCTGGGGCCAGACACCGCCGTGCAACCATCGGACACAGCACCAGCTGCGTCCCCTTCCCATGGACAGTGTGGGGGGACGGCTCTGGGCCACCCTGGGATGAGCCCTGCGGGCTCTGGGGTGCTCAGGGAAGGGGAAGCCTGGGTGCAATGCTGCTGCACAGCACCTAAACCCTTGATGCTGTGATACTGGGGGGTTGCACTTGCTTGGAAGATGCTCCTTGCCATCCCCATCCCTGCTGGCAGCTGTGGCAGCTCCAGGGCTCAGTCAGCACTGAAATTCAGCAAAATGGGAAGTTTCTGAATGTGGTGAGTGGGTGATTCCCACCCAGGGGGAACAGGGTTTGTGAGAGCCAGGGTTGTTCACCAGTTTAAATAGCCACTAATTACCTTCAGGAATAAAATCCCCAACCAGCCGAGTTTCCTCAGATTTGGCAACGCTGTCCTGTCGGCAACGACTGCAGCCTTGCCACACCACCAGTGTTGAAAGCGGAGATGGAAGGGGAGAGCTGGGCTCTTTCCACTCCCACTGAGAGTGAGGAAGGGGAGTCAATAACCATGATGGGGAAAACCTGCCTGAAACATCTCATCCACCCCAAAACCCTTGTCTCCTCCTGCTCACTGGAGTGCAGGGGACAGGACACCTTCCCTCTGCTCTCAGCTGGAGACAGAGTAACCTCTGGCATATTGCAGACTGGAGTGCTCTGCCCTGTGCAAACTGGGCAGACTGGTGTAGCAGCCAGAGTGCCCAGCAGCCAAAGACAGGGCTGGGGATGGACATCTCCTTGCAGCCATGGCAGGAGAGGTCCGATTTCCTCCTCCTCCCCCTCTGTGACACCTTCTCGCCGCATGCGGCCGGAAGAGCCTGTCCTGACCACAGTGATGTGAGTGGGGACCTTCCTCCCCAGCTCACCCACTCCCCACCAAGCAGAGGGTGTGGGGATGGGGATGCTTCAGGGTCTCCTTCCCACCGGCTCTGGCTCCCCTTCACCCTCGGGGACACAGTAGCCCTGGAGGGACGCGAGCCGTGTGGTGAGGACAGAGCGAGAGAAAAACCCTCTTGAGGATGTGGTTTCAGCCCACACCGGGGTGTTGCAGCCCTTGGAGGAGTGTTGCAGCCCTGTGGGGGTGCCGCAGATCATGCAGATCTTTTCAGCTCATGCAGGGGTGTTGCAGCCTGTGAAGGGGTGTTGTAGCCCATGCAGGGCTATTACAGCCTGTGCATGGGTGCTGCAGTCTGTGCAGGGCTGTTGTAACTCATGCAGGGGTGTTACAGCCGGTGCAAGTGGTGTTGCAGTCCACGTTGTTGGTGTTGCAGCCCGTGCAGAGGTGTTATAGCCCATGGCAGGGGTGTTGCATCCTGTTATGGGGTGTTTCAACCTATTCAGGGGTATTTTAGCCCTTGGCAGAAGTGTTTCAGCATGTGCAGGGGTATTTCAGTCCATGCAGAGGTGTTGCAGCCTGTATTTTATCCCATGGAGGGGCATTACAGCCCATGGCAAGGGTGTTTCAACCCATGCAAGGGTGTTGCCCCCCACCTGACGCCCTCCCTGGTGTCCACAGGTGCCTCATCTCCTCCCTGAAGTGACATGGAGCAGCTGAAGTGACCTGAGGAGCCGTTGCAGTGAGTGGAGCCACCGTGGAGCACCCACGGGTGCGGGGAGCACACAGGGTCCCCCGGGCAGCACAGCCCTCCTTGCAGAGGTGCACTGGCAGCGCCCATGGGGACCCCAGTGTCCCCTGTCTTCCAGTGTGCTGAGCTGGGGGCTGGCAGGACCTCCTGGGGCCGGCGGGGTGCACCCCAGTGCCTCTACCCCTGTGTGCACCCGTGTGTGCCCTGCTGGGGGGCGCGGGGCTCACGGACCCTGTGTCCCACAGGCGGTGCCCAGGATGGGCTGTGTGCCCTGCAAAGAGAAGGGGGCTGGAAAAGGCCAGGCAGGGGGTGAGGGGGGCTCCCTCCAGCCCCCTGCCTCCCAGTACGACCCCGACCCCACACAGCCAGGGGCCATCTTCACCCGCATCCCCGACTTCAACAATTTCCAGGGGCCAGCGGTGCCCTTGGCCCCGTCCTTCGCGGAGCCGGGGGGCTTCACCTCCAACGTGCTGCAAACGCGGAGCGGGGGCATCGCAGGTCAGCAGGGTGGCTGGGTGATGGGGAAGGGTGTCCAGCTGCAACCCTGGGCTGTGGACTCTGGGGTCACCGCTGTCCCCTCCGTGTGCCACAGGCGGGGGCGTGACGCTCTTCATCGCCTTGTACGACTATGAGGCCAGGACGGAGGATGACCTGACATTCCAGAAAGGGGAGAAATTCCACATCATCAACAACACGTGAGCTCCCCTGGACCTCTTGTCACCCCCAGCGCCCACATACCATCCCGGGGAGGTGCCTTTGTGCCTTGGGTACCCCCCACAGGACTCAGGCTGGGGACCCAAGCTCTGCCAGGGTTCCATCGCTCAGTACCAGGGCCACGAGTCATGAGTTGAGTGGTCTCAGCAGAGATGAGTGGGGGAGAGCGGGGTCTGGCGGTGCTGTGTGAGGGGAGAGGAGGCACGCGGTGGGCGGCTCTGTCTCTCTGTCCCTCCTCCTCCACGTTCTCTGTTTCCCTGCCCAGGGAGGGGGACTGGTGGGAGGCCAGGTCACTGAGCTCGGGTGCCACGGGCTACATCCCCAGCAACTACGTGGCCCCTGTGGACTCCATCCAGGCAGAAGAGTGAGTAGGGGGGGGAAAGGGATGGAGACAAACCCCAACCCCACCTGCCTCAGGCCCGGGTGACCTTGCGAGCCCCGGCAGTGCCGCGGTGCTGCCAATGGGGCTTCCGTGGTCCCCTCGGCGGTGCCTTCCTGGCGCTGAGCCCATCACCGTGGCAGGTGGTACTTCGGGAAGATCGGGCGCAAAGATGCGGAGCGGCAGCTCCTGTGCCACGGCAGCTCCAGAGGCACCTTCCTCATTCGGGAGAGTGAGACCACGAAAGGTACAGGGACAGGGATGGGGACACCGGGGGTTGTGCCCCACATCCCTCCCTGACCAGTATCCTCACGTAGGTGCCTACTCGCTCTCCATCCGGGACTGGGATGAGGCCAAGGGAGACCACGTGAAGCACTATAAGATTCGGAAATTGGATAGCGGGGGGTACTACATCACCACCCGCGCCCAGTTCAACACCGTCCAGCAGCTGGTCCAGCACTATATAGGTAGGGTGGGGTGGGGGGCACAGGAGGGGCAAGAGGGTAGGGAAAGCTCAGAAGACCCTTTGGTAAGAGTCTGGGCTAACGGGGTTGAACTGGGGAGGGAGGGGGCTATTCTGGTGGTGGCTTTAGGGGACTCCCTGAGGGGCTCCCCTTTTCCCCTGGGTGCAGCTGGGGGGACTGGGGGTCCAGCCCAGCCAAGGGGGTGCAGAGCTGTCCCTGGGGCAGGTGGAGGGAGGTGCATTTGTATGTTGGGGGTGACTGGGGGTGACAGGAGNTGGTGGGAGGGGGCAAAGGGCAGGTGGGGGTCCATGCCCACTCTGACTCCTGTCCCCCTGTCCCCGTGCTGCAGAGCGGGCGGCGGGGCTGTGCTGCCGCCTGGCCGTGCCGTGCCACAAGGGAACCCCCAAACTGGCCGACCTCTCAGTCAAAACCAAAGACGTGTGGGAGATCCCCCGCGAGTCCCTCCAGCTCCTCAAGAAGCTGGGAAATGGGCAGTTCGGGGAAGTCTGGATGGGTAGGGCCTAGAGGGCATGCCAGGGCGAGAGGCAGGGGGGACAGGGGGGTACCCCCAGGCCTGGCACTCCACCAAGAAAAACTCGTGACTGCCAGAAAAGGCTGAGTGACACCGATTTGCTGGCATGAGGAATTTTCCCATGTCCTGCTCTGAGTTCAAAATGGGTACCCCAAGATGCCCCAGGTCACCTCTGCATGGGCAAGCAGATCCCCACTGCAGATGGGACCAAAAGACCAGGCCAGGGGGTCCCACCTTTGTCACCCTCTTCCTCCAGCGTCCCCTGCTTCCATCACTCATGCATGCTGCCTTCATCCCATCACATCCCCTCCCTCCTCCTCCCTGCCTGCCCCCCAACCCCGCAGAGTACAACGACGGGTTGTGCCATCTGCTCACCCACCCGTGCCCTGCTGTGAAGCCCCAGACTCTGGGATTAGCTAAGGACGCCTGGGAGATAGCACGGGAATCCATCACCCTCGACAAGAAACTTGGCATGGGATGTTTCGGAGACGTGTGGATGGGTAAGGCCAGCTGGGGCTGGGGGAGCACAGGGGGCAGGAGAAACCTTGTTCTGTCCTGGCAGGGAGCATCACAGAGTGCCAGGTGATACCCATTTGTGTGGGGGAGATGGAAACTTGGCACGGAATCCATGAAGGGTTTGGGAATGGGGTGAGGTTGGTATTGGGGTGAGGGGAACTCCTTGTCCTGGGTGGGATGCAGCGGGATCACAATCCCCACCATGGGATTCCTTCCTCACCCTGGCATCCTGATTCCCTGCCCATCCATCCATCCATCCATCCATCCATCCATCCATCCATCCATCCACACAAGCATGCAAGCATGCTCCCACACACCCCTCCATCCTGGCCCCACCAGGGCTGGCTGTCCCCTGGGCTCGTGGTGACTCTGTGTCCCCAACCCAGGCACATGGAATGGCACCACGAAGGTGGCGGTGAAGACGCTGAAGCCAGGGACCATGTCCCCTGAGGCCTTCCTGGAGGAGGCTCAGATCATGAAGCGGCTGCGGCACGACAAGCTGGTGCAGCTCTACGCCGTGGTGTCAGAGGAGCCCATCTACATCGTCACCGAGTTCATGAGCCAGGGTGAGCGGGGGGCACCTACTTCGGCATGGTGCCAGGGCAGGGGCGCTCACAGGGGAGGGCACCCTCGGGTTTTGGGGGTCTTTGATGGGGACTCCTTCTGCCTGCAGGCAGCTTGTTGGATTTCCTGAAGGATGGGGACGGTCGCTACCTGAAGCTGCCCCAGCTGGTGGACATGGCTGCCCAGGTACTGGGGGGCTGGTGCAGGGTGGGGGTGCCCCCCTGGGGTGTACTGGGGGGTCTTCACTGCCTCATCCCCCTCAGATTGCGGCGGGCATGGCATACATCGAGCGGATGAACTACATCCACCGGGACCTCCGCGCTGCCAACATCCTGGTGGGAGACAACCTCGTGTGCAAGATCGCTGACTTCGGCCTCGCGCGCCTCATCGAGGATGATGAGTACACGGCGCGGCAGGGTGGGACCCCTGCACTGTGTCCTCCCTGTTGTGTCCCTTAGCCTGGAGATGGTCATCCCCGGGGCTGAGTGACCTGGGCAGTTGATGCCCCAAATTATGGTGTACCAGGGAATGGGTATCCTGGGTGATGGGCACCCCAAATCATGAGTATTTTGGGTGATGGATACCTTGTATCACTGCAGGGTATGGGTGTCCTAGAGGATAGGTACCCCAGGGAATGGGTGCCCCCAGGAGACAGGTGCCCCAGGGCGTGGGGTGTCCCCAGATGTGGTGTCCCAGGTGTGGGGTACCCTGGGTGTAGGTGCAGCCCCAGGCAGGGCTCACCTGTCTCCCCTTGCAGGTGCCAAGTTCCCCATCAAATGGACGGCTCCGGAGGCAGCGCTTTTCGGGAGGTTCACCATCAAGTCAGATGTCTGGTCCTTTGGCATCCTCCTGACTGAGCTGGTGACCAAAGGCCGGGTGCCCTACCCAGGTATGGCCCACCAGGGCAGGGACACCCCTGGGGTGAGTTGGGCAGGGCACAGACAGGGGCTGGCCCTCCTTGGCAAGGCTTGTCCGAAGCCTCAGTTTCCCCATCAGAGAGACCAGTGCTAAACTGGGCTCCTACCCAAACCACAGGGCAATGCCACTGTGTGCCTCAGCTTCCCCAGTGGCTCGTCCCATGGGGGAGCTGTCACTGAGCGGGGGCTCCTTGTCACGCAGGGATGAACAACAGAGAGGTGCTGGAGCAGGTGGAGCGGGGGTACCGCATGCAGTGCCCGGGGAACTGCCCCCCGTCCCTGCATGAGGTGATGGTGCAGTGCTGGAAGAGGGAACCTGAGGAACGCCCCACCTTCGAGTACCTCCAGTCCTTCCTCGAGGACTATTTCACTGCCACCGAGCCCCAGTACCAGCCTGGGGACAATCAGTGACCTGGCATTGGCACTCCCTGGAAGCTCTGGGGTGGCTTTGGGGTGAATCTCCTCTGTTCTTTAGGAGGTGGTTGCTTCCTTTGGCTCTGCTCCCCCAAAACGCCTTTTGGGGGTGCTCGGGGTGCCCAGGAAGGACAGGGCTTTGCCCAAGGATTTTGGACTCAGAGAGGAGACAAAACTGTGCCCCCAGCTCCCCCCTTCCCCCACTCCCTTAATTGCCTTCACACCCAGCTTTGAACCTGAGAAGGGCTTTGGCTGCAGGGGGGAGTGTGGGGAACCCCCTGAACCCCCCAGACACCCCCAGACCCACGGTAGCAGAGGGCTTGGGGAGAGCTCCCCATGCCAATCCCAATCTCCTCTGGAAGCACAGCTGGGTGGGGTTCAGCCCCCCAGAATCCTGGCACTGACCTGTGGGAGGTCATCTCAACCCTCCCTCCCTTTGTATCTCCCTTAATTTATAAGATTTTGAAAGCCTCCCCCAAGCAGCCATTGCCCCCACCAGGGCATCCCAGTATTTGGGGGACCCCCTTGCCCCCCGCCTTATGTCCTCTGCTTTGCCATAGAGCCAGGTCCTGAAAGCCAAACACCCAGCCCTGCTTGCACTGGGGGACAGGGGGTCCTGAGGGGGGGACACAAGGAGTCCTGGGGGGGCCGGGCAGGGTGGGGGCAGGGCTGCCCCAGGGGCTGTTCCCTCCTGCCCCGCGGGGACAGGAGGAGGGTACGGGGTGGGCCAGCCCCACAGCCCTTGGGGAGGGGGTGGCTGCAGCTTGGCTCAACCCTCTGCAGCAGGAATTACGTGGGGACTGGGGGAGCGTGTGTCAATGTGAATGTGATGGCTCTGGGGGACGAGGGTGCCACCCTGCCTGCTGCCCCTCCAGGCACTCCCATTCTTCTGTGGGGTCCCAGTCCTGTGCCCCACGGCCAGTAACCCCCCTGCACCCCCAGGGCAGAGCTGTGGGTGGACAGTGCCATGGGGAGGGAGGGAAGGGCAGGGGAGGGATTTGTTGTTTATTTTTTTTAATGAAGTCTGTAAATACAGAGAAATAAAACCTTTCTAACAAACGGGGGGCAGCCTGGGTCCTTCTGCCCTGTCCCAAGAGAGACAGGCTGCCCCAGAGGGGCAGGAGCACTGGGAGGTGGTCAGAGCTGGGGGGACAACACTGACTTACAGCATTTGGGGTGGGAACACCCATCCCCATGGCGGGGGGGCTCCCAAATTCAGCCATGCCAGGACTGAGTGATGCCCCCTCAGCCCCCCCAGCCCCAGGGCCAGGTTTGGGGGGCATCCTCCCAGGGGGTGAGCAGAGCATTGGCCCCCTGCTCCCAAGGCCATGTGGGGAGAGGACACACCAACTTCCTTTGAGAATAAAAGCCTGGAAACGCTGGCTTGGGAAGCAGTTGGGTTTGCAAAGCTGCCCCCATGCAGAGCACCCCACAGCCCCCCAGCACTCCCCAAGAGAGGACTGTCCCTTCCTGCCAGCTGTGACAGGGAGGGGTCTCGTGCCTGCAGGCTGGGGAGGGAGAGGTTAATTTTCCTTGCAGCTTGGCCTCCCCAGCAGGGCCCAGCTGTGCCGGTAATGAATTCCTCAGCACTGATGGGAAGGAGGGACTGGCCCCCACCCCAGCCAGGGGGGGCTCAGGCTGTGGGGAAAACGTTGGGCATATGGGGAGGGGAGCAGGGGGCCAATGCCTGTGGGTTTGGGGACATAGCAGGGGCTTGGGGGATATGCTGAGGTGTTTGGGGACATACCAGAGACTTTGGGGACATACCAGGGAACACGCCACCATCCCTGGGTACCACCAGTCATTTCTCAGCTCCTGCTTCACCCCAGCTCCTACAAGAGCTTTGGATCCCCCGGGCACGTGGTGGTGGAGCAGGGCTGGATGTGCCCCTGCTTCCCCATCCCAGGGAAAAGTCCCTGGGGAAGGGCCAGGCCCCCAGCCAGGCAGGGTGGCAGGCTGCCCGGGGCTGGGGGACAGAGCAGACTGTGTGGCAGGGACAGCCGAGGAGAGGAGCTGGGTGGCACTGTCAGCCCCAGGCACAGCCCCAGTGCCAGACTGTGCCACCCTCAGGCCACCCCATGCCAGGGCGGGACTCTGAGGGACACAGCCAGGGGCACCCCGTGGCCATGGCACTGTCACTGTCACCTCCTGATATTTGGCACACACAGGCTCTGGCACCCTCCCAGCACCCCAAACCCACTCTCCCTCTGGTGGGGCACACACATCTCACCCACGCAATGTGTCACTTGTCCCCACAACCATGGGTGACCACAGGCTGGGCAGGGGAGGGGCATCGATTTTGTGTCAATGCTGGGCGGTATTGATCAGGGGTGGAGGGACGACTGCGGGTGGGCACAGCCACTCCCTGTGCCCGGGGTCACCCCTCACCGAGCTCCTGCAGCTCCCAGCAAGGTTCACCCGGGGGCCAGAAGCGATGGCGAGGTGGGAACAGAGGTTAGGACCCCTCCAAAGGTGCTGCAGGCTCATTTTTGCTTCAGAGCTTGAGTTGGGCACATGAAGGGAAGAGCAAAGCTCAGAGCTGGGAGCTCTGCTCTGGCCTCTTCCCCTCCCGGTCGGTCCCTGCAGCACCACAGGCAGCGCTGCGGCTGCAGCACCTCCAGAGGGGAGAGAGAGCAGCTCAGCGCCACTTCCCCTCCCTGCCCTGCACCCGAGGGTTAATCCAGCGTCATCAGGGCTCCCCGATGCTCCGCAGGACCCTCACCCCCACCGTGCCGAGCCCTGCTTGCCCCGCTCCTGCCCGCACACCCTGCCCAGCCCATGTGGCCCCGCTCCGGCTGGCTGCTCTGCCAGGGCCGGGCCAGCCCGGGCCAGCACGGCAGGGGGGTCTGGAGCCAGCGAGCCCACCCGGTGCCAGGGCACAGGTGTGAGGACGCTGCAGATGGCCGGTGCTGCAGACCCTGGCACGAGGCATCCGCAGCACTGCCACCCTCCCCGGGGGCCCCTCGCCCCCAGATGCTGCTGGGGACCCTCGTGACCGGGAAGGAGCCGTCCCCACCCTCAGCAGGGCGGGGCTTTGTCCCTGTGCCCCCTGGCCCCAGCTCCCCAGGGACTGGCAGAAGCCGCAGAGCTCCTGGGTCGTGGATCGGAGCCACGTCTCCGCGGCAGCAATGGCCAGACAACAGTGGAAAACGGCCAAAAATGTGGGTTTAGACTTGACCAGGCTTGAGGCTGCTGGTCCAGGCCTGCAGGCACTGTCCCCCAGAGGGGAAACTGAGGCACAGATGGGTTTATCTGCAATCACCCAGCAGCTTAGCACCAGTCACTGTGAGGGGACACCTTTTTCCATGGAAAAACAACAGATAATTGGGAAGCGCTGTGCACTGACAGCAGCAGCATCTGTGACAGCAATGGGAGAGCAGCAGGATTTGGGGACGGAGGTTTTCTGGGCGTGGGAATGGTCAGGTGACAGCGCAAACACAGGCGATGGGGAGGGGGCACAGCGGGAGCCTTGCTCTGCTGGCCACGGGGCTGCTCGGAAATGGTTTTATTGTGAGAAATCGGGAATGCTTTTGCTGCTGCTCCGGTGCTGGAATTCGGGGATGAATTGGGCTCTTCCGCCGCAGTTACCATCGTGGAGGCAAAATCTGGCTGGCCACAACTCTCCACAGACGTTGGAGGGGCAGGACATCCCCCCCTCCCCGCAAACCCCGTCAGGGCCTCTGGGCTGTGCTCCCCACAACGGCAGCTCCTGTATCCCAGCAAAGCTTCAAACACCTTTCTCTGTCTCCTCGCCCCTCTACCCCCGTGCCCCCAGATCTCCCCCAGAGCACCCCACTGCCTCCTAACCCCCTGCTCCCACCCCGGGGAGCTGGTGGCTTTCGGGGTGACAGCTGTCAGCATCCCGCCAGCCCAGCCAGCCCCAGCTTTCCGGGGACAAACCCACGCAGGTCACCCTGGTCCTGGTCACGGGGGTGGCTTCGCGGGGGCGGGGAGGCGGTGGGTTGCGGGGACACGGGCTGAGCCGGGGACAGCGGTGGCGAAGCAGCCACTAGATGGTAGCGTAAGTCCACGCCAACGCTGCTGACACAGCACTTGGCTGGGAGAGGGGAGAGGGTGCCCGGGTGACCCGGGTGGCCCTGGGGACCAGCCTCCGCCACCCACCTCCCCAGCTACAAAGAAATCCTGGCAGGGCTGAGCACTCGCGGAGCTGTGACAGGAGTGGCATGGGCACAGCTCACCGGCCCTGATCGCTGCCATGGCTGGAGCCACCTGCGCCCACGGGGACAAGTGGGGACCCCACTCCCAAACTCACTGCATCCATCTCTACCCCAAACTCAGACTCCAGACACAACCCCCAAACCACCACAGGGCGTGAGCCTGACGTGAGAGGGAGCAAACCCAGGTTTGGGGACAAGCAGGATGACCCGCGAGGCACCCAGTTCAGCGTGGGGGTGCTGGGCACCCACGGGAGTCTGGCAGGGCCTGCTGGGGGTGCCCATCCCACTGCAAAGTGCCTCGTTTAACTCCTCATCCTCCTCCAGCCCTGCCTGGGGCTCCATGCCAGACTGATATATATATTTTATGATAACTATAGAGATGCACTTCAAACCTGACAAAGGACTTTGACAGTTTTAAGCATCTCTTTGATTAATACACGACCTTTTAATGCTTTGGATTAAATTAATAAATCTTTTACATTCTAACCCATTCTGCTTGCAACGTCGTGTTTTTTGCATGACCTCTCTCTCTTCCCTGCCCTGTCCCTCTGTCCCTCTCCCCCCGTCCCTGCACAGGTACAGTGATCCACAGCCTTGCAATATTCATGGGGCACAGAGCCTTGCAAAGCGAGAAGGGAGGGATACTCCTTGGTGGTTTTTTTTTTGAACCATCCCTAAAAATAGCAAGAAAATTCAAAGCTGACATTCAGGGCGAGGGGACGAGGAAGCCTGCAAAGTTGCTCACTCAGCCACCAGCAATTGCAGCGATCCTGTCTGCGTGTGCAGATTCCTCTGCTGACCGGGCTGGAGCCCAGGCCTCCACTCTGCTGCTCTCCCAGGAGCAATGCAGCCTGCTCCCCATCCTTATCCAGGGTGTGCAGAGTCCAGCCAGTCCCAAATCCAGCCCTGCTGATCATGATGGGGTGCACGGAGGGGACAGATCTGAAACCTTGCCAGTTGCAATAGGTCCCAGCTGAAGATAACTCTCAGCATGACCCCAGCTCACCAGTTCATCCCAGTTTAGCAGTGAAGCTGGGGTGACCAGCATGTATCCAGAGTTCAGATTCCTTCCTTGCTGCCTGTTGATCCAAAAACACACATGAAACCCCAACCTGCCCCTCACAGGCAAGGCAAAGGGCTGCTGTAAAGCCAGGTGCTGTGTGTCTCCCTGCACCCATGTGTTATTCCATCAATGACTCACGTGTTATTAGCAGCCAAGCAATATTCCCAATTCCCTGGAGTTAACCCTTCACTCGTCACTCACAAAAACACGATGTCATAACAAACATCATTGGTATTATCTACTTTAATTATATTGTATCTACCCAGCTCCGGGAACATTAACAGCGACGGCGACTTGGTGCTGGGGAGATGCTCCATGGAGCTGTGGGGAGGGAGGTTATGAGGTGCTCAGGAAGTTGGGGGGCAGCTCCCTGCTCTGCCACCACTGTCCCAAGGGGCCTTGTTCACCACCTTCCCTCCTGGCATTCCCTTTGGGACATGGGCAAGAGGGGGACACAAAAAAAGTGGAGGAGGAGGGTGTTAGCAAACAGCAGGGATATTTCCAGGCCTCAGATAGAGCTTTTGATTAAAAAAAAA
>VZTZ01038021.1:19283-46643 GCA_013400955.1 Drymodes brunneopygia | reverse complement strand
GGGCTTCCCCCCGTCTGTCTCCTACCATGGCACACTCCTCGTTATTTACTCTCTTTGCGCGCCCGGCCTGGGTGCGGCTCTTCCGCTGCGCCAGCTCCGTACGAGAGTGGCGTAGGACGGCTGTAATGGACAGGGCTCGCAGCCAATGGCGCGGCAGCAGCCCCGGGCGGACAGCCAATGGCGCGGCCGCATGGTGGCCGGGGAGAGGCGGGGCCAGGGGCCGGCAGGACAGGGAGGGGGAGCCGTGGAATGGCGGACGGGCGGGCCGGCCCGCCCTGGTGGTAGTGAGCCCAGGGGCCCGGAGGGGACTGCTGCGGACAGGGTGAGTGCGAGAGGGGCGAGCGGGCCTCCCCAGCCCCCCGGGCCGTCTCTTCCCGGGGGAAAGAGGCGGAGGCGCTGGAGTGGGCCGCAAGGCCCTTGCCAAATAGTGAGTGCTCCGGTTGAGGCGGGCGGTGTTTCCTGCCACATAGGGAGCCGCAGCTGCTGTGGTCCTGGGCGGGGGTTTTGGGGGGTCTGTCCCAGTCTGGGGCTCCATCCCCGGCCTGACACTTCCACAGCCCCTCCCGGGGGCTGCGGTTTGGTGCGGGGCGTGTACCCGGGCCGGGCTGGCCTGTGGGGAATTGGGGTGTAGGGGCTGACTCCCGGGGGTGCTCAGAGCCCCGTGCTGGGGGAAGGAGATGTCGCCTGCGTGGCTCCCCCGAGGCCTGGCCGGTCTCTGCTGTCCTGGGGTTGTCCCAGAGGTCTGGCTTAGCGGGGAGCGCTGGGGGACTCAGGAAACAAGGGGGAAGCAGAGGGGGTCCCTCCCTTTCCAGACATTTGCTGCCTGAGTTTGACATTGGGACTTGTGAAAACGTGTCTGTGTCCGTGTCCAGAGTCAGTCTGGGTGGGAGCTGGGTGCCCTCACTGGAGGAAGCTTCCGTGTCCTGCCTGTGTTCCAGCCCCTCTGCTGGGTGCACCCCTCGATCTGTCTGGGAACACTTTAGGTATGTGTGTTACCCCCTTGGCTATGAACCACCCACAGCACATAAAGTCTGGAACTACTTGGTGTGACCCCCTGTGGGTGCTGTAGCGTGCTTTGGGAAATGTTTGGGGTTTTCTCCCTGAAAAAAGGCTTGGGGCATGGTTGGATAGTTCAGTTTAGTGCACTGACCTCCTGGTGGCCTCAGACTGTATTTTTTCTAGTGAAGAAATAAGTTATTAGGGAATGTTCTTGTGGTTGTACCTCACCAGTGTTTAGGTTAGTGTTGGGGTCACTTTGGGATACTTGTAGTCTGGACAAAGGTAAGGACTGCAGCTTCCCCCTGTTAGCTGTCACTTGACTTCAAGGACCTTCCTGTGACAGGATTTTTTATTTCTCTTTCAGAGTTTCACATTTGGCCTTGCTGTTTTGCTTTCTTTAGTAGCAACAGCAGAATTGGGCACCTCTCCATAGGTCAGAGCACTGGTGGGGCTGAGGGATGTGCTAATGCTGGGAGTTCAGCACTAGGAAACAGGGAAAGTCTTAAATCTTTCAGCACTGCTGATGTTGGTGGACATGAAATTCTATTAATAATGATTAAAAAAAACTTCTGTTAAATACATCAACTGTAGGCAGAGTCATAATTGATGGAGCCCTCTGTAACCCTCACACTTTTGTGTCCTTCCTGACACAATCCTGAAGACTTGTGAGAGAGAGGAGTTGAAATTAAAAGATGTTGGAGGCTGATTGAGGGGTATGGATTTGCTTCCCTGAGACAAAACTGATGCAAAAATGTTGCTTTATAGAATCATGGAATGGTTTGCATTGGAAGGGACCTTAAAGACTGTAATTCCATCCCTGCCATGGGCAGGGACCCCTTCCACAGACCTGGGAAGTCCCACTTGATGGGAAGTCCCGAGTCTTGCACGCTCGATCACATGAGGAAGGGCAGTAGTTATGTTTTCCACCCATTTTCAACATCTGCAGAATCAGTTGCTGCTAAACACTGCAGGAATTCAAAACGCTGCATTGCAACACTTTTCATTCTGATTTGTCCCTTCCTGACCTTGAGTGGGTTTTGCCATAGAAACCGACTCGTAATTTAATCCCAGACTGAGTTAAAAACAAACCAGAGCCAACATCTCCCCACGAGAGCACAGCCAGCGTGTCCAGAGAGTGCCTTTGAATCCCCCTCGTGTCCAGAGCCGAGCAGCAGCCTTGTTCCAGCAGTGGGGTACAGCACACCAGGCACAGAGTTCTGTGCACTTTTGGGGGTTTTGTTTCTTTTTTAGGAATGTGCTCAAAGCATGACGTTTGAGTGACAGGGCATGACCTGAGCTTGCATGAGCTGCCTGACACAGATCTTGGCTCAAGCTGCAGTTGTCACTGTTATTCCTGGGTGTGTTGGTGATGGTGGGATCAGACTTTCTGGGATTTACCTTCCAAAGCCTTGATTTGTGCACGATTTGAAGCCTGGAGGAGTGGTGTAGCAGCTCTCTTTTAGCCCACCTGAGATGAGGTGAAACCTTGCTGTGCTTTCTAAGTGTGGATTGTAAGAGGATAAAATTCCAGGGGCGAACTCAGTGTAAACTTTTCCCTAAACTATATATATTTTCCACTGGTTTTAAAAAGAACGGTGATATTTTTTTGTCTTGTCTGGTTATGAGATCAAAATAGATGTCCCAAATTCGATTATTTTAATTTAAAGAAATAAAACCTTTCTGATGGCTCATGCCAGTATAAAACTGGTTTCCCTATGACTAATGTGACACACCACACAGAAATGGTGTATTTTTGTGAGTTATAACTCAGAAGGTATTTGCAGACAGTGATTCATGACAGGGAATACAACCCTTCTGATCAGTCCCAACCCAGTTTCTCAGCGTGCTTTGAATATATCTCATTCTTCAGGGCTGGTCTAGGAAAAGTTGATTTCATTCACCAAGGTTAGATAATCATGGCGTGTGGGTGGAGGGGTTAAAACTTCAGTGATTGCCTCATGTGCATAAAGTTGCAGCAACAAATCCCTCTCCTGGCTTTATTTTTTTTATATTTTTGTGGTGATAGAAGAACAAAGGTTGGTAAGATTAATGTTTTTCAAAAAATCAAGTTTTCTCTGACAGATTGTAATAAAGAAGATTTCAGCAAGTGTTAAGACTTGGGTTTAATCCTTCTAGATATTTTATCTCTGTAGGTTTTCTGGACTCAAAATGTTTAATAACTTCAGATGCAAGGTTTTGGGTTTGCCTCTGCTTGGTTTGATGATAATACTGAGCCCTTGGTCATTCAGCTGAGCAAAATACGTTACTTATGAGTCAGTCACAAAGCAGGAAAGGGATTGAATAGCGATTGTGTTTGCATGTGCTGTGGATAAAGTTCCTGCTGTCCTCGTACAGAACGGGACACCAGGAAAAAACACTGCCAAAAGCTCCTTCTGAGGGTTCCAACAGCCACAACGGGCCCTGTCCGGTGGCTCAGCTCTGCCCTTGCTCCTTTGTACAGTTTCTACAGCAAATGCACAGGAAACAACCCAAAAGTGACACACTGTGAAAACCCAGGAAGGCAAAATGCAGCTATTTTCCCAGCCTGTCTTCTGCTGTGTTACTGTTTTCAACAACACTCTGGCTGAAATGGGATCTGTAGTAAGAAATTTGTGTATTTGAGTGTTTATTCTCACTGTGCAAGGATAAATATTTGTGAGATCAGGGCCTTAGTTACCGCAGATTAACATTTATTTAAATACTTTAGGTATTTATAAACACAGGATTAAAAAAGGCGTGTGGCAATGGCTTCTGGGTAATAAGCAAATGACTGCTCAGAACAGAACCACCCTGGTGACATTTACTTCCTTTTGTATTTTTGCAACTCTGTGTAATAAAAAAACGTGTTGGTTCTTTTTTGAGGAGGGGAGGCAGATCAGGCTTCACTGTGAAGGGAGTGCTTGGTAGAAGGTGATCAGATTCAGGCCTAATTCTCATTTATATGACATTTCCTTTTCCATCTGAAGGTTTGCAGGATATATTTTTCCCTGCCTGGGAGGCAGTAGGAGGGGAGGTCCCTTCTCAGAAGAACTTAGATGTGAACTTCCACATTATTTTCTTGAGCAAGCAGCGTGAGCTGTTAATCAGATTCTCCATCCCAGCTCCTTCCCCACAGTAATGGGCCTGGGAAATAGTTCCTCTAGATCCTACCCTAATTCCTGAAATTGCAGGGAAGCTGTCTGGTGTTAGGTTACTGCTGGAGAAGTGGTGGAGCTCAGATATCTCAAGTATGCATCTGCCAGGGGCTTTGATGAAGGAATTTAAAGCATCAGGAAGCTCAATGGGTCTCTCACAAATGGGTCAGTGGTGACCTGCTCTGTTCCTTCAGTGCCTTCTGTGTCATCTCCTCCTCCACTGCAGTATCCCAGACTCTTTTTGGGGAGAAGTGGTGCTTTAAGGGATGCTGTGATGCCGAGAGAGGAAGGCAGAAGATGCCTGTGAGGCAGCAGCAGTTGGCATTGGTTCCTGAGGGCTGGAAGTTCTGCCCGGGAGGCTGTTGCTGTGTCACTGCTTCAAGTGAGCTGTTCCCAGGTCATTGGTGACTTGTTTGTGAGGTTTGGGTTCTCCTGCATTACTGTTGGAAGCAGAGCACAGTCCAGAATGGGTCAGACACAGAGCTGGCCACTAAAAATGGTTTGTTCTCACTGCTGCTGTAAGTCAGACCTAAACCATGAGTTATTAGTTTGGTTTATACCGAAAGGGCTCCAAAAGAACTGAGCGCTTCTCTTGTGATCATAGAACCCAGAACAGTTTGGGTTGGAAGGGACCTTAAAGCTCATCTCATTCCTGTGCCATGGGCAAGGACAGCTTCCATAGGCCAGATTGCTCCAAGGCCTGTCCAACCTGGCCTTGAAGATGCAGCCTGCAAACCCTCTGCTCCGAAGGGGCTTGTTTTATATGAATGGTGATGAAATTATTTGAAAACTCCTTTGTGAAGCAAAGCCACACAGAGATTTGAGATAAAAATCTCCTAATTGTGAAATGAATGGCATAAAAGGAAGTGTATTTTCACCTAATATGATAAATATGGGATTTTTCTGCCCCAGGATCTCACGGATACACTGTTCAGATGGGTTAAGGGACTGATCAGTTTATGGAAGTGAAATCCATGAAGGACAGTTAAATGATAGTGTTTGTTTCCACATGGTCTTAAGGTGCAATGGGGTGCTGCAGCATGGAGCAGCAGGGAGAACTCTTGCTCTGTGCTTGCCTTGTCCCCATGCTCTTCTCTTGCTGCATCTGATACCTGGCCATGATGGAGAGAGTACATCGAGTATCTGGAGGCTGGGTGATCCAGTGTGGCTGTTCCAGCGTCCTGTGACTTGTCTTCTTCATTCACTGATGTTCCAGAGTAACCTGCCTCTTACAAGCCTCCATTTCTCCCCGCTCATCAAACTAGGCTAATGACTCTGACCTTTTGTTTGTAAAGGAAAAGGATCAACAAAATACTGGAGCTTATTTACTATCATTACTGAAATGATGAGCAATGCCACTTTGCAGCACTTCAAAGAGGCTGTGCTCATAAGATGCTGGAAATCCCTTGAGAGAGAAAATGTTTCAGATGGAAAAAGAGGAGGGAGAGTATTCCTCACATTCTCCCCTCCTAAGGGTACTCTCCCGCAAGGCATGGAGGCACTATCCCCCTCCAGCCCTCTCCCCTCCCAGCTGGGCACTTTAAAATAGTGCTGACCAAATTTGCTGGTTTCAGTAAACGCCAGACTTGCTGGTGTCACTGCATAAATTGTTCCCATGCTGTGGAGTTGTGCAAAGCACTCTTGTTGACCTATTGTATCGCCACTAATAAGATTGAATGTGGTTTTAATTTCTCATTTCCTCTTTCTCTGGATGCCCTTTTCCTACTACTTAGAGTCTAACTTCAGGTCTCTCTATAGCAAAAGTCTCTTTCTGTCACTCAAAGACTGAGTGATGCTTTGCTTTCAGAGCGCTCCACACTGGAGGGCTTTAAGTGGCATTCAGAGGAGGCTATCAGGCACAATATCTGATGTATTGGTGTGGCTGCAGTTCATGCATGGAGTGCAAAAAATGGGATTTAATTGGGAGGGAGGGGGAATAGCGGCCTTGGCTGAATGGATGGGTGAAAGTTCCCCGACCACCCCTTAGCCCAGCAAATAGTTGGTTGAGTGCTTGCCAGAGCGGAAGCGAGTTCCCTTTCAGGCACCCTGCCTTTGTCACCGTAAGAGAAAGCACACACGCACTCGCATGGGTTTGGCCTTGCAGCTGCAAAAAAAACCCAACCAGGCGAGAGAGAACCATGCACACACCCAGATCCTGTTCTTTCAATACCAACAGCTGCGGAGCCGGTGCTTTGCTGGAGGAAAGCAGAGAGCTGTAAACACAGCTTGTGGAAAACCTTTACCTTCTGTCTAGGGCAGCATGAAATCACTGGCCGCTTCCCTTCTGCAAGCTAAATTAAAAACGGCTGTAATTAACTTATACAAAATAGCCTTTTGGTTGCTATTGAGAGTTCAATATTGTATCAAGGAGGTTACATCTAGGGGCTGGCTTCACATGAGAGGTTTCCATAAAGCAGCTTATTATAGACCTTGTGGTAAGCTTGGCTAGAAAGACCTGCATCCTTGGCATCCCTAATACGATCTAATCTCTCTTTTCCCAAAAAGATCAGTTCAGTAAAGTGGTGATTCCCCCTCTACTCCGGTACCTGGTGTACTGCATGCAGCTCTGGGCCCCCAGCACAAGAAGGATGTGGAGCTGGTGGAGCAGCTCCAGAGGAGGCCATGGAGATGCTCTGAGGGCTGGAGCCCCTCTGCTCTGGAGCCAGGCTGGGAGAGCTGGGGCTGTTCAGCCTGGAAAAGAGAAAGCTTCAGGGAGACTGGGGCCTAAAGGGGCTCCTAGAAAACTGGAGAGGGACTTTGGACAAGGTCCTGGAGGATGGTACAAGGGGGAATGGCTTCAAACTGAAAGAGCAGGTTTAGGTTCAATTTTGGGAAGAAATCCTTCCATGTGAGGGAGGTGATGCCCTGGCACTGGCTGCCCAGAGCAGCTGTGGCTGCCCTATCTATGAAAGTGTCCAAGGCCAGGCTGGACAGGAATTGGAGCAACCTGGTTTAGTGGAAAGTGTCCCTGCCCATGGCAGGGGGTGGAACGAGATGAACTTTGAGACCCTTTCCAAGCCAAACCATTCTGGGATTTTATGGTTTCAAACACTCTGAAATAGTTTGGGATGGTCCAGAGCCTGGAGTTTGCACTGGAGATTACATAAGGTGAGATCACTGCTGGGCTCAGAACATGCAAAATGGAAACAACTACAGCTTAAACTGAGTATTTTTCTGCCTGTCCCAAGGAGATTTCACAGGCATCTGTCACCACAGCCAAGCTGAAACTTGACCCCTCTCTGTCAGACCAGGGGGGCTGATCGAAGCAGTGGGGCCTTGCTGGAGTCTGCTGGAAGGTTGTTCAGTCCTGCTGGCTGCAGGGATGGAGAAAGTGAGTCCAGGGATTGTCATGCTGTTGAGCAAAAGCAGAGGACTGCTCCTCGCAGCTTCCTGCAGCTCTGCCTGCAAATCCCAAATGGCAGCCTGGGATCCTGGGCCGTGCCTGTGCATTGCACAGATGGCTTGTGCACACACAAACCCTGCATTCAGCATTTCTGTGGGATCACCTCACTCAACACTGCCATGGAAGAGCTGGGTAATCCCAGATGTGGAGCAGGCCCCTTCTCCCCCAGCCCTGGGGTTCCTCTCCACCCTTGAGCAGGACAAACCATAGGTGTGGGGCAAAACTGCCTGGAAAATCCCAGATCCGTGATGGCTTTTGGTGCTGGTGTGGTGGGATCCTGCCTGTTCTCCCAAGTTCACGGGAGCCTGCTGGGCTCCTGAGATCCCAAAAGCATATTCAGGCTCTTCATGCGGCATCGTGTTTATATATTTAGTTTTTTTCCTCCACAATGGAAAGCCTGTGTATTATTTTGACTTTATTGAGATGCTGTTTATAAACCATTTTGATTTAGATGCTCAAGGCCATTCTCTTGGTTTTTTGTGACCAAAATCCCAGCAGATATAACACTTCTGGAAAATATCAGGGAGTCAATGTCTTTTTTTTTCCTCTCCCCTCATGTCAAAGGTTGACTTAAAATATTAATGCTGCAAAGATTCATTTAAGATATTAAAACTGTTCAGGCAAGAATACATGTACATATTGTAATTACTTCCTTTTTCTTACAATTAAAGTAATTGGATTATATTTAATGAGCTATTTACATTTAATAATTAAGAAAAGACTTATCTTTCCAGTATTCCCCAAGTGCAGCAGAAGGGTGGGGGCACTCAGAGCTGTGATATAATTATCTAGGCGTGAGTTGAAACTGAAAGAGCAGTTGAGCTCTATAGAAAACACTTGGAACTGGTTTGTTCCTACTCTTTCATTAATCAAAATAGTTTAGTGTGTGGCAAAGAAGGGAAGGCTGAGCTTAGCTGCAAATGAGACAGAGTTTATCTGCTGAAAAGGAAGGTTAAAATATGCTCGAACCTAACGAATAAGTCATTTAGGGGGAAAAAAAGCACACCCTCTCTTTCCATATTAATTACCGAGCGCTGCCCAGGAATGAGAATGTGCTGCTGTATTGTGAGTTGGGCTTTGTTAGTGCGACAGGCACAAGCCTTTCCTCTGGCTGGGGAGGCTGCTGGGAGCAGAGGAAGCAAAGCCGTGGTGCTCATTAGCGGGAATTGAGGCCGGGACCGAGGGAGGCAGCGCCGCTCGGTTCAGCGGAGCTCCGTGCGGGCAGCGGGGCCGGGCTCCTGCGCCCGCATTCCCGCAGCCGGGTCTCCTGCGCCCGCATTCCCGCAGCCGGGGCTCCTGCGCCCGCATTCCCGCAGCCGGGGCTCCTGCACAGGCATTCCCACAGCCGGGGCTCCTGCGCCCGCATTCCCGCAGCCGGGGCTCCTGCGCCCGCATTCCCGCAGCCGGGGCTCCTGCACGACCTCCGCGGGGAGCTGTGGGCAGCGGCACTGCCTGCCTTCCCACCTGCGTTGTGCCTCTTCTAGTCAAGACCCTTTGAAGTGAATTCAGCACTGTTACAGACTTTGAGGCTTGGAAAATTCTGCTCCTCTGTTGCGCCCTGGTGACCTGCAGTGCTGCCTCCAGCTCTGGGGTGCTCAGCACAGGAAGGATACGCACCTGTCAGAGTGAGTCCAGAGATGCTCCAAGGGCTGGAACCCCTCTGCTCTGGGGACAGGCTGGGAGATCTTGGGGTGTCCAGCCTGGAGAAGGCCCCAGGGAAACCTTAAAGCCGATTACAGTGCCTAAAGGGGCTCCAAGAGAGCTGAAGAGGACTTTGGACAAAGGAGAATGGCTTCCCACTGCCAGAGGGCAGGGTTAGGTGGGGAATTGGGAAGGAATCCTTCCCTGTGAGGGTGGTGATGCCCTGGCACAGGGTGCCCAGAGTAGCTGTGGCTGCCCCATCCCTGCAAGTATCCAAGGCCAGCTTGGATGGGGCTTGGAGCGACCTGGGATCGTGGAAGGTGTCCCTGCCGTGGGGTGGAACGAGATGGTTTTTAGGGCCCTTTCCAACCCAAACCATTCTAGGATTGTGGGATTCTAGGACTGAAACCTGCCCAGGCATCTCCCCGCATACTCCTGAAGTGTTTTAGGACCTATTGTGGGTTTTCAGTACCCATGTGCACCAAAGCTACCTGTTGATTGACACTCATGATGCCACTCTGTGTTGTTACTGACCTTGTATCCTTGCCCAGATTATTCACAGGTTTAGTAGAGAGCACTCTGCTCCCTTTGCTGCTCCTGTTTCCTAGGAAGCAACAAAGCCAGAGCTCTTGTGGCACTGAAGGAGCCCTGCCTCTCTCTCCTGATGTATACCCTCACAGCAAAGACCTTGAAACCTTTCTGTTCTGGAGCTTTAATTCCTGTTTAATCAATAGTTCTGTATTCTGAGAATCAAATCCCTGTGACAGCTCTCTTTAATTGAGCTAAACTGCCTTTCTCTTGTCACATCTCTTCTAGAGTTTTATTTAAATGCATTTGTTCTGCCTGTATCCTAGTCAGGTATTGATAGGAACACCAGGTGACCCTCTTTGTTTAACTTGTTTTTCAGCTAAATGAATGGAAACATTAATTAGTGCAATGGTTTGTTTTTTAGGAATTAGAAAAATAAAAGTCTAGGTCAAGCTGATGGCTCTATTAGCACTCCAGCAGAAGCCAGGAGGATCTGTATGTTCCCCATTAATGACACCCCCATCCTTCCACCCCCAGCCTGATTTCTGACAACAGCTCTGAGCTAGTCCCTCTCCAGGAGAGCCTGGTATTTATTCCAGCAAGATCATCTTCAGCTAAGCTGATAACAAAAAGTTTAAAAGGAAGAGCCAAATTTTCAGTCACACCTGTGCAATCCCCTTGAGGGCAGTAAATGATGATGATAATGCATGAGCCAGACAAAAAAACCCGCAGAAAATGGCTTTCTGAGCCTCTTTTGCATTTTTCAGAGCCAGCAGACTGAAGAGGGGGTGGGGGGAAAGGCAAGGGGGGAGAAAAAGAGGTGTATTTTTACTCTGGGATTGGAACGGGCTGGATGTTTGTTGTCTCAAGGACTCCACGCTGTGCAATCCTCGTTGTGCTGCGGGATCAGGGCTGACGTTCCCAGTGTCAGAACATCGCTGTGGAAAAGGGCAGTGCTGCTCTTGCCCCACATTATTGCCCAAACGTCCTCTTTCATAACACCAGCAGATCGGGCCTGCAAAGTTCTCCACTTGGTGATTGAAGTGCCTTATTAATACACAGAGGGCTTGTGGATGTGGATTTTTGTGATCAGCTCAGTGTGTTCTCCCAAAGGTCGTGGATTTTCAGTAGATCCTGCTTCAGGAAAGCTTTTGTGTGATGGTGGGTTGAAAACACAGCGTGTGCTTCCCATCCCACCGGCTGCTGAGAGATGGTGGGCAATGTTTTCCGCTGCGCCTGGGGGCGTTTTACCCGTCCATCTCCCCCATGGTTTTTTGGGAGAATAGACCACTGTGAAAGGAAGCAGCCCTGCAGCTGCCCTTCACTGCTGACTCCTGCTCAGCTGCTGGCAGGCTGGGCTGGTAATGACAGATGAGCCTGTGACGCGTTTTTGGGAATGAATACTTGTTACAGCTGGCGGGATGGAGTAGTTTGTGGCATCACATGGCAGTTTGCTCTATAATTTCGCTCCCTATTGCTCGGATGCAGCACTGATTGCTGGGTCTCTCTCCGAGCATGGAACTGGAGCATTTCTGATTGCCGCATCCCACTTCTCTGTGGCTGCATTGTGAGCTTGGATATAGCCCTGAGCACTCAGCAGAGCCTTCTGCTGATTTTTTTCCCCTCAGTTCTCCCTGTGTGTGTGTGTGGCTGCTGCTTCCCTTTCTGCAAGTCTTTTGGGGTTACATAAAAGCCAGTCTCTTTCTGGCCATTACAGCTACATGGGGGAGTAGTTACTGCTGAGAGAAGCTTGAAATTTGAAGCAGAGTTGTCACAGACATTAGAAAGAACAGTCGGTCTGCGTTGGCAAGCTACTGAGTTAAGTCTTATTTCATACTGATGGGAATTTCAGATCTGATTATCTCCTTTCCCCCTCATTCCCAAACCTGCTGGTGTGTCTAATCCCCCGACGGGCACTCCTAGAGGCGGCTCTCCAAAGCGCTTAGCTGAAGGCTTGGTCTCCTTGACTGTGCTGCCTGTTTGTGTCCAGGCAGAGGATTTTGTAAGCCCTGCCGAGGGCAGGGTGGTTGGTCACCCTGACGTACTTGGAAATCAAGCCTAAATTCCCTTCCCTTCCCCAAAAAAAGCGCTCTGCCCTCCTTAGGTGCTTTGTGCTACACCAGACACTATGACAGATGATCTCACTGCTGGGGTCCAGATTTATTTGCAGATGGTCCCTGATCTGAGAGGTTGTGTGTCACATTGAGCGGGGAATTACCCAGGTGACTCCCAGTAACGCTATGCTAACTGGTCAAATACCAGTGAGGAGAACCTTGCCAGATCTCTCCCTCCCTCCAACTCACCTGTTATTTACAGCTCTTTGTGTGCATTGCATCCGCAGGGCTCGCCTTGGAGTCCTGCCTGCCTTCTCCTCTGCACCACCACAGTGACTGTGCTTATCTGCCTGCTCTACAAAAAAAAAACCCAAAAACAGGTCTGGTTCCTCTCTTGCTGTGCAGTGCTGTTTTCTGCTCTACTCCAAACCACTTGTTAAGGAGTATTTGCTGCGAGTTGCTGTTTTCAGTTGACAGAACTCGCCTTGGAAAGCAAATACTCAATCCTAAAACATCTCTGTATTGCTTCTCAATAGTTGTAATCAAAGTCTGTCTCCTTTATTGTTCCTAACAATTGCTCAATTTTACTGTGCTAGCCCTATTTATTAAAAATAGTCAATAAGATGCAGCTTTGTGTGAGGGGTTTATGGACTGGCAGTTCTTGTTTGAAACAAACCAATTGTACTTGATTCTAATCCAGAACTGGGATTCCTGAGTGATCTGCTGCTGCAGAGCTCATGGGGAGAGCGGTCGATGGCTTGCTGATAAGAAATCTTGGAGCAGCACGCTTATCTTGGATTTACCTCGGCTTTGCTTAAAGTGCTGGATTCAGAAAAGCAAGAATTGCAAGTCACACGTTTTTCCCCCTTTTTGAGCCTATGTTGGGCCACGCTTGTTCCCCAGTGCCCAAGAGTATTTACAGAACTAATTGCCAAAGTCAGAATCCTCTTAAAAGCTGGTGAGCAGGACGTTCAAGGTGAGAGCTTTTTGTGGTGGGAGCAGGGTGTCAGATCAGCAGCCACGGGGAGAAGCTCTACACATGGATCCTGCGTTCTTGGAAAAACATCAGGTGTCCAAGATCACGATGTGTGCAGTGAGAAAGGACAGGAGTTGTGGGGAAGGGTGATGGGGAGCAAAAACACAATGAATCCTGGAAACAAGGTGCCAGTTGAGGCTGGAAGATCAGTAGGAATGTAGGAGCAGTGAGTTCAGCTTCCAGGGCTTTTCCATGCTCGGCAAACTTTTTTCTGGGCTGGAGCAGGCCAGGGCTCGGCAGCGCCTGCGTAAGCATTTTGGGAGAGGGGAAATTATGAGGCATCCTGGCAATGCCCGGCTGGAGGTGGGGCAGCAAGGGGAAAGGAGCTGCGGGGCGAAGCTGGGCTTTTCACATGGTTTGGCTTTTACTCACTGCCCTCACAACATCATCAGGGCTCTCAGAGCCTTCTGTGGTTCAAGTCATGATTTGGAGGCTTCAGAGAAAGTGCTTGGGAGCAGGTAGGAAGGGTCTGGTTCAAGTGGGAGAGGAAAATCATTTGTTTCCTTGTTTTTAAGAAGGTGTGAGGCACAGTGGTTGGGAGGAGATGAGTCTTTTGAATGTGGATTCATGCAGCAGGGTTTGTGGATTTTCCTTAGGGCTCTTCCAGCCAGCAGAGATCACTGAACTTCTTTCCTCACACTGTGTTTCAATTTGATGCCTTTCTTTGTTTTCCATATTCATTAGAAATCTGTTGCAGAGTTTTCTGTTTCTAGAGGCAGTTTCCTTTTACTTCTAACATACTTGATCTCTTCTCCTGTTACACTGGGATCAGGGCAGGTCCCCTGTGCCCATGTCATTCTTGCAGCTTCTTTAAAAACAGCGTTTACACCCCAAAACTCTGCACTCCTGAAACAAATCTAATCTCCAGGATTCGTAAGCAAATGGAAACGCTTATCTTTGCCCCAAAGATAAGGATTTTCGGCCTTGCAATTCATTTAAGTTGCATCTGAATGGTAGGATTTAGTTATAATATATGGTCTGCGGTCATTGTGTGACAGTGACTAATGCCTGATGACCAGGCTGGCCAGCCGGGGTGGAATTCTGCTGTGCTGTCATGCCCTGAGCACGAAAAGTGAAGCGGTTCTGGATGGCCCATGCTTGGCACTGTGCTGTCAGTCACCTCCTTAATGACTCTCTTAAAGAATAACAGCACCAGCCTCCCAGAAAGCATTTTTAGCTTTGTCCCTTCTTTCATTTACTGTGTCTCCTCCCTGCCCCCAGCTCATGCCTTGTGCTGCCTCCAGTGTTTTACTTCGTCTTCCCCCTCTGCTCTCATATCTTGTCTCTTCTCCACACCTGGTTTTCTGCCCTACCTGACTCCAGCTTTTGAAATACACCACTTATTTTCCAATCCACACTATTAATCTTTGTCCCACCTACTCACGAGGCATGAAGGTTTTACAGGAGCCCATTAGCTGTTACCTCTATCCCTACCCTCCAAATACTCCAGGAAAAAGCAGGGTCTAACAGTGTTCTTGTGGGGGCATCACCTGCTCTTTTTGCACGTCCCAGGTTTCCTTCGTAAAATCTTTAAGCTTCTTGTCCTTCTGCTCAGAAGAGAGGAATTTTTGCTTTAAAATGCCTCTTACTCAAAAGGTGCTGGGAGAGCAGGGTGGTTGTCCACAGCCCATCCTTCCCTTCCTGCCTTGATCATCTCCGATGCTCCACAGGGTTAATTTAAGCCCTTAGGCTGCTGGATCCTGACTGGGTTTAGGGCCAGCAAAGCTGTCCCCGTGGCCTTGGGAAGCACTGCTGTGATCATGAGGGCAAAACTCTACTTCTGCAGTGGAGTGTGGCTGGGAGGGTGGGAGTGGCTGGCTGGATGAGCTGGGCTATAAAGGGAGTCTTTTTCTTAGCCTTTATCTCTGCTGTCTGCACCAGTGCAAATTTGTGCTGTACATGTGCTCTACCTTAGATTTTCTTTTAAGAAAAGCAGTTCTCACCACTACTCCTTGCTTTTGCTTTCAAAACATGCTTTGAAGGCAAACACTTTTGGGGTGACTGCATACAGGCAACATATTCAGAGCCTTTTTTTGTTGGTATTTGAGGCACTGCTCCCATTTTCTGCCCTGTTTTCCCCATCCTTGCAGAGATCAGTGCTACCTGCATTTATCCAACCATGTTACCCATCATCATGGGGGGTTTTTTGTCTCCTTTTATGTAGTATGCTCACATCTCATCCCCCACTTCCAGGCTGATTTTTTCTCTTGCTGTTTTCCTTCTGTCTGTCCTCCACCTTGGAAGGTTTCCAGCCAGGCTGTCCACTCCAGCTCTGCAGATCCCACCGCGTGTGCTCCCTGGCCGAGCCCTGGGGAAGCACAGGGGAGAAGCTGGATGCAGGCAGCCTGCAAATGCTGCCTTGTTTATGAGAGCTGCTTGTTGGTGCAGACTGCAGTCTGGGGGGAGCTGGGAAAGTTTGTCTGGCATGAAGCACTAAAGCTGACAAAAGATTGTAGGGCTTGGGCTGGAATCGATAAAGCACAGGGTGTTGAGAAGGGAAGGTCAGAGCCCTTCCTTAGTTCACCCTGTTCTTTAAATATCCCAGCAGTTGCTGGTGGCTGCAGTGGACACAGGGAAAAACAACATGGACTCGATTCTCTGAGGGTCTTGCTTTTATTTATTTGGATGCAGATCTGGCTCCCCTGTACCATAAGGTGTTTGGTTTTGGGGACCCTTTCTGTGCAGCCTCGTCTCATAGCAGGAGGTTGGAACAGGATGAGCTTTAAGGTCCCTTCCAACCCAAACCATCCTGGCATTCTGAGATGCTGTGAAATCCCTCGTGTAGAGGCGTTGCAAAATGGTAGCAACCTACATCTGCTTGTCTGGGAGACATCCCAGCGCCCGGTGCTGCGGCTCTTGAACTCCTCTGCCTTAATGGGTCAAATTTAGCAATTCAAAATCTGGCTTGTGAGGTAATTAGGAGGGATAATGCCCACTTCTTCCTCTTAACACCCTGATAGAAAAGCATCCAGGAAGGACTCCTGGACCTCAAAGATAAGCTGCCAGCTGCCACAGAGACTATCAAAGGGTGGCTCAAAGTCAAGAGCAAACAGCTGATTTTTTATGGTTCTTGGGTTTTTGCTGGTGGTGACAGGAAGCCATGTTCCCCAAGCTGTTCGCTTCCTGTTTTATTTTTACACCCAGCCCGAGCAGATCCACATGCCTATCACATGGGAGCTGCCTGCTTCTCTTGGGTTGTTCCTCAGCTGACCTAGAAAAGTGATTCTCTCCCCTTCTAAATTAATCAAGAACTTGGGATGTATTTGCTTTCACTTAGTCCTAAAGATTTCAGGCATGTATGATGCTCCATGTAGTGGGCTGGTCACCCAGGTTTCCTTCTCCCTCTTGGAGCTGGATGATCTGGGAGGGAGCTGTTTGATGCTTCAACATCTGGGCCCATTAGCAAAGGAGATTTTTGTTAGTTCAAGGCACCAACCTGCACATAAAAGCGTTTTCTGTCCAAAGCAGGACTTCCGGACACTTGGATTTTCTTCAGGATTTTATCTTATTAGTTTTTTGAAGAACTGGAAGTTTGTCCTGCCTGTTGTACAATCAATCCTGACTTGTTTCTGAGCACACTCCAGTCCTGCATCCTGATTAGAGCTCCCTCAAGCTTAAACTGCTCTAGCACGAAAACAATGGTCCAGTGTAAACCTCATCCCTGGGGGATTTCCCAAGGGAAGAGGGGTGCAGCCTGCAGGATAAGGAACAGTCACCAGAAAGTTTCCTGGTCAGCTGCAAGCGCTTCCTGTTGTTCCAGGAGAGCCCCGTGTGCTGCTCCAGGCGGGAGGCACCACGCGTGCTTTGGCGTGCTGGGAGAACCTGTTTTGTTCTTTCTTTTTTTTTGTAGAATAACATCTCCTGTCTTCTTCTCCACGGTTTAAGCAACTATTGATTGCAAGTTTGAAATGTTTCTGCAGAGGAGCTCCTAGAGTGGTGCCAGGCGCTGTGTGAGCGCGGGAGGCAGGAGCCCTGTCCGGCAGCGGATGGGCAGGAAGGGAGCAGCGGCTGCGGCGTTGCCAGCAGCACTGGCAGTGTGGGCGAAGATGTGGAGTTCTCCATCTCTGCCTCTGTACCTGGGCTGGTGGGGCTCTGCTGTCACTGCAAGTCAGAGAACAGGAGGATCTTTATTTCTGATGAACCGCTTTTCTCAGGGTGGGGAGAGGGGGAAAGAAGGCTTATAAATAAAGCCATTTGAGAGCAGGAAAAACGAACACCATGGCTCTGGTGTGCCTGGAATTTGCGGTTGAGTAATCCTTTCCTGTTTCTTTTTTGGGTTGTTTTTCATCTTTCAGAACAGTGCCTGAAGCAGGTCCACCATGCCGTTAGTAACGAGGAACATTGAGCCAAGGCACCTGTGCCGTCAGACGTTGCCTAGCGTTCCGAGCGAGCTGGAATGCGTGACCAACATCACCCTGGCAAATGTCATTCGACAGCTGGGCAGCCTGAGTGAGTACCATGGCGAGCCTGCGCGTTGCCCTCAGGAGTCGCTACTGCTCTTTATTTAGCTCCCTTTCTACTCTCGTGTTCCTATTTCTCCCCCATCTGCCTTCCCTGGGTAATGCTAAAATGTTTTCCTAAAGAAATCTGATGCTAATTTCATATCCCTGGTCCCACTGCCTTCCTATCTGAGAGAAAATGGGGAGCGGGCTGTGTGTATGTGTGTGTGCATGTGAGAGGCTGCAGTGAAACTGCAGATGGAAGGATGGAGCACAACTCAGGCTTGTAAAATGGGAGGCTCTCAGAGAAGGCAGGATCTTGTGTCAGAGAACGTGCCTGTAAATGCATGTGCTACTAAATGGAGCTTGACTCTGTTGAATCTACACCGTGTCAGTAGTCTTATTTTTAATGGAAGATAATTAAAGCCCCCGTGCACAAGCTCCTGTTTGCCCCTGCTGCTGTTTGTTGCATTGTGAGACCCAAAGACCTGTCCTGAGCCAAGTGGTGCCTCCAGAGCGTCGGTGATTTGGGACCGCTCACTCAAATGGCAGCGTGAGCTGGAGCCATGCCTGGCTCAGCTCTCCAGTGGGCTGACCCATAGCCTTGGAAAAGCTGGAGGGAAAACACAGGCCTACATGCCTTCGGAGAAACGAAGAGTTAATTGTGGTCTCTCTGGGATGACTCCATACTCCGTTGAAATGCTCTGGGTTCTGATTAACCACCTTTGTCCTTGAAGCGAGATTTAATAATCAAATTAATCTATTGTTTAGCTTCTCTGGGGTGTTTGCAAGCCCTTCTGCTTGCTCTGCAAAGCAAGCCCTTGTCTTCCGCCATGTGGCAGGCAAAGTTTGGGTGCAGCCTCTTTCCAGCAGTGCAAACCATGGCTGTCACTGAAATCTGGGCCCGTGTTTGCTGCCAGTCGGTGTCACATTCTGTTGGGTTGGAGAAATGTCACTGCACAGGCGAGACCAGGCTCTCTGCTCGCGTTCAACTGGCCCTCGTTGTTCATTTGTTAGGTCTGGTAGCCAAGATGGTTGTGGAGTGTGAGTGAAATCCATCTCATGCATGTGAAATGGTGAGGAAGGAGGCAGTAAAGCTGTGCAAAGCCCAGCTGCAGGGAAAGCTCATCCCTGTTCAGAGACACGCTGTGGGTTCGTGTGTCAGCCCTGGCCAGATCCCACAAGTTTAGACCTTCTTTGCACAGATATTCAAAGCATCTGTGCTTCTGAAGCGCTGGGAGCCAAATTGCAGCCTGGTTTCTTCTTCAGGAGGGTGCCCTGGGAGCTGGGATGTGGGGATGTGGGGAGAAGGTGTGAGCTGCTGGACCAGTCACGGGTCCACCTAGGGGGGAACTGAGGAGAGGTGCCTCCTGCTGACTCTTGGTGTGAGAGGAGAGCAAGGCAGGTGGGAAGGAAATGCTGAGCACCATCCACTTCCCCAGGGTCAGCAGTATTGTAAATAAAGCAATGTTTAGACCATACTTGCACCCGAATGACCAAACTCCTGCCCCCGCCCTTTCCTCTCTCCTGTGAAAAACAAATTCTCTCTCTCCTTGTACCTTGACTATTACAGGAACGTAGAGCAGGTTCAGTAGGCTGTGACAGCCCTGTCAAGTGAATAATCAGCCATGCCTGGTGCACCACAGTCTCTTTACAAAGATGCAAACATAAATCTTGTCAAACTTTCATATTCCAGTGAGTTTACCCTTCGTTACTATCGCAGCTGGGAGCACTTTGTGTAAGTCGACTGCGCGGTTTTGTGTGATTTTATAGAATCCACAAGCTAAAGATGGAAGGACCTATTAAATCATGCCGTCTGTCTTCCTGCCTGTGCATGACAAAGATAATTCTGATTGTAAGCTGCACTTTTGCAGTCAAAGTAACTAAACTAAAAAATTAGTCTCTGTCTTACCCCATCTAAAAGTGTTTGTGAAGCACAGATGATGTGTGAGATGCTGGGTGATAACTCCAGATGCACTTGCACAGGCAAGGGAACACAGACCATCCCTTCTTCTCTTTCCAGGCTCAAAACCAGTATAGAAAATGCTGTTATATATTATTTTATACTTGAAATATACTTTGCAAGCCAAAGACTTAATTTTTCCCCTAGAGCTTGTTGCAGTTCCTTGTGAAATTCAGAAATGTTTTTCACTTCTTGTGAAAGTAGAAACGAAATTACAACTTTTCTTTTTTTGAGCTGTTGCTGGAAGGTTTCGCATTTTCCCACAGAAAAATTTTTACTCTCTTTGGTCAAATAGGAGAACTGGTCTGTGCTGATGTTGAACATGGAGAGTGCTTCATGAAACATGGCTACAACAAGAGCTACCTGGCCCTTAGATCTCCAGACATTATTCCTTCTCATGAGTTTGGGTTTGTTAATTGAGCATATGTGGAGTCTGCATTGTCTGGGAGGGTGGAAGGAAGAGGTCAGCTGAAGTTAACCTTCAGCATTTGCTTTCTACAAACACTCGGACCTGGCATTGCCACCAAAAGGGGTGGAGAAGGTTGAATTTTAACCTGGCTTGTTCCCTGTGCTTGGCAGTGTAAGGAGATCTCCTGGGAGCAGGAACAAGGAGTTGATATGTCAGGTTAGATAGCTGGGAGTGTTTGTGCAGCTGGGCTTTGGGGGATGCCCTCGCCTTGCCTTGTGCAAGGGGTGCTTTGTCTCTCTGACTCTGTAGACAACCACGTTTTCCAAACTTGCTGTTGAAATTAGACTCCCAACTGTTTTTTCTTTCCTGAATGTCGGAGAGGATCTTTAGGAGTAACAGATTCCAGAGCAAACTGTTGACCATATGATGATGCACTTCAAAACCAGACTGCTTATTGGGAGCAGCCTTGTACTCAGCAGCCGTGGCTGGAAATGTTTCCCATCAGCAGGAACACCACGGGCCCGTGTCTGCGGTCGGTGCCAAGTCTGCTCTGCTCCGTGCTGTCCTCAGCGTGCCTGGGGCTCCCTGTCTTGGGCTGTGCCCGGGAGCAGAGCAAAAAGGCAGGACTCACTGCAAGTTCTTGAGCTTCTTCCAGGTCTCCCACCTCTATCTACCTGTGGCCATCTCTTGTTGCACTAAGGATGGGGCCATGTTTTTGTTACTCCTGTAACTGGTGCAGCTCCTGATCTGAGCCCTGGGTGCTCTCATGGCCCAAACCATGGGTGGTGCTTGTCATAGCAGCCCACTGGGTAGTCCAAGCTGTTCCAGAGAGAATGTCCCTGACTGAGAAGTTCCCCTTTGGTTTTGATGTAGAATCAATGTGAATGCATCAATTTTTCAGACACTGCCACCTGAAGGAACAGCGGGGTCAGTGCTGTCAGCTGCGGTTACAGCTCCAGCTTTGGGATCCAGGACTGGGCCTGCTCTCTACTTCCAGAGTGCTTTGAGCTTGTAAATATGTGCCAGCTCCCCTGAAGGCAGGCCTGCTGGAGACTGGGAGCCTTTGAGATTCTCCAGAGCAATAAAAATCTGACTGTATTTCCTTGTCTAATAAACAGAACAGCGGAGAATCTTAAAGGACCTTCAGATCCATCCACATTCAGACCAGTGTAGTGTTGTCAGCCTTCTTTAGTTTGTTACTTTAATAGGCTTTAAAGTATGTCTCAATTGTTTCCTTACTGCTTGAAGATCCCTTGGAAATGTCAGGTTTTGGTGGAACAAAGCACTTTCTTCCTGGATGTTAAACTCAGCCCTGACAAACTTGAAAAGAAGAGTGGTTGGTTCTTTCTTTCTTAGTTCTTCTTCAAGAAAACAAGCTGGAAGACTGAGTATGGTCTGATGTGGTTCATAAGGGTAATGTGGACACTTTAATATTGCAGGTAAATCTGCAGAAGACATATTTGGAGAGTTGTTTACTCAAGCCAACACCTTTGCCTCTCGGGTGAGCATTCTCGTCGAGAGAGTTGACCGCTTGCAAGTCAAAGTCACTCAGCTGGATCCCAAAGAGGAGGAAGGTAATGGAGTGGAGCACAGGCTGAGTGCAGTGAAGGTTCTTGTTGAGTCAGCATGGTTGGTTGAGTCAGCGTGACACTGCCATGGGTGTTGGAATGTGTTCCCTGGAGCTAAGGGGGTCTGTTTCCCTGCCTCCCAGTAGAGCACTTCAGGACAACCTTTTTGGCCAGGTCCAGCTTTGCTCTTCAGTGACTCTCCATGTGGGAACTTGCTCTCCAGCAGTTGGGTGGCAGTGAATGAGCTGCTTGAGCTTGGTCACAGGGGTTCCAAAGCCTTGAGGGAGAGCCGTGTTGATGGAGCAGCAGATCTTGGCACAGCACGCTGGAGATTTGATGGGTTTCCCAAGGGATCTGTGGGAAAAGGAACCTGACCTTAAGAAGTGCAAAGCATGCCAAGAACTCCAACTGGAATCAGATGTTCACTGCTTGGGCTTCAGTGTCTGTGGCCTGGGTCAAGCTGTTCTTCACTTGTTCTCTCCTCTTCCTTACAGTCTCCTTGCAAGGCATTAACACCAGGAAGGCCTTCAAAAGCTCCACTACTCAGGACCAGAAACTCTTTGACAGAGATTCTCTCCCTGTGCCTGTCCTCGAAACCTACAGGACCTGCAATACCCCTCCACCTCTCAACATCCTCTCACCTTACAGGTAGGGCTGCAATGCCTTCTTGTTCCCTTGCAGAGAAGAACCTCTTCCTCCCAGCCTGCTGGGGAGGTCCTTTCCCATCCTGTACTGGACTGAAATAGCTGTTTCCACTGGGAAATTGAGTTGCTAAACAAATCCACCAGGAAATCTCCATCCTTTGGATTATGTGAAATCTTGCTTTTGAGGTCATACAAATGAACGTAGCTAGAAAATGATCTCTTTGGTTTTCTGCTCTCACTTTTGTGGGTGCCTTGGGGCCAGGTGTGGCTGGTACTGCAGAACCATGCTGGGTGTGCTGCAGCTGAGGCTCCTCCGTAGCCCCATGGCTGCTTTCCAGAGAGCTGCAGTGTGAGATGCAGAGCATTCACTTGGAGGTGGCTCTCACCCAGGTGGGTGCAGCAGGCTCCTGGTGGTGCTTCCTGTGGCCTCCAGTGCCTGGTCTGAGACACCTGATGGGACCTACACTGGCTGTGTAACCAGTTCTGAGCAGTCCCACTCTGATTCCATCTTGTAGGTAGTAGAAGTAAAGGGGGTCAGAATCCAGAGACTTATCCCACATCCATAAATATCTTCTGAGCAGGTAAAAAGTAATTACAGATAGCTGGAGGCAGCTGTCTCCTGCCAGACGCGGCTGCACTGCAAAGTGGGAGGAGAGGGAGTGTGTGTGCACTCACTCAGGAGCTTCAAGGACGCTGCTGGTCTGATTTAGGGTTCCTGAGCTGGAGGAGGAGGTTTTTTCACACCAGAATACAGCACAAACAAAAGGGAGTTGAAGTGAGAGACCTGCTGCTCTCCTGGTGATTGTTCAGAACAGTTGAGCTCTTCAGGTGCTGAGCAATGGAGGGTTTGTGTGAGGGTAAAAGGAGAGCTGGGATGACTGAGATGGGGGTCTCTTCCAGTTCTGAAATAGGGGGCAGAGGCAAGAACAGCCCTTGTGACCATCTCACTGCACTTCTAAACTGTCATCTGAGATTGTGCCTTGTGTTTCCTTCAAGGAAATGTGTGACTTGATCCTTGTCTGTGTGGTTTTTTCCCCTACCTGTTCCAGGGATGATGGCAAAGAGGCACTTAAATTCTACACAGATCCTTCATATTTCTTCGACCTTTGGAAGGAGAAGATGCTTCAGGACACCAAGGATATCATGAAGGAAAAGCGGAAACATAGGGTGAGGAAGGGAAGAATAGAAGTGGGAAGTGTTAATAAATTTTGGACTCCAAATTTGCTATCCAAAATTCAAGTTTGCACTTTTGGACTCCTGAGGGATCATTTCAGTGAAGTTTTTGTCTGTTTTACCCTCATCCTGGTTAATTAAAAAAAGAGAACAAAGATACCTCTAATTGTTTTTTCCAAATGCCGCTGTCTTTGGCCCTTATTGTTAAATTATATCATAGCATAAGAGATGCAATCTTAACATGCTTTAGCTTTTGAGCAACTGGAGTATTAAGCATGAAAACAGATTGTGATTCTTCAATGAAAAATAACAAAGGGGAGATTTAGGGTGTGTTAGAATTCTGAGTGAGGCCATCTAAGGCCCAGTTCTCTGTGGGCAAGTGTCCATATTGCACTCCAGAACACTGAACACCATCAGGGTGAAGGTGAGATTTGAGTGGCTCAACACAGAGGCCAAAACCTGAACTGATGTGGGAAACCAGGCTTTTACTCTGCCCTCAAGCTGCTTATGCCAGGGGGTGATGATGGCATTGTGTCTGGGCTGCACTGGGCAACCTGATGTTGTCTGTGCTCCAGCTTTTCTATATGGAACGTCTTTGGAGAGTAAACCAAAAATCCCCTTTGAGAATGTGTCTCGTTGTAACTGCGCCAGGTCTGTCCTGACCCTCTCTATTCCCAGTGAATTTAAAACAAAATAAAGCTTGTGTTTGATTCCTTCTCTCTTAGAAAGAGAAAAAGGAGAATCCAAACCGAGGAAATGTGAATCCGCGGAAAATCAAAACCCGGAAAGAGGAGTGGGAGAAGCTGAAAATGGGACAAGAATTTGTGGAGTCAAAGGACAAGCATGGTCCTGCTGGGTAAGCAGGTCTGGGGCTGGGTGATTGGGATGCAGTTCACCCTGCGCTGCAGCTCCTCTGGATCCATGGATCAATACTGCCACTAATCAGATTCTCCAAAGTAAATCCGTCTGCTGATTTAAAATTTGCCAAATAAATCAGGGAGCTGCAGGGTTGGAACGAGGTGGCAGGAGAGGCTCTGGCTGCTGGTGCTGCCTGTGGGCACAGAGGTGTTGGGAGCTTTGGCTCTGCCCCACGGCAATGCCCTTCCCTCACAGCCAGCCCCGGGTGCCATCTCGGTGCCATTGTGTGATGGCTTTGTTACATTGCACAAATGGCTCTTCACACCCTAAAGTTGAAGCGGGGGCTGTCCCCATCCAAGTATTTCAAGCTACAGATCTCTCTTTAGCACTTCTGGCTTGGGAATTCATTTAACTTTTGACACCAGCAAGGCTGGAAGCAGACCGAATTCCCCACAATGCTCTTCTTCCTTGCAGCTTCCTTTCATATAAGAAAAAAATCTCTCTTTAAATCACACTCTCCAGCTAAAAATAAAACTTGCTTTTAGTTTAATAGGAGAACAGGTTTGGTTTCTAGCAGGGGAATAGAGCAGCACAACAGCACCATTTTCTTGATCCTCTCTTTTCTCATGTGAGTGTGTTCTTGCATTTGGATTCACTTGGGGTCCAGAGCCCCCAAAAATGGGGTGGTTCCCCCTCCCCACAGTAAAATGAGTCCACTGAAAGTGTGAGAGTCTCTTTTCTGTACTATTCCAGCTTTGGATACTTGTTTTAATGGCATTATGGTTTCCATTTTGATATTCTATTCTTGAGATTATTTTTTGGCATCTTTGAGTATCTCCTGTTTTTGCCACTGATGATACTCAGGGTAACTGCAAGTTTTTTAAGTCCAAGTTGGTCAAAACACTCCTAAGTATTTTTACTAAATCAAATGTTAAGAAAAATGCATTTATTCAGGTGTTTGCTTGTTTATTAAAATACATACTCCTGCTGTTTGGTGTGCAGCAGCAATAAACGGGGCACCACCTGAGCAAATTTTAGCCAAAGAATTATGTAGAGCAAACACATGCAGGTGTTTGTGATTCTCCATATAGGAGTCTTTGAGAAATAAAGGGAGTTTTTTTGATGATATAAAATCATGGACTGGTTTGGGTTGGAAAGGACCTTAAAGTTCATCCAGTTCCACCCCCCACCATGGGCAGGGATGCCTTCAACTGCACCAGGTAGCTCCAAGCCCTGTCCAGCCTGGCCTTGGACACTTCCAGGGATGGGGCAGCCAACCTCTCTGGACAACTCTCTGGGGGAAAAATGAGCTTTAGAGATTGCCTTGAACTCTTTAAACCCACTGTTCATCGTGCCTTTGCCAGGTACCCCTCCAACATGGTGTATCAGAACGGCAGCATCGGCTCCAACGAGAGCATGGACGGGAGCTGCTACCCGCCACCGCCACAGACTGACTCCATTGTGCCACCACCTCCCTCATTCCCAGATGACAGCCTGCCTCCACCCCCGGTGGAATTTAGGTAAGCCTACGGGATCCCTTCTGTCACCAAGGAGTAGTAGGTGGTGTAAAAGGATGACATGAGACAGGCTGAGATAGTTCAGCAGAACTTCCTGACGGGTGTTGTATGGGAACCAGAATGCTCCTGTCTGGAAGGGAAGTGCAACTGCAGGCAGGGACAGAGGCACAGGCAGCACAGCTCTCCATGAATCCCAGCCACCATCACCATTCCCAGGCAGAAGGGGAGAACTAGAGCAGATTTATTCCCCAGCAGTGTCCCAGTGAATGGTTTGGCTCCATTGCTGGGGTTTTCCAATGCAGTTGTTCCATAGCATGGACTTCTGTTCCTTGTGTTCCATTTGGACAATGCTCTGAGGCACATCGTGGAATTCTTGGGGGTGTCCTGTGCAGGGCCAGGGGTTGAACACGATGATCCTTGTGAGTCCCTTCCAAGTCAGGATATTCCATGACAAGAGCTTTGCAAAGAACAGCTTCTTTAACCTTTTCTGCTCTGATCTGTGAGAAACGCACAACGTGGGCACTGGAGATGGAGATGTATTTAAATTTCAAGGACTTGAGCACAGCAGCTGCCTCCTTCCCAGAGACTTGGGTGCAAGTTCAGGTCATTTGCTCCAGATTGAATGAAATGGTGACTCCCAGGCACCTCCAGAGATGAGAGTTATGGTCCAGCAGTGGCCCAAGATGCAAAGGGCGAAACAAGAGTGGACTTTTTCTTTTTTTTAAAGACATTAAAACAGAGTCAAGAGGAACAAGAGAAAGTCTGTCTGATAGACAGGGCTGCTTGGCTTCTCTCCATCTTATCCAAAGGCAGCAATGCTGCAGCAAAGGCTCTTCTGATGTGTCAGAGAGACCCAGCACTGCACTCTGCAGCCTGTGCCTCTCGGGCAGAGCAGACATGAGCTCTCAGATGAAGCTTTCAGTGCCTTATGCACTTGCTTAGATCTCTGCCCAGCCCCACAGACCTCCCCTCTCTGGTCTTGTTTTGATGGTTGTTTTTAAGGAACCCTGGGAGGTAGATTTGATCTCCAGGAGTCTGTTTTGGATCAGCACTGTTAAAAATGCTGATGTTTTTGTGGAAAATGTACCTTATTTTTCTGTCTTGCCATGGAAGGGGGTGTCAGTTTGGGGCTTGCCTTACACAGGATGTCACACGGGCAGTTGGAGTCCTCTGGGATGAACAGAGTGTCCACAATGGGAGATTCAGTCCCTCATGCATTGATGTTTTCCATGAGAACACGTTGGGGTTCCATGTCCTCCCCTTCACTGCCACAGCAAGCTCTGAGATGTGGCTGCTGCACTCCAGCTCCGAGCTGTGGAATCCAGGGCAGGGAGATCTGTCCCCAGCAGGTGTCCAGAGCAAATGCTTTCCTGGCACCCCCAGCAGACATCCCTGATCCCTGCCTGGCTGTCACGAGTGACCTCAGTGAGGAGGGGGCATGGCAGGAGCTCTGGGGCCAGGAGGCTGCTCCGAGCTCGGACGTGCCCGCCTGGCCTCTGATGGAGGTGAGGTGGCTCATGCTCTTGTCAGCCTGGGAGTTGGGATGGAGGACAGCATTCCTGCCATCCCTAGAAGCTTTCCTTTGTTCTAGAGGTGTAGGCCAAAAGAAACAGTGTGAGGGAACTAAAACCAAGGTCTCATGGAAACATCAGTTAAAGCTGGAACTTGGATTTTTTTTGTCTGGACTGCAACAACACACATGATTTGCATTAACACTGAGACTGTACAGTCTGATCTGGCCTCAGGGCTAATTCCCTGTCTCTCTCGTTCTGTTGCCACAGCTATCCTGTAGACAACCAAAGAGGTTCTGGTTCTGGAGGGCCCAAACGATCCAGCCTGGTTAGCCCGAGCCACCCGCCACCAGCTCCTCCAATTGGATCTCCCTCGGCAGCCAGGCCGGGCTTTGCTCCCCCTCCAGCTCCTCCTCCACCACCACCACTGATGGAAAACAACCCCCCTCCACCACCTCCCATGGGCTTCCCCTCCCCGGGAAC
>VZTZ01038021.1:5271-18138 GCA_013400955.1 Drymodes brunneopygia | reverse complement strand
GGCTTCCAGCGGCCTGGATGGCCCCCCGCCCCCTCCTCCACCCTCCGACACCTCCACATCCAAGCCCAAGTCATCCTTGCCTGCAGTTAGCGATGCCAGGAGCGATCTGCTTTCGGCTATTCGGCAAGGTAAGGTTGTGTTTCCATGCCAGCATTCTCCTTTGCCTCTGGAAAACCCTTGGGAGCTGTCTCCTGGGAGCAGTGTGACTGCCTTGCTGCTCAGGGCTTGTCCCTTGTGGTCCCTTCTTGTCTGCCCACCCTCATGAGCACCTTGCTGGGTTTTATGCTTCCCCCAACACCTCTGGAGATGGCAGTGCTGGAATTGGGGTGACCCAGGTGTGTTGGGGAATGTACAGCAATGGGGTTACCCTGTGGAGGGGCACAGAAGGGATTTACTTCCCATTCCACCTCCCCACCCGGCCTGTCCTGGCTGTCACCATCCATGGTACCCCAGCAGTCCCAGCCTGCCTCGCTCAGAGCGCTGTGACAAAGGGAGATCTCAGTGTGAGCGAGACCTTAGTGTGATCCCCTCCATTCCCTTCTTCCCAACAGGCTTCCAGCTGCGGAAGGTGGAGGAGCAGCGGGAGCAGGAGAAGCGGGATGTGGTGGGGAACGACGTGGCCACGATCCTGTCCCGCCGCATCGCGGTGGAGTACAGTGACTCCGAGGACGACTCCTCCGAGTTTGACGAGGATGAGTGGTCGGATTAGCCACGCTCCCATCCCCTCCTTCCCTTCTCTCCTGGGCTCCCTTCTTACAGAATCAGGTGGCCAAACCTTGCACCACATCCTTTTCATCCTGTAACCAAAGATGTGCCAAGGGTTTTCAGACAGCCAGCAGCATATCTCCCCTCTCCCTCCCCCTCCGGCTTTGGCAGGACTTCGTGCTCTGCCTTTCCAAAAGGTCTCCTCATGGACACTGAGGATGCAGCGTTGGGATTTAGCTGGAGGGGGTGTAACGGTTGCTTATTTAAAAGAGAGCTAAACCTCCAGATCTTTGATGCCACCAGGCACAGCACATATAAACCCTCCATCCTGAGGGATTTTTAAAGCAAAGATGGATGATCCTGTTGCGGCCGCATGGCCTTTTGGATGAAGGACATTTTCAGCTGGTTTTCTCAGTGCAACAGCAGACAGTTGATCTGATGGCTCTTCCTTGCCAGTGAATACTGGTAGTGCTGCAAGAAAATGGGCTTTAAATGTCAGTTCTCTGCTGCATCCCACTGTCAAATAATCAGGTTTTTGGCAATAGTGCACAATTCTTTGTCCCCTGACCCCTGAGTATTAATTCCAGATCACCCTGTGTGGGGTGCACTTCCCAGCTCCGAGGCTGCTGAGTGCCTTGGGTGCAGCGTGAGGAGGGACTTTTTTTATTTTAGAAGCTGCCTTTACCTTCCTCAAATCTCCTGGACTTCTTTGCCAAGAGGAGACTTGCACAGAGGGATGTAAAACCAGGGCAGGATGCTTGCTCAGCTTCCCACTCTTGGGAAAGCAGAGCCACTGCCCCCCTGAGACACATCTGTGGTCAGCTCCGAGCAGTGGCCAGACCTCGCCGGGCTGATTTTCTCCAATTCATGCTGGGACTGTGTTTTAAAATTCCAGATCCAGTGCCTAAGACAGGGAGATAGGGTGGGGAGGGGTTCTCTGAACACCAGGCACTGTGGTGGTCTTTGGCCTGCCAGGGCAGTTTGAGAGGTGCTTTTTTTAGTGGGATGACCATACTTTTAACACAGGGACTTAAATGCTGATATTGCCTTTGCTTCTTCTCCCTTCCCCCTAGGGAGGGGAGTTTGTGTGCCTAAAAACATCGTGTGTGTGAGCTGAGTTGCCCATCAGTTACATCAGTTCTAACCTACCCTAATTTTGTTATTATAATTCATTAGTTAATTTTAAGAGAACATTTTTTCTCCTCACTAACCCTGTGAATTAATTCCCAGGCTGCTCACTATAGATCCAGTACTGGCAGGGGAAAACGGGGAATTTGAACTAGCTGACCTCGGTTTTATTGCTGTTTTATGTTACCTTACATAGAATATGAGTGTATCTTGGAAATCTAACCCAGATACCCCTGATGTGTATTTTAATTTGGACATGACTCAGTAAGGGTCATGCAAAAAGCAATTCCAAAGCCTTTTTGAGGTTATGGGTCCAGCTGTTGTGGGATGTGTGTCCCACTAAGACCAACTCTCCCATATTTTTGCCTTTCCTAAAGTATTTCACCAGCCTGTGCCTGTCTCTCTTCCCTGCCTCGCCTCCTTAAATGATGTTGCTGGTACCTGGAACTCTGGGCCCTGCCCAAGGCTTGCTGGAAATCCTGATTGGGAGTTGATTGATGGCTTCAGCTCGTGCCATCGAGGTGTGTCTGAGTTCTTGAGTGAGAGTGTGTGTGTGTGTGTGTGTGTGTGTGTTAACCTTGGCTGGGGCAGAGATGGCCTGGAGGATGGGCTCGGGGGTGCAGATCAGGCTGGGGCCCAGTGAGACCCCAGGGATTCCCTGGAGGATGGGCTCGGGGGTGCAGATCAGGCTGGGGCCCAGTGAGACCCCAGGGATTCCCTGGGTGGCTGCACCACCAGGTTTTGTCTGCAGGCAGGATGCAGAGGGCGTGGGCAGCCAGGCATCCCGATGGGCTGGGAACATCTGAGCAGCACTGGTGCCAGGTTCTGGAAGAGGGAACAAGCCTCTGGAGTGCAGGTGAGCCGTGGTGCAGTGGAGAGACTTGGAAATGCAAAGGGATGGTTGCTGCAAGCTGGGTGAGGGGATGAGAGAGGCACTGCCTTGTTCTGCTGCTCTTTCTGGGAGCATCCTCCTCTGGCTGCTCTCAGACACAAGTTCCTGGGAAAAATGGGCCCTGAGCTAAGCCAGGCTGACAGCAGGATCACACAGGGAAGCGAGGAGCCCACAAATGCCAAACCTGCCTAAATCTGAGATTGCTTTAACTAGATTTAGCCCTTGTTGGGAAAGGGAGAGAGTCTTCCTGTCGCCTGAAATACGGAAAAGTGCCACATTCCCTGAGCCCCGATGGATGGTGTGTCAGGCAGGGCCGTGCCTGGGGCGCTGGGGACAGTTCCTCACACTCTGGCTGTTGCACAAGGAGGCTGCTGTGTGGGCACGGCCGGGGTTGGAGGCGGCTCCTCCGGCCTCCTGGCAGCGGGAGGGACGCTGCCTTGTCCCTGCAAGCCTGCTGGAAACACCCTCTGCTCCCAAATCCCATCCCAGGGCGGGAATCAAAACTGCAGGATCCTAAACAGAAGGGTTGTGGACAGGTAGGGGAGGTTGGTTGTTGAAGTGTTGTTTAAATCTCCCTTGATTCCTGCCTTTTTTTCTTCCCCCTTAAGTCTTTGATTGCCAAGCGGGTTTAGGCTGTGTGGGGATCCCTCTCTAGAGAGGGACCATCTCTGAGCATCGTTGCAAAATCCGCAGAGCTCTGGGCCACCAAGTGAGCTCAATGTTTTTGAAAGCAGTAGGGGAGGAGGAGAGGTGCCAAAACCAACCTTTGCAAGGCAGAGCAGCTCTGCTGGAAGTGCAGGGCTGCCCTACCGCCTCTGCCCTCGTGTCGTGAGCTCTTACTCCTTCCTCCCTTTCATGGGGCTGGGGCGAACCTCAAGCATTTCCCAAAGCCCAGGGCACGAGCTGGTGCTCCCCAGGAGCAGCCATCTCACCCATCCTGGGAGCCGCTGGCTCTGCAGGTCCGGGCAGGCACGGCTGCCTTCCCTTCCCTTCCCTTTCCTGGTTAAACATTCTCCCGGTGTCCTCGCCCGCAGTGCTTGGCTGCTGCTCCCGGCAGCCTCTCCCCCGCCGCCCCCCTTCCCCTCGCTGGGAAAGCCTCGTCCCGGCTCCCCGGGCTCAGCCCGGAGCCGCCGCCGCAGCCGGTGACCTTCACTGCTTCTCCTCTCCTTATCAGAGCCAGAGCACCGGGCCAGAGCCAGGGAAGGGGCTCCCGGAGCTCCCAGATGGCTGAAGAATCATGCAGAGTGTCATTTCAGGGAAAGGGTAGATTGGATTTTATTTTTTTTTTCAGAACATGAACTTATTTAACGTGTTTCTTTTGGAAGTCCCTGCCCTGGAGGGGCTCTGGGAGGGAGCTGCCTGGCAGGGCAGATGCAGCTGCCCCGGGTCAGGTTTCACTGCTGTTGGATTTCAGGGGTGCTTTCTTCTCTTCCTTTTTAAACAAAGCCTTGAAGTGGAAGTGGATCCAATGTTTTTATTACTGTATTAACATTCATTTTAATTCACTTCAGAAACTAACCCATTTTTCTTCCTGATTAGAATGTCATAGAATTAGACGAGCTGTAACCCCTCCTGAAGTGCCTTATTTTCCTACATGATATAAATATATTTATAAGAGTAATTATTCCACTTGTTTCTTAGGGGTTTATTGCTGAGCAGGAGATAAGGTGGGAGAGGAGGGATGGGAAGTGCCCTCCACGGACCCAGCCAGGCTGGGGGTTGGAAGGGCAACGTTTGATGGATTCTCTCAGGGTGCAGGGGGTTCCTCACTTCAGACCAAAGGAGTTTCAGCAGTGAAACTCTGCTTAGAAAGAAGAAAAAAGGACAAAAAACCCCAGACTTGTGAGCAAAATACTGTAGATTTGTCAGGTTTTTTTTTATCCCTGCAAAACAAACACTGATGGCAGGACTCTGTGGGGAGGCAGTGGGTGTGGGGGCTCAGAGCCTGGCCCTGGTCCACACCTGCACATCCCAGTGCAGACTCCCTGCCTTCTGTATTCCCATGTACTGTCTGTGCTTTTCCCTGTCGGTTGCTGTATAAGCCACATTTCCTGCTGCTTTGTTTTGTTGTTTTTAATAATCAGCTCAGTAACCCCTGGATGAAGATCCCAACTGCAAATATTTTGTAATGTACCTGTATAAAAAAAAAAGGAGTAATTTTTTTGATTCTTTTTTAAAACTTGATAAAACCTTTCTATCCAGTCGGTGCCTGTGTGTGTTACTGTGGGGGGTGTGAGCCTGGGCACAGGGGCTGCAGTGGCTTTGTGAGTGACTTGAGTCATGGAAAGGTTTGGCATGGAAGCTCCTCTCATTCCGTGGGCAGGGACACCTTCCACTGTCCCAGGCTGCTCCAAGCCCTGTCCAGCCTGGCCTAGAGCACTTCCAGGGATGGAGCAGCCACAGCTTCTCTGGGCAAACCAGCTCATTCCTGGGAGCATGGGAAGTGCTGGGCCACCTGAGCCAGTCGTGCCTGTCCTTGTGTCCCTTGTGCAGCCACCAGGGTGTCCCTTGGGAAGCCCAGTGGCCTGGGGTTGCCTGCTGTGTCCTGCCCAGGCAGAGACCGAGGAGAACTGGCACATCCCGAGCTGTCTGGCAAACACCATCAGCACAGACACCTTTCCCATGCCGGGGTGGCCTGAGGGCTGTTAACAGTGGGAATCTGAGGGTCACAGCCCCATCCAGGAGCAGCCTCCAGCCTCCCTTCAGCTCTCCCTGCCATAGGAGATGAGCCCGGGCTCCATCTTGCAGAGCAGAGTCGCTGCAGCTGGGCTGGGAAGGGGCTGCAGCAGCTTTTTGCCTCCATTTCACAGCTCCAGGTCCCTCGTGCAGTGAATGTGCCTGGCAGTGGCGGCTGCTGGCCCTGAGCTCAGGTGCCTCGTCTGGCCTCGCTCCGTGGGGCTCTGTTTTCTTGCTGGTTGGTGAAAAGCAACAAAAGGCTCTGTCCCTGCTGCTCCTCATCCCTGCTTTTACCGCAGGCTTTGCTCTGCCAAATTCCCTTGGCTTTAGGAGACACCGGTGCCTCGCTCCGCAGCGCTGTGCCTTTCTTGGCTGACAATGGTCCCTGGCTGCAAAACCTCATTAGATTAATTGGCCTTGCCAGCTCCTGAACAAGCAAGGCCTTTAGTCGTGCTGGGGCGCAGAGGGCAGGGGAAGGAGGGAGCTCTGGGGCTTCCACACTCCCTCGAGCTGCATGTCCCTGCTCTTGGCTCCAGCTGGAGCCTGGGTGGAGCAACTGGAGCTCCTGGCTGCCTTTGGATGGGTGCGGCTGTGGCCAGGTGCTGTCTCTGCTTTTTTGGGGTGCAGGACAACATGGAGCCTTGTGCTTCTGGAGTGACAGCCCTTGGAAGTCATCGTCAGAATTTGGGGGGTGTTGGTGAGTTTATTGCTGGTTTAACCTCCTGAACAACAGGGAAATCTTAGCCCCAGATCTGCCTTCCTGGGTAACGTGCAGAGCCTGATGCTGCCACCCTCCACGGAGCCAGGGAAGCTCCTGGAGGCTGAGATTTAGCTTGGTGCAGGGAGGAGAAGCCCAGCAGTGATTGATTGTGTGAGCCCCAGCCCTGTCCATGAGCAGCACTTTGCTGCTGCAGCTGGGGCAGCGCCTCCCCAGCTCTGCAGCCTTGGCACACCGACCTTGGCCCCGGCCTTTGATCCCTCTCCGTGCCCGTCTGTCTCTTCCACATGACTCGGCACAGGATCACAGCTGGCCGGGCTGCGGCTTCGCAGGAGCCCCCATCTCCAAAGACCTATTTAATTTTCTCCTTCAAGGTGCTGCTAGCAACACCCAGAAGATGCTGCCGGCTGCCTTGGACGAGTGGGCTGCGTGTCCTTTCCACCACTGACGTCAGCTTCTCTCCCTTAATTCCCCCTCTGGGACCGAAGCAAGTGCAGGCGCTGCCAGCTCGGATCAGCGTTAACAGCCTGCTCTCCCAGTGTGTGGCAGCGCTCCGCCGTGCCAATGTCACCCCCGGCTCGCGCTGCTGTCCCTGGCCAAGCAGCCATGGGTGGTGGGAGAGCACTCCCCTCTTCCAGCATCCTGGGAAGGGCCCGGTGCCAGCAGAAAGTCCCCGTTCCTCGCACGTAGGTGTGCTGAGATGGCAGCTCAGCCCCTCAGAAATGGCTGACTCCTCTCTCTCGCTCTCTTGCTGCCTGGTGGGTTTTTCTCTCCTCCTCCCTGCCTTTGCCGTTGCCTACGCGGTTGTGTGGGGAAGGCAGTCGGCTCCCGTGCTGCGGATGGCTTTATCTGTAACTCTTCCATCTGCTCACAGCAGCTCACAAATAACCACGGGGTGCCAGAGGAATTATGTTATTTGGAGCTCAAGTTTCTGCAGTCTGGCAGGGCAGCAGCTCTGCGCCGGGCTCAGCCGCGCTGCAAAGGCCAGCGCCGGCACGGCCAGGGCTTAAGGCAGGAGCTGGGGATGTGGCCAGGGCCGAGTTACCCTCCCCATCCAGTTAGACAAAGCCCCAGCCCTGAGCCAGCATGGAAGCCTCGTCCTCTGGAAGCTTCCTGTGGAGAGCAGAGGGTCCTGCTGGCCCTGGGTCCCTGCACAGCCGTGGGCTCATGGCACGAAGCCACCTTCTGCATCACATGCGGCAACAGGGATAAAATGTGAGGCTGCTGACCCCCTCTCCCTGCACTTTGCTGTTTCCCACCAAGCTCAGCCCTTTCAGACAGACCTCCCTCCCTGGGAAGCACCATCCCATGCCTGCAGAGCCATCCATGGCTGTGGTGGTGGCCGGGGACGATGCTCGAGGCTGAGCTGTGCCGGGAAATGCCTCCTGCTGCCTCCGGCATTTGGTAAAACACTTACAGCAGGGCCGTGTTTTCTTCATTTCCTGCCTGCTCCTGCTTCCAAGGAAACAAAATCCCCCAAGCCAGAGCTGAGGTTTCTCATTTAAATGTAACCCAGGCCCATAATTGGAGCTGCCAGCCCTCCCCATGGCCCGGCGGTCCCAGGGTGGTGCAGGGGGTATGTCAGGACTCGTGGTTCCATCGTGGGTGCTCCAGGAAGGCACTGAGAGCAGAGACCCATCCCTGGGAGGGGGTGTGGGGAAGGGCAGCTCTCAGCTGTGCCCCAGACAGGGCACTTGGGGTTCAGGGTGCCAGGGGAAGGTTTTGGGGTAGCAGCAACCTCCTTCCCTCCTCCCATCTGGCAAAACCCCAGTGGTTTTGGCACCAGGGCTGGAGCAGGGGCTGCAGAGTGGGTGGTTTGGGACCAGCCCTGGCTCTGTTGTGGGTGCTGCCAGCTCTCTCACCTGCACAGTGGCCAAGGGCAAGTGCCTGGAGCCAGATCTGGGTCCCGCTGCTGCCAGCAGGACCAGNCAGGGGAGCAAACCCCAACCCACCCCCCCTGCCTGCACTGCAGCACGGGCATGGCTTGGAGGCAAGAGCTGCCTGTGCTTGCGGCATCTGCTGGGAGCCTGGGAAGGGATGGCCCTGCCAGATGTGCGAGCACAGCTGGGGTGAGGCCATGCCCATGTCTCTTAGCTCATATTTTAACCCCCAAGTTGGGCTGTTAGTCCCCCCCGAGCCTCTCCTGCACATCCCTGGTGTGGGGGTGGCTGCTCAGCACTCTGGCACCTTCTTGGATGGATTTGGCTCTTTTTTATAGCTTCACTTTCTGCATCTTTCTCCACCAAAAAAGGGAGCAGGCTGGGCCCTGCTGTATCTCCCCGCCCGGTGCCGCCTGCTCCATCATCCCCCAAAGGCCTGGAGCAGCCAGGGATGGCTCTGGACGTGCTGGGAGAGCGACCAGCACTGGCAGGGTCGTGGCTTCCTCCAGCCCGTGCTCCACCTGAGCTTCCCTCATCCATCCTGACAGCAGGGAACCGGACACAGGTAGGAGCCAAAGGGTGCATTTCCCACCTGGGAGGGGGCACACGGAGCTGGACAGTGGCCACTGTGCTGGCAGCAAGGCACGGGGCTGTGAGGGTGACGTTCTTGGGGTGGTGGTGACAAGGATTCAGGGAGGGCTCAGCTCCCACAGCTCTCGAATTTCTGGTCCTGGGGAAACGCCTTGGCCTGAGTTGTGATGGCTTTTGATGCCACGCTGTCACTACGGGCCACCACAGCTCCTGAGCCCTCTGCATGCCCCCAGTCAGTCTGGGAAGCTCATCAGGAATGGCAGGAGCTGGGAAGGGGGGGCTGCAGCCCTGTGCCCACCCCCACCGCTGGCCGTGGTGGGTGGGAGCCTGAGGAGGGGTTCCAGCACACCTGAACGGTGCTGCCTTCGAGCCCTGCACACTCTGGAGTGTCACGCTGTCCCCAGGGGAAGTGACAGGGACCCCAGGGAGTGGGAGGAACTGGGTGGCCTTGCACACCGTGGAGAAGCTCTCTCTGAAGACATCAGCAGGGGAGGCACGAGGGAGAGAAAAGCTGTTTCAGCTGCCACGTGATGTTGACATAAGAATCACCAGGTAAAAACTGCCCCTGAATACAGCAGAGCTGGGAATTACGGGATTTTTCACTGCTAAGGGAGGTAGGCTCGAGAATTATCTCCTGGCTGAGGGTGCTCAGCTGAGCCCTGGGGTGCAACGAACACCTCCAGCCTCTGGCTTAACCTCGGTGGGGACAAGGGGAGCCCGAAATTCCCGATCCCCAGCACTGAGCCCAGCCCCGGGAGAGCCGGAGACTCTGTGGGTCCTTCAGCCCCCCCAGCCCCATCTCCCCTCACCACTTGCTAACGCAGCTCCTTGCCAGCGCTCAGCTGAGGGAAAACTTCATTTCCTCTGCAATAAACAGCCCCAGCCCTCGGGGCTGCCACCAGGTCCCCGAGCCCAAGGTGAAGCGGAGCCTCGGGGGCCGCACAGACCCCACGGCTCCGAGCCGAGCCCCGGCTGCTGCCCGGCCCCGGGCTCTGCCACATCCCGGCGCGTCTGCGGATGCACAAACGCCTGTGAGAAACCTGCTGCTCCCTGACCGGGCCGGGCAGGGCCACGGGGGGCTCTGGGGGCGCACAGGCTGCTACCGGAGGGGCTGAGCTGCCCTAATTAGCTCTGCCATCATTAACCCCGCCTTCCGTGCGACCAGCAGGCAGCTGGGGCCGCAGGGATGGGTGTTCCAGATCCTGGGTGAGCGGTGACTTTCGGAGCAGGGGAATCTGAGCGTGGGGGTGCTGGGCACGGTCCCCCTGTGCCCCCTTCAGCAGGAGAGGGGCTGAGGGGCGGCGGGGGAGGCAGAGATACCATTCCTGCTGGATGGAGGGCCCAGGTCGCAACCCCTCGGATGGACGCCCACGGTGGGAATGAGTCCTCGCCATCCCTGGGTGGGGGGACATGTCAGATGTCACCAGCAGAGCTGGATGCAGCCCCTGTGCCTGCTGGGGCTGTGAGGATGAGGATGGTCAGGGGCCTCAGCGCTGCTCCCCCCGGGCCAGCTCCTGCTAACAGGATGTGATGGGTGGGGGAAGCGCTGTCACTCGGCATCTCTTTTCCGGGAGCAGGGAAACGGAGCAGGGGGATGGCCCTGATGGGGCTCGGGGACCTCAGCCTTCTCTGCCCCCTCGGGAAACACCTCCCCCCTCATCCTCGCACCAAACAGCCGCACCTCATACCACAAATTAATTTATTCCCCTACCAGAGTTGTAAACAAGAAGCAGCCCCCCCACCCTGACCCACCGGGAGGCCCCATCCAGAGGGGTCCCTGTCCTGAGGGATCCCCATCCCAGGGGGTCCCCGTCCCCAGGGGTCCCCCTCACAAGGGGCCTTTCACATCCACCTCCCCAGCCCAGAAATGTGCAAATCCAATCCCAGTGCAAAGAAAGGCTTTGGCAGGGGGAGCCCTGGGTGCTGTGAGAGGGGGTGGCAGCACACAGAGGACCCCAAAACCTGTGGGTTTGGGGGTGCAGAGCCTCCGGCAGCCCCCCCTCCTCAAGGCAGCGAGCACTAGAGGGCAGCAGGGCCCAGCGCTGGGCGGCGGGAGGGAGGCACGGAAATCAAATTAAATAATAATTAAAATACCAATAAATAAATAAATGGATGGACTGCTGGGAGAAAGTGGAGGGGGAGGGTTGAGTCCCTCCTCCTCAGGCAACGAGTCTCTCCTCCCCTTCCCCAAACGTATAAAATATATTTTGACTATCTGAGGTAAATAACAAGACTGTAAAAAAAGCAAGAGGGGGGGATGAATGTTCCTGGTGTTTCCCCACCCTTAAAAAAATAAAGCATCATAAATAGTTTTAAAGAAAATATGAGGATCACCCCCCTCTCTCTCACGCATAAATATAGATTATATTATGGATAAAAAATACGTTTTTCTCTCTATTCAAAAAGTGGAAAAATAGAGGAAAAGAAGTGGTTGTGCCCAAAAAGGATAAGGCTGGGAAGAGCTGCTTGATTCCAAGAGCTCCTGCAATGTGCCTCTGGGAATGAAAGGGGGGAATGAAAGCAAATCCCCCGACTGCGATCGGTAAGTGAAAGATGCGGGGGGGGCACATCAGACGTCACTGGGGGAGCGGGAGCGGAAAGGCAGCGCGGAGGAGAAGCAGCCGCAGCACACGGCCCACAGCACCTTCTGGATCTCCTGGTTCCTGAAGGCGTAAATGACGGGGTTGAGCATGGAGTTGTAGGTGGCGGGGAGCAAGGTGGCGTAGGTGTAGAGGGCGGGGTAGCTGTAATCCCCCAGCAGCCCGTAGACGGCGAAGGGCAGCCAGCAGGACGCGAAGGTGCCCAGGATGACGGCCAGGGTGGCGATGCCCTTGCGGGTGGTGACGTAGTGGGAGCTGGCCAGGAAGTGCCTCTGCACGGCGATCTGGTGGGCGTGCCGGCACACGATCCTACAGATCTGCACGTACAGCTGGAGCATCACCGCGAACACCGTGAAGAAGGAGACGGAGAGGATGATGAGGTGGTTCTTGGTCAGCGGCTTGACGATGCTGCAGGCGGAGGGCTCCTTCAGGCAGTTCCAGCCCATGACGGGCAGCAGCCCGTAGCAGATGGAGGCTCCCCAGGTGAGGATCAGCATGATGTAAGTCCTGGTGACCGTCCTCTCCGAGTAGTAGGTCAGGGCGTTGTAGAGGGACAGGTAGCGGTCGATGGTGATGGTCAGCAGGCTGCTGACGCTGGCCGTGAAGGAGGTGACCAGGAGCCCCACGGTGAGCAGGCTGACCGCTCCCGATGGGATGAAGTACACGAAGACAAAGTGCAGGATCAACCCCAAACCTGCCAGGAGATCGGCTGTGGCCAAGCTGCCGATCAGGAGGAACATCGGGGCGCGGAAAGCCGGGGTGTAGAAGATCACCACCACCACGATGGCGTTCTCACAGGAGATGATGGTCCCCGAAATGCAGAGGACAACGTCCCACGGGTTCAAGGCGAGGGGTTGCACCACAGACTCCAGATCCAAGGAGCTGCCACTGCCATTCCTGGCTGAGAACCAGCCTTGCTGGCCTTCACTGGAGTTGGGGGGCTCTTTCTCCATCATGATGGCAGAGGGTGGTCTGCAGGAGCAGCCCCTCAGCACCCGCTGTCCATGAGCTGCCCCTGTGTCACCCAGACGGGGCAGTACTGCCTCCCCCAAAAGTTGTCTTCAGGAGGGTGGGCAGAGCAGTGTAGGTTGAGGGGGTGCTCGCTGTTTGCTCCAAGGGGATTTTTCTGGATGAGATGGTTTAGTTTTAAAAGAAATAGGTGAATAAAGGGTAGGGAACACACACACACAAACACAACACCCCTGCTCCTGCCTGCCTTAGCTGCTGGGGGTTGGGCACTGCATGATTTTGATGGATAAATCCAGGGGAGCAGGACTGGCAGTGGAAAACACCCTCCCCCGCGAGGACTACGGGGCCAAACTGAGGGGATCCCAAGCAGCAGGTAAAGGGGGTGACCCTGCCCCCCCATCTGCACCCCAGCGGGAACAGACACCCTCCTACCCCCACCATGGCATCCCTTCTTACCTTGGGGCTCAACCTCTCCCCGGGCGGGCAGCACAGCCCCCGGACGGGCTCTGGGGGGCACGGCCGCCCCTCGCCACCCTCCCCATAGCGCGGCGCTCTGCCCGAGCGGGCTCCCCCCGGTGCCGGTGTCCCCCCCGTGCCGGGCACTCACCTGCCGGGATGCGGGGCCCGGGCTGCGCTGGGCTGCCCGGCTGGGGCCCCGCTGCCATGGGCGCCGCCGAGTTATAGTGACCGAGCGGGGCCGGGGGGGTC
>VZTZ01038016.1:7378-18301 GCA_013400955.1 Drymodes brunneopygia | reverse complement strand
GCCCCCCTTTTCCTTTTCTTTAATTTTTTTTTTTTATTTTTTATTATTTTTTCTTCTCCTCCTCCTCCTCCAGCACGTTTTGCCATAAAACCCCTGCCCCACATCAGATTTCCTCTGCCTTTCCAGGGCAGCCTCGATATCTGACACAATCTCAAAAGGCCCAGCCAGGAATTCTGAGCTTTATTTCAGGCCCTGCCTCCAGCTGCAATTTGCAATATCTTATTATTTATGGCCCTTCTGAAAGGTAATGAGGAGTAAAATACAATGAACAAGAACAGATATAAAGGCAGGGCTGATGTGGTGGCAAGGAAAGGAAATTTGAGTATTTGAGCAAAGCCGTTCTCAGGCAGGAAAAAAAAGCTTCAAACAACACTGAAAAAAAAAAATAAACTTTATATAAAGGCCAAGCACTGGTGTGAGGGTCCAAATTTGTGTTTAGCAGCTTTATTTTATTTTTTTATTTATTTTATTTGTGTTTTTAGCTATCAGAGCATACCTGGGACAGGCCAAGGTGCACGGATGCTGTTTCAGAGATGTACATGATTTTACCGTCGGACGCCACGACGAAAACAAAGCCATCCAAAGTCTGGAATGAAGAGAAATGCACGGGGTAAGGAGCAGGAATTCTGTTTAAAGCATTTACAGTGGGGAAAAAAAAAACCAAACATTTTGGAGGATGATTTCTGTCTGACTTAACAGCGGAATTTAGGGCATAGAAATTTTTATTTTGCTTTATTCCTTTAAATTCAAGGACGTTGTGAAATCCACCTCATTCCCCTGCAGGCTCAGCTTTGCTGCTCCACTCCCAGGGAATATTTTGCTGTTGATTCAGGGTTGTTTTTTTTTAGTGCTCAGCCCAAATCCTGAGCTCTGTGCTGCTCAGGCCATTTTTTATGGCATAATTGGCAGGCCCAGCTCACTGCTATTTGCAATATATTTAACGAGCAACCTTTCAATTGGGCTGCATTTTCAATAATGTATTCCTGAGCAGAGCTCTCTCTGCTCTGGAACTATGTGAATTCCAAAAAGAAAGCAGGAAAAAATATCAGAATCAGAAACTTTATCACAGTTGAAGAGAGATATTTGTGTTTATTAGGTCTGTGAAGCTCAACCAACGCAAACTGGAGATCCCATCCTACAAATTCTTCTTGGCAGGGAGGTAAATATTGCTCGTGTGAGTGAAAACTGAAGTTTGGTTTAGTCAGATATTATTCATAAGAGAAAATATAAATGATGTGGGAAAGCTCAGCCAAAACTGGCCATGATTTGGACAAAAAAAAACCTCTCAGTTTTGATTTTTTCAGTGCCCAATTTCAGGCATTTTTGCAAAAATCTCTGATATTAAAAAGCCTCCGTTATCTCTACCTTTGATCAACACAGGGTGTGTGAATATCAGTGAATATCACTGGAAAATATATTTGGAGGAGGAAAATAATTCTTACAGTTCATAGGTAAAACAAGCACCTGTTTAAATCCATTTGAAGCCACTGAACTGGAAGAGAATCAATAAAACCCTCTCTGCTTCGTGCACCTCCAAGAAGAAAATATTCCAGATTATTCTCTGGCCTGCTAATGACTCTACAGGATCTAATTCAAACCAGATCACTCTTTGCCTTTTTTTTTAAAGTATAAATTAATTTTTGTAGAAATTTTATCATGGGAAATAAATAGTTGCAGTTTTAGCCATAATTTTGCTTTGAACGCTGTTGCATTGCAATTTATCCAATATCATTAATAAGCTAATAAGTGCTGCTGTTAATGCAGCACATCCCAAAATTTCATGTGCAGGAGAGCTCGTGGAGGCTTGAAATTCACGTGGAAAATTTCAGTCTAAGAACCCTTAAAAATAATTTTAAAAAAAAAGGTTTGCAGTAAATGTGAGTTTATTAAAACCTCCAGCATTCGTCATTCAGAAATAACTGAGCTGTAAAATGAGAGTTACAGGTGGCCAGCGTTTAATTCGGTGTAAATTCAATTAATGCCAGGAAAAACGGGAGAAGATCAATGATTTATACAACTCTGTATTTAATACATCCATTAAATTATTGCATAGGTTATTATACAGAATTAAATCAGCATTTTCAGCTGGACTCGTGACTCTGAAAGGGCTCAGAGCTACCGAAATAAAATTCCCAAGGCTGGAAATGCCTCCCCAGGAGATAATTTTGAGGCTGGATGCGATCAGTGCCTCCCAAAAATCTCGTTTTTCCCCGCAGGAGAGCGGCTGATGCTCTTTGGTAGCAAATAAATAACCGAGCTCATCCTTCCAAAGGTCGGAGCCGGCGGCCGCGGAGCCCGCACGGAGATTTTTCTGTCGATTTTTTCATCCCCAGCCGAACGAAACAGTGAAAACAACCCCAGGAATTCACCTCCCGCAATAAACTCGCGCCTTAAANCAAGGCTGGAAATGCCTCCCCAGGAGATAATTTTGAGGCTGGATGCGATCAGTGCCTTCCAAAAATCTCGTTTTTCCCCGCAGGAGAGCGGCTGATGCTCTTTGGTAGCAAATAAATAACCGAGCTCATCCTTCCAAAGGTCGGAGCCGGCGGCCGCGGAGCCCGCACGGAGATTTTTCTGTCGATTTTTTCATCCCCAGCCGAACGAAACAGTGAAAACAACCCCAGGAATTCACCTCCCGCAATAAACCCGCGCCTTAAATGATTCCGGTGTAGGGTTTAAAATCTATAAAATCGGGGGAGAAACGCGCGCTGCGTTAAGTTCACGTATTAAAAAAAAAATTTTAATTAAAAAAATTAATAAATTTTTAAATGGATTTAAAGCCCATTTTTCCCCCTCCTGCTGGCACCCTCGCCCCGGCTACGACTTCCTAAACTCAGAATTCAGAGGAATTCCAGAGCAGATCACCGGGAATGTGAACAGCGGGATTTTCAGGTGCTGAAGTCCCCGGGAGATCCAGCCCGGCTGTTCTCCCTCCCAGGTGTCCCCTCCCGAGTGGGGAACGCCTGTCCCCTGCCCCGGGGGATTCCTGGGAACATCCCCGACACTTTTGGGGTGGCTGATTTAATATTTTTTGTGCGCTCGGCGTGCAGAGAGGGGATGAGCGATATCAAAGGCAAAAAAAAATCAAATATTGGGAATATCAGTGTTTGATGCCGCTGTTTTTCTGCCTTCCCAGCCCGGCGAGGCTCGGGAATGATGTGAAGGCTCCAGCCAGGCTCCTGCCGTGGGGGTGAGGAGCAGGAGGAGAAGGAGGAGGAGGAGGAGGAAGAAGAGGAGGAAAAGGAGGAGGAGGAGAAGCAGCACCTCAGCCTGGGTTTTCCAAGCGCAGCGCGTACGGGAGGAGGAAGATGTGCACTACCTGAAGCAGGTGAGATCCGAGCTCCATGGCCACGTTATCCAAGGGCCCGATCCTGCTCGGCTGGCCCCAGGCGTCGCCCAGACCTGCACGGAAAACAAGGATTTGGTCAGAGCAGGAAGCGGAGCCGGGTCCTTGCTGTGTCCTCCTTCTCCGGTGGGGTGAGGGCCTGGAAATGGGAAAGGCTGAGTCCCTCCTAACACAGATTTCGGGAGGGAATTGTTCTTTTCCGGGAGCAGAGCATCGCCGTGGATGAGCTTTCCCCGTGCCCGGAGAGTCCGCAGGGGCGCGGGGCCGCAGCCGCTCCCATCGCCCGCCGGGCCCGTCCCGTCCTTGCAGTGCCACCGTCCCCTGTCCCTGTCCCTGTCCCTGTCCCTGTGAGCGGCCACCCCCGAGGTGCCCAAGGAGGAGGACGAGGAGGTTCAAGAGGGTCGGAGCTCGATGGGGAAGCCCCGACTCCACCTGCGCACGGAGGGGACCGACAGAGCTTCGTCCCCTCGTCCCCATCGAGCCCTGGCCCCGCTGACCCCACACCCGACCCCGCAACCCTTGGTGACAGCAGACGGTTCTGATGGAGCCGGCTTGGGGCGAGGAGGGGCGGCAGCGCTGGGGTTTGTGTGTTGGTTGGTTTGTTTGTTTGTTTTTCGCTTTCGAGGTGAAAAGAAGCCTTTCAGCAGCTCCCCGGTGGAGCCGGGACCGCCCCCGTGCCAGGCCAGGGCTTGGACACTCCCGTGGGCACCTGGTGGCAGACGGACAGTGCCTGCAGGGGATGGAGGGGAAGGGAAGGACGCGACCGCATCCGTTTGGTGCCTCCTTTTTGGACAAATTACAACCCAGGGCTTCGGGGAGGCCGCGGAGCCCGAAGGGCCCTGGATGGAAGGCGGGGATTCGGTGCTGCCAGCCTGGAATTCCACGATCAGCCCGGCTCACGGAACGGCACCGCTATGAAACCGAGCCCCGCGTTTTCCCCCTGTACCCTCTCGCCGACCAGGTGCTCCCAAAGAAATCTCTTTTCTCCCGGCTGCGGAGGGAGCCCCGCTCCGCTCCGGAACGGGAGGGAAAAGTTGGCACAAATTCCTGCCCTGAGCTCCAGCTCCGTCATTCCCAACGCCCCGCACGGATCCGTTTGTGCTTTGGCCGCTTAAACCTGGTCTGGGAATGATTGGGAATGATGGGGGGAATTCTCTGCGCTCTTGGAGCGGCCTTTGGGATGGGCAGGATCTCCCACTGGAGGGATGCGGTGATTCCCCCCGAGGTTTGATTCCCTTCCCGGAGCCTGGCTCCATGTCCTGCTCCCTCCGGGAAAGCGCTAAGGATCTCCCGACACCAGGCAAGGGACACCGGCGACCTTGGCCAGCCCTGACCCCTCCTTTCCGCTGTCCCAAGGCAGTAGCAGCACCCAAAAAGCGGGGTCTGCATCCCCACCCCGTGTCCGTCCCTCCGGGTCTCTGCAAACTCCGGGAATTCCCAGTGCTTTCCCGTGGGAAGGGCAAGGTCACCTTCCCTGCTCTGAAAGAAGCACTGGGAAATTTTTTGGAAGAGCCAAACGAAAAGTGGCGCTTTTCTCCGCCCTTTCGCAATTCTCCGTTTGGAAAAGGCTCCTGAACTTCCAGAGACACGACAAAAATGTCATTTCTGCTGGAATGCTTTCTCGTCTGGGGAGAAAAAGTTTGGGAATCGCGGAATCATCCTGCGGCTCCTTTCCCGAGACGGCAACAAATGCAAACTGCAGAGCCTGTCCCTGAGCCGCGGGGTTTGCCCTTATTTCGATTTACTAATTATGAATCTCGACAGATGAGATTGCAAACCTACAAAGAGAGTCACACACAGCGGTGTAAAACTGCCCTGAGCTCTCACATTCCGAAAGACGAGGCAGAATTATTACTCCTTGAGCTCTCGCGGAGCTCTTCAAGAACGAGCTGTGTGTCTCTGCCCCACCTGTGCAGGACGATTCGCTCCGTCCTGTCCTTTCTCAACTTCCCAAAACCTTCACGAGTTTTGAGGTTCTTTCCTCGGCCGGAATAAAAAAATGTCACCTGCTCAGATTTGCTCCCTCTGGAATTTTAAATCGGAGTCGCAATCGCGAACGCGCATCAAACGTAAACACGTTCGGTGGATCAGCCTGGCATTCGGCTGAGCTTAATTTAAAGCCGGTGATTTTATCTTTTAATCCGCCGGCAGATCGCTTTAAAGGTGCAAACGAAACGAATAAAACCTTGCGTTCGAATAAAGGACTAAAGCCCATTAACTTCTCTTCCGGGAGAGCTTTGCGAACGCGCGGAGTCGCCTCCTGTGAATGTATGGATGCCATAGGCACCGCCGGGCTGCTCCTGCAGTAAATAACGCACAGATCCGCTCCCTGGCCTGGAGCGAGGCCAAAATCGCCGCCGAGCCTTTCCTGCACCGCTCCATCGGTTTGGGATTTTGCTGGGATGGGCAGGGATCCCCGTCTGGGGGTGCTGCCGGTGTCCCAGGATTTGCCACCGATGGTTTGGAAGGGACATTTCCAGATGTCCCCTCGCAGCAGGAATTACCTGGCCCCGAGAGAGAATTCCCTGCTGGAGCATCCTCCCTACAAACGCCACCGTGAGAGGTGGCCTAGCCCCGAGCGCGGCTCCTTTGCCGTGCCAGAGGGTCCGGGATCATCCCGATCCAGCGGCCTGGGGGGATTGGGGGCAGAGGAAAGCCCGGACAGGCTGGGCTGGGCTCAGCGGCAGAACCCGCACTGCCCAGGGCCGCCCGCGGGACGGTGACTCGCCAGCCCCACCCCAGGCTCACCCTTCGCTTTTCGGGCAAACAGTGGCGCGATGAGCCTCTCTCCTGGTCTGTCCTGCTTTTCCTGGTGTTTGGACCGCTGTCTGTCCCCTCCAGGCCCGGGGCAGTGCGGCAGGGCAGCACCGGGATGCCCGGCAGGGGAAATCACCGGGAAAACACCGGCCCCAAGCGCTGCTGTGCCCGCCGGACCCCTCCGGGCACCGGGCGGCAGCTCCGGCTCCGACAGAGCCCGCCCGGAGTCATGGGGGTTTTATATAAACATCCCAAAATTCGTGCTGCTTTTGCCGTTCAAAAATTGGGGGGTTTTCGTACAAACGCGTCCCCCTCCCTGTGGGAAACGAACACGGGCAAAATCTCCCTCCGCTCCCTCCATATTTTGACATCTCTGGCTGTTTTTCCAACTCACTTTGTACCATTTCCCAGTTTCCAGTCAGGCAGCGGAGTGAGCGAAGCTGTAACAAGATCTAGAAATATTTGGGAACGACTCCCACCTCAGCTCTCGGCGCACTCAAGTTCGTCCACACACACACATTGGAAAGCCCGGTAGCTTTTCAGCTCGGGATTTTGCTAAAAGAATCACTTAGCGATGTATTACGTTCAGTATCGGGTTGCCCTGAAACTTGGGAGTGTTCCCTTTGTGTCTGCTGGGCTGTTCCAGGCAGAGCAAGGTCGCCCACCCTACACAAGGGACACCCAAAAACCCCGAGGGTTCGCCACCAATCCTGGGGTTTGGGTTTTTCTCTCTGCGGACTCCGAGAAGGCGGCCGAGGGTTGGGAGGTGGGAAGGACGGGTGGAAAGATCAAGGATTTTATTTTATAAAGATTAAACTAAAAATAAAAATAAAGAAGAAGAAGAAGAAAGAAAGAAAGGTAAAGTCCCAGAAAAAAATACTTTAAAAATTAAAAAGGGGAGGAAAAAAATCCTGTAACAGATCTGCCCCCCAGGACACCCGCACAAACCCGGCTCTCCCCGCCCAGCCAAACCCACCGGATCGCCTTAAGAGGCCCCAAAACGAGCGTCCTAGAGACACTGAGGTCACGGGCAGACCCGGAGCTCCCACGGCAGTGACCCCCGCCCTTCCTCTCTCCCTCCTCGCCTCCCTCCCTCCCCTCCGGCCGGGAGAGACCGGAGCGACCCCGCCGCTCGTCCCCGCCCCGACCCCGCTCCGCTCCCGCCGCCTGGAAACGGCCCCGGGAAAACCCTTAAAAAAAAAAAATAAGCTCTTTTGTTTTAGTAAGACCTTGAATGTCACTATTAGCGGTCAGTACAATAGGGGCTGGCTTTCCAAAAGGGATTACTCACGCCTCGGGGTTTATTTATTTATTTAATTCATTAACGAAGCCTTTCCTAGCGCGCGTGGCAATCGGATGAAATAGCCGCGATTCGCCTCGATTTTCTTAAAACGTGCATTCGTGGCCAGGTTGAAATGGGGCCCGAAGACTGTGAATATTCCGAGTAATTCCTATTGTCTGCCTCACGGAATAAGGAATGTCTGAGATCTCCCGCTCTGTCGCTTTATTCAGATTATTTTGTATTGCGCACGTTGTATTTTGGGTCACATATTAATTAGCTCGTTCCCATCTCGTTTAAACAACCATAAATGTCCAGTTTTATAATCGGTTTTGGAGACTGCTTCGGGCATGGGGGAGGGAGAGGGTGACGATTTCACCAGTCTGCCACAACCCGGGGGGCAGAGACTCGCGCTTTTTAAACGCGATTCATTCTCGCCTCTCTTTCTTTCACTAGCTCCTTTTCAGAAAAAAAAATTAAAATAAAAAAATACTGACAACCGAGCCGGAAAAATCTCTTGGCGTATTTTTGTTCTACAGCAACAACAAAATAACAACAACAAAAAAAAAAAAAAAACCAACACAAAACCACGAGAGAAACCGCTGTTAGTGGGAGCGCGGGGGAGGCTGCGGTGTCCTGACTTTAACTCCTGAATCTCAAGGTCGCAGCGATCCCGCAGGGCACAGTCTGGGATATCGGAACGCGAACTTGTCTGGGGTAGAAATCCCCTTTCGCTCCCTTTTCTCGGAGTCTGAGCGGGTTCGGTCCATCTTGGGGAAAAGCCTGGCCGGGCTGAGCCCCAGACCTGTCCCAAGCCCTGTCGGAGCTCTGGGATCACTGAGGGTCTCAAACTTGCTCTACACGACGTGTGAGCTCTCTGTGCGAATCAGGGGGCTCAGGGCATCCACGGAGGCTTTTAAAAACACAGCTCTTTCTCTCCCTCTCTCTTTCCCTCCAGTCTAGACAGAGCTGGGAGCCAGGTCTGCAGCTCAACAACGTTTCTGGTGGCGCTGGCCGCAGCTAGTCCGGGCCTAGCTCGCGTCTGGTGGCGTCTCAGAGCTGTCCCCCCCACCCTGCCACCCCTTTAAGCCTTTTAGGGTGGCGGCTGGGGCAGCCCGGGGTGCTGGAGCCCCGCTCCGGGGACAGATCCCGTGGGAGGCATCGCGGCTGCCCCGGGAGCTGCTGGAGGGGGCCTGGGACGTGCCCACCTTTATTTCACGCCCCAGGATCTCGGACGGGGGTGCCCGGCACCCATCGGGTCCGATCCTCGCCACGGGGCTCTTTCCCTGGGCTCTCGCTGGCCCAGGATTTCAGCTGGGAAGTTTCCCCTCCCGGTAAAGCCAACTGGAAACCGGTAGCCGAGTTTGAGGAGGGGGGAGGGAGGACGGACAGACGGACGGATGGGGACCCCCCTCCTCTCCTTCCACGGGCAAATCCAGAGGGAGAGGGAAGTTTGGGTGATGCGGGACTGCGTGGAAGAAATCCCCCCTAAAAAAATCCTTCTGCAGCCGCCTCTGCCCGGCTCCCCCCTTTCCCCTCCACCCTCCCAGGCACTGAACGCAGGGCTCGGGCACCGGAGGCGGTAATTCCCCCGGCCTGTCATCCCTGGATGCAAAGCTTTGGTTTAAAACGTATTTCCAGCCGCACTTAAGACGATGAAAGATCAGGAATTCGCTGTATGCATTTAAACGTTGCCCTTAATAAGCAGAGTGTGCGGAAGCGCACGCCCGGCCTGTTTAGGGAAGACAGACACATAAAACACACCCGGGCCGTGGGTATAAACCTGCTCTCGGGGTCGCCTCGTTGCTCTTGAGGATCAGCAGGACTGGAAAAGCCGGGATACATCCAGCAGCATCTCCAAACGTGCCGCTTTTCCTCCCTCCTAAATCAAAGGCGTTTTGGGGAGCCTGTTCCCCAGGCACGGCCGGAGAGTGACCCCCCCCAACCCCCCTCGAAATTACGACGTTTTATTTCTCCTGGGGAAATCTCCCGGTGGGGAATAATGGCTGGAAAATGCGGCGGAGCTCGCTCCGAGCCTCGGGAGCGCTCGCTAAAGGAGCCCTGGCTTTCCACAGCACGGCTGCTCCGTGCTCCCGAAATTTCTGAATTAAATGGCCACGACGGTAAGCTTTGCTCGGGTTGGGAGGGGGGTTTTATTCCGCACCCTCCTCCCCCTATTTTATTTTTGGTTGTGGTTTGTTTTTTGTTGGTTTTTTTTCTTTTTAGCCTTTTAATAAAGCTCCTTAGAAACCGCGCCGGAGAGCAGACCTTCCTTCCCCTGCGGAATTTGCTAATTCCTTCACCCTGCTCGCAGTCCGGAGAGGCACAAACAAATGACAAAGCGGGGCAGCTGGGCTTTATCGAGCCACACGCAGGCACTGACCAGCGCTTCACCCACGGCTCCCATCAGCTCGGACAGCACGGGCAGCCGGCCCGCAGCCTCCCCTCGCCCCGGGCGGCCCCAAGGCTGCTCTGGGGGGGAAGGTGCGAGGCTCCCGGGGGGCTGATTTTCCCCAAACCCCTCGGGAGGGAGAGATTGGAGCCGGGTCTGGCTGCTGGCTGTCCCCGAGAAGAGCCACGGGAGCCACAGCAGCGGGGTCCGGCCAGTCTGGGCTCGGAGCCTCCTTTCTTTCCCCTCCGTCCCCGGCCCCAGGAGAAGCCGCAGGGCCTCGCAGCGGAGCGGCCGCGCCTTCATTCCCAGCCTGCTTCCCTACCTCCAGAAAACTCCAAGCAAAACAAAATCATCATAATAACAGTAACAACCACATGGTTTTTCCCCGCCGAGGCCGTGCCCGGACGGGAAGCGCCGTGCCCAGGGGCCATCCCCGGGGGCCGGGGCTGCGGACACGAACCGAGCCCGCTCTCACCGGGACGGTCCCCCCGAGCCTCCGGAGCTGAGCCGGCAGCCGAGGAGGAGGAGGGGGAGAAAGGGGGAATGAGCGGGCTCTGCCTCCCACCGCCGCCGGGCTTGGGGCAGAAGGGCTCATTTCCAACCCCGCCGCTTTCCCCTCAATCCCCTCTCGCTCTCCACCCGGTTTTGGGATCCCTGCAGGCATCCCCTCCCTCCTGCCAGGGCGCTGATGGGGTCGTGCCCACCCCAGCACCCCCTCCCCGCTCTGTCTCGGCCCGCGGTGCCTCCCGGAGCCCCGGGGGTGTTTTTACCTTCGGGGAACACGGCTCGCATTTTCAGGTAGCTGGTGGTGAGGCGGATGATGGACGCCTTGTCGAGCTGCGAGGTGATGGCCGAGGGCAGGGGCAGGAGTTTGGCCAGCTCNGGAAGGGAGAGGCGATCTCTGAGGCACAACCAGGGCAGGAAAGCTGCTCGGAGAACGCAGTTCTGCTCCGACCCTGCAGCAGCGGGGGCTTCGAAACCCAGACTGAAAGAGCCACGGCAACCTCCGTCCTCTGCGTGCAGCCGGGAATCGGATCTTGATCTTCTCCTTAACGGGGAGCAAACCTCGGGGTTTCCTTCGCCGAACGATTCCTTCTACTCAATCCTTCCCCGTCCGAAAATAATAATTAAAAAAAAAAAAAAAGAAAA
>VZTZ01038010.1:59095-148167 GCA_013400955.1 Drymodes brunneopygia | reverse complement strand
CCTGGACTTCCCTGTGCAAAAGTTCTTTTTTCCCCTTTCAGGGGTCTTTGGGTGATCAGTCCCTGCCCTGGTTGATGGTCATGAGGCAAATGACAGATGAGGGACTTCTGTACCGTCTCTTACAGATGTTCTGCTAAGAACTCTGCAAGTTGGAAACTTCTGTCAGAGTATTACTGATTTTAGCAAGGTACGTGGTTGATAATATATGTTTTATACTAATTGAAAGATTAGGATATAGTATTCATCTCACAGAATGCAGATAAATTTGGGGTTATTTTCACTTTGCCATTCTTAGTTACCTTATCTCTTCTCCTGCCAATCTAGCTGCCTTCAAGAAAGGAAAAATGGTTGAAGCACTGGTTAAGTGCATTCTTTCTCAATTTTCCTCTTCCTGATAGAGTAATTAATTGCACTAAGAAAGATTAAAATATACAATGTTAAAATCCTATGCCTAAATGGGTATTATTTTCAAATATATGTTTTCATATTTCTGTTCATGCCTTAACAGGTTGAATCTTAGTAGTTTTTATAGTTCTAGAAGGATCCAAAATGTAAAAAGAAAGTAAAGACAATTGGAAGAGATGAAAATGCAGACACAAGATAAGATTTATTATCCAACTTCTTTTCAATTATTTAGTTCATATAATGATAATGAACAGTATTCTTTGAGGAAGCTTCTGAAGACTGTCATCTACCAGAATAATTCAGATAGTAGTGGTTCAGTTAAGCTTTTCTGCTATAGAAGGTAGTTGTTTTGGGGTTTTTTTTCCAATGTGCATGCAAAAGACAGTCTTCAAAGTTCCAGGTACATAGGGAACTAAAGAAATTTTATTCAAAATGCTCTGACAACAGCATGGGTTTACTGGTGACATGTTACTTATGATATCACAGACTAAATTTTAAAAATAAAGTTATTTTGTCTTTACAATAGCTTAACAATTGACATCCATATTTGAAGCTGCTCTTAGCTTTTTGTTAGCCAGCTTACCTGTTTCAAAGGACATCCTAAATCATTTACATGTTGTGTATACTAATTCACTTTCTTTGGCATTAGCAAGGTGTAAAGAGGAAGGGAAGAAGAGATGTGGACTGGTAGGGAGCAGTACACAGTCGTGCTAATACATGCAGTTGCAATGCATGCCAGCTGTTCAGATTAGCTTTTGAGGGAATATAGATCACTGGAGACAGATCCTTAAAAACAGAAAAGATGTTCACTAATAGGGGGCTCTTAAGCTGCTTAAGGAAAGACATAAAGATGTACTTTCTAGTGCTGAAAATAGCTTGTATTTTGAAGCGCTTTATCAAGGCAGATGCTACATTCCTATCACTTGGAGGAGTTTCAGTACATGTGAAAGATGCTTAGATGGAATTGGCAGAAACTTGCTCCTACTAGCAGGAGTTGAGAGATAGTAGTAGTACTTAGAGGACTCTGACTGTTTCCTACTTGATGTGTGATCAGACTTTCCCTTCATAATCTTTGAGAAGGATGAGCATATACATTACATATAGGAGGTTCTAGCCATCCACTGCTCCTTGTTGAGGTAGACACTGCCATAAAAGTCAGCACTCCATCTGTTAGTTGCCATTTGGAGCAAGCAAGTTATATTTACTCATGTTAAAAAAAAAAAAAAAAGAAAGAAAACCAAAAGTGTTCTCATACAAGCAGAGAAAAAAACCCCTCACTTCAGAGAAGCTTTAACTGCTAAATGTGTGATACCAGACTGGATGTGGAGCATTTGGAGGATGTCATTAAACTTTTCTTACATGTTTTTTCTTTCACTTTTACATGTTTTTCACTTCCATGTTTTTCTTTTCAATCACTCAATGTAAGCCATATTTTGGTTCACTAAAAAATTAGTCTCCAGGTCGATTTAGAAGGAACGTGGGGAGGCATTTCTAACCACCAGAAATGTGGCTTACAGTTTACCTGCTGAATCTCTTGCCCAAGGATATTTGCAGAACCTATTCTTCTATATTGAAAGCTTGATTTTTCTTGTGACAGCCAGTTTAGCCTTCTACAGCTAAATGTTATGTAGAAATAAATGTTATATTGACATTCTTTAATATAGAGTAAATGGTTTTACTTTATAGTTTGTTCTATGCAATTAAGTGGCTTACTCAATATTATATATATTTCTAAATATTAATGTTCTGAAATTCTATCAGCAATAAACGATCAGAATGAAATATTGGCTCATTAAAATCAATAGCAAAATGCTTATTGATTTCTTTTGAATCTTTATTTCACTCAAATTATTTCAGGTGCAAAGAAACTTCTTTGCTCTTCTACAAATATATGGAACTGGGAATCTGCTTAGGCCAAAGTCACCTTAAGCTTTGATAACTAGAGCTTCATACCTTGTATAAACTGAAGAGGTGTATGTTGAAACCCTCTTTTTATTTTTTAATTTTTTTTTAATTTAAACTCTGACTTCTGATCATTGCAGAATACAGCTAAGCTTACTCTCTCCTTTCTGAGCTGAAAGCATACTGCAATTTCATAATGAAGTACTTGTCGAATTCTTAATTTCCTTGCAAACTGTAGTCCAAGTACCAAAGTCTCACGTGAACAATCACTTAAAACATCTTATGAGATTTTTTTATTTCACATCAAATAATTCCCAGTTTTTCTTGTCCCAAATACATGGACGTTCAATGTTCAGTTGATTTTTTTCCCCCTCTTCCAGGTATTAATGTATTAATGTTGCTTCTTTAGTAAAGCTAGCATTTAAAAAATTTCAGTACAAGTATGTATGAATGTAATGATAATTCTGAATGTCTATGAAACTTGTGTTGCCTTTTGGAGTTCTGGAACTTTTCAGTGATTGACTATTGGGATGTTTTTCTTGCAGACAGCTGATGGAAGAAACTTGAATGCAGCTTGTCTTGCTGACAGCAGTATTTGATTTGTATTCATTGCAGGCTGGAATACTTGCTAAGGATAATACAGTCTGAAGTTCTGTGACGTAACATAAACTTTTTAGTTACTGGCATTTATGTTATATTAAGTGATTGCCTGACATCATAAACAAAACTTTATAAAAGACATCACCACAAATTTGATAGTTGCTGAAGTACAAGACACTTAATGGCATGCACATCCTTTGAAAAAAATGTTCTCACTTTTTACTCTAATAATTAGGAAGCATCTGCCAGTGCATTAAGCAATGACTTTAAATAAGTGACTCTTATAACTGCCTTCATAAATCATGGATTCAAAGAGATTGTTATTGTGAAATAAATTCCTATTCGTCGGGTGTACCTGCTCTCAAGTTTTATATTCTAAACATGGAGTGATTCCTTTATTCTCAATTTGTACTACTAAAGGCTTCATTTTACTCAGTTGCTGTGTCATGTCAGGAGTACCTCTTCCAATTTGCTAACTAGACTTAATATACCATGCAAAAAATTGCTCTGGGCAACACTGAACATTTTTTTGTAATAACTCAGCTGTACAATTCCGATTAGTACAGGCTTCTTCTCGGATACTGATAGGAATTTTGAAATCAGTGCAGTGAAACTTATTAGTAATTTGGTTTTGACCCTTTTTTTTAGGTATTCAGTTCTAGTTTGACTTTTTTTACAATCATGCTAAGCCTGTATTTTTCCTTAGTTCTTTCCTCTAAATGACTGCTTCCTTGTGATCTTAAGTGTTAATTAGCAAAAACAAAGAGCAAATGAGAGAGATTGTACTGGAAGAAGATAACGAGCTGTTAACATCCAATTATTGAGAGATGCCTCTACCAGAATTAAGGTGCAAACACCAAAGTCAATAGTAGGGATTTTATTTACCAGTAAAATGTGAGGTAAAGAGGTTAGAAAGAAATAAAAAAGAGAGGGGAGCAAGAGAGAGGCCAGGAATTGGGGTTAACTCCTTTAAGGCAATCCTTTGCTTGAAGTGATCAGAAGGGGAAGATTGACAAGGAGCCCGACTAGCTAGGGATTTTGTAATTGATACATTAATGGTACAATAATGGTAATAGTGTACCTTCAACAAGACTGCTTATGCTTACAAAGTTTTCATACAAAATACAAAAAAATTCCCATATGGAAGGTTTTCATGCAAACACATCTTTACATTGGGCCTATACTCTATTCTTCAGGATGTAAAGTACAGCTCCATGTAATTTAATCCTGACATTAAACAGAAACTTTGGATTTACTATTGGTGGGGTCATAAATGAAATTATTATCCTTTTTGAGTTTAACTGTATTATCCCAGGTTGCTTTTTCTTTTTTTTTAAATTTCAGTGAGCAAATCACCCTGATCCCATTTGTTTACAATTGTTGCTACAGCTGAGAAGCGTGTGTGGTGCAAAATGTATTAGAGTTTCCGTATTGATCAGCATAAATAAAAGAAGTGAGGTCAAGTTAAAATACCCTTTTGGGACACATGGTAGGAAACCTAGTAGTACATCAGACATGTTTAAGTGGAAATACAACTCTGATATACTTTGGAACATCTAATGATTGAGAACGCATTTGGTTCCAAAAATGGTTACAGGTAGAAGTGCTTGACAGCTGGTGAAAGACTTTGCTGTATTTTATCCACGTCCCTTTTGTTGTCCATGGCTGTCCCCCTTTCTGGTCTAGGAAGGGATACTCAACCATTTTGTATGTAACTCTTTTGTATGTAATTTTCTTTCGTTTTGTTGAGATTGTTTAGTTCACTTGTTATTATCTCTGAAAAATTTAGTCAAACCATAATAAATCTAAAAACTTCCAAGAAAGAATTGGGAAGCTCAATCCATTTTCCTTGATTCCAAATATGAATTCTTGTACCAGCTCCCAGGCTAAATTTGGATGAGACAAAATTACACATCCGTAAGATAAAAATCAAAGCTTTTCCTTGTCGCCCTGATTTTTTAGAGTGCTGTGTTTATAGTTGGTAGCAAAGGTTCTCATGGATTTTGTGTAAACAATCCATGTTTCTATAACCAACCAAGAACTGTTTTGTATTTTGGATGTTGTTTTTCATTCTTCTTTCTGGTGTGGAGAATGTGATGGACTGTGTTTCTCACCTATGGAATTTAAGAGGTGGCAACCTCTTTGTCCAATCCATAACTGTCTGTAAAAAGGTATAAATATAAGAATAAAGAGAGGCTGGGGCTCTTTTGCTCTCTGCCCGGCCTTGGTCCGGCTGACCTCCTGAGTTGCCTAACTGTCTCATGTCCGACAGAGCGACATTTCCTCACACCATTTTTTAAAATAAAAAGACAGTTAGCAAAAAACAAACTAATAATACATAAAATTTGCAGTCCTACTAATACTTTTGTCTCCCAACAAGGCACTTGTGATGAAAACACAAAGAAATGACAGTCACATTAGTAAATTGAAAATGCAGGCACTTATGGTGGCAACTGAAAGTTTCATCCATTCATCACAGCTCGATTTCATGTCTTAGCAGGTTCCTATAAAAGAAAAAATGGCAATTTGGCCTACTGCAGACCAGTTATTTTTAAAAGGAAGAATCCATCGATTATGATAAGGTTTCTGTGTCTACCACAAAAGTAACCAAACAGTTAAAAGGGCCTAAAGGAAAAGAGATTATCACATCATCTTTGCCTGTTTTTGTGAGCTTTCTCATGTAAATGGAGAGAATGGCAGTTCCCCCTCTTAAAACTGGTTCCTTTGATCTTCAGTGGGGGTGTTCTGGCTTTATTCCTGGAATAGGAAAACAACACCAGTCTCAGAGGGGTTTGTCCAGGTAGATTATCCCTCAGTGATTCAAGTTGTTTAACTGCCTGAACTTGATATCTCTCAAGGTGGAGTTATAACCTTTATTTCACTAAATGCTTGCTGCACTTCCGGTGGTGCGTCTCCCGTCTTTTCAGGAGGATCTTCCTTGTTTAATTTGATGTCTGGAAGGAGTGAGATAGCTTGTAAAAGTTCGGCAAGCACAGCTTGTGTGTGCAGTCATGGGTGAATGTTTATACCTATGCAGAAGACTGTTAAAGGCGTATTGTCCTCCCTTCCAGATAAGAATCCATTGAGCCTTGTCATGTTTGGAAGCATTGACATTAGAATTAGGAGAATGTGAAACCATCCCAGGTGCCTGCATTCTGGCTGTTAGGTTTCCTCCATTTGGTCTTGAAGCTGTTAGTGGTGCCAAAGCAACTCTAACTTCATACATGAATTTTGTGCTGCAGCAAAAATACAGCTCCGTGATACACCAGTAACTCTTGAATTAGGGAGTGCAGGTGCCACTTCAATCACTGGATTTCTTTTAGGGTTGAGATGAGAAGACTTCTACGTCTTGCCCAGGAGCCACAAACTAACCTCAGCAGTTTGGCAGATAACACTTCTTGCTTCATTTACTGCAGTGATTTTAACTCTTTGCCATCCTATAGTACACCCAGCTTTTCAGCGTCCCACTGCATTAATATTGAATGTTGTGCTCCCATATCCATTAGAAATTTTATTAATTGGTGACAAGACACAACTAGAATCTGAATGTATGGCTTGCATTGATAGGATTCCACTTGCTGGATTTCAGTCCCACCTGATCTGTGGCCAAACTTTGATATCTCTGTAGCTGTATACAGCACTATTTTAGTAACATTTTACTGACCCTGACAATCATCTGTGGTTTCGGTTGTAGTTAAGGGTCAGAATGTTACTTCCTTATCATCAGATGTCAATGCAAATGTAATGTTTTTCTCTTTAGCAGAACAACAGGCTCATTTCCTGTCTCCCAACTTCTCCATTGTTGTTAATTGGATTGTAGCTTTGAAGTAATTTGACATTTACACCTGCTCTTGCTTTTGCTACAAAGTAAGCTTCTTTTTGCTTGTGTTTTTCACAGCTCTTTGATTTCAGCATATTTTGGAACTAGTGTCATAGTAGTCTGTATGTCTTCATTTCTGCTTGCAGCTCGTCCGTACTCACCTTCTATGCCTCACAACTTTAAATCCAATTGAAATAACACTGCGAAATTTCAAAAGAGAAAATATTACGGGTCCTGACTAGGAAATTAAAAGCATCTTTTGAGTCATGAATATTATGAAAAGGTATATGGGGTTATGCTGAAGGCTTTATCCAAAATGGCTATAATTTCTTTATCAAAACAAATTTTACTACAGACCCAGTAAAATAGAAACTGGAGGATACAAATATTTTTTCATTATTCTTAGATTCTAAACCATAATTTAAATAACACCAACAATGTGAGCTTAGCTGAATGGCTCTTTCAGCTCTTCCATCTCTGTAGTTTGTAAAGAAACCTTCTGTTCTACCATACTGTAGCTCTCTTTCCTGTTTGGCTGTGACCGTTCTTTGTCAGAACACCCAATTTTGTGAAGATCATCACACTTCCGCACTGTTGAATAGATATATGGCATAATATAGGAGCATACTTTGCCTTTAACTATTATTTTTGGAGACCAATGAGATTTATCCCATATTGTGCTCAGCATCAGAGGGCAAAAAGTAAAGAGATATTTGTGAGTTCAGAAAATAGTTGTTATTACCAATATGTTTGTGTTTTTAGAGAAATGCTGTTCATGAAAAACATCTCCGTTTCTTCTATTTCCTTATTAGAAGTATCATGGTTTGGCTTCCATGTGTTATGCAAGCAGTCCATACTCCAGAACAACTATTAACAGTTGAACTTTAATCACAACTTTTCTTTCAGCAGAATCACTGCTTTGGTTGTCCTGCTGTAATGAAATATGTAGGAGCATCATTTTTCTCTGAGACTTTTTTGCCACTTTTCTTAAGTTGATTAAAAAGTAGTCAAGTTGTTAAGCAAGGCATCACAATTGCAAAATATTTTATTTCCATAGGCAAGTAGGCTAAGCTGTGTCATTCAAACTTCTCCAACCTACCAACATACTGTTTCAGAGACCTTGGAAATCTTCATGTTTGTTAAAGTCTCTCACCTGGGTACTGTGTGTCATATTGCACATTTAGAGGGAAGAAATTTGTTAAATTTTTTCCATCCATTCCAATGTTTGAAATATGGGAGTAAGGGTAGCAATGTTTTATTCCTAATGAGTGGTTTAAGTTCTGGTTTTTTTCTGAAATACACAAAGTACAATTCATTGAAGGCTTGCTGCATCTTTTATTCTCTAATTATTTTGTGAATAATAAATATGGAAGAAGTCCTTCAGAATTAATTCTTTCTCAACAGGTTATGTCAGAGCCTCTGTATATCTGAGCAGAGTGTTTACAGTTTCCAGATTTGTGAGATAATCTCTACTAGTGGACTCCTTTGATAGTACTTCTAGAAACCCTAAATAATGCAGTAAAGTTATGAAAGCTGCCTAGGGACAACCAAAGCAGCAGCATAAACGAGGATATGTATGCTATTTTGAATTATACCAACTACCCTTTCCAGCCTGCTAGTCTTCAAAAGTAAGGCAGCATTTCTCCACTTTTGTTCTAGGGCTGGAAACCCAGATCATATTCCGTGCGTGGTGCCAGATGGATTTTGTGGAAGGCAGCCAGCACAGCCTGTTTCAGCCTGCCAGTCCTATGAAAACTGGTTGCTGTCTCTTGACTCAGTTTTTGGTTTGGGCAGTGGTAAACACAGGAATGGGTTCAGGCCTAGGAAATGTAGCTCATAGTCATTGACTTTAAATATGAGGGAATCAAGGAGTCTGTATGAGATTGTTGTATGTATCTGTATTACATATATTCTTAAAAAAAAAACCCAACATTAAATATTTCTTAAAAAGGTTTAACTTCATCCCTAGTGGTTAAACCCACCTATCAAAAGTGGCTGACATGATTTATGATCATATTTAGTAAGTGAGTCTGAACACTTGCACTAACTGTTAATCCAAGGATGCTAAAAGAATAATAAACACATGGAGTTTTATTTGAGGTCCAGTGTTCCTGGACACGAAATCCTACTAATTTTTAGAGCAAGGTGCTTGAGTAAACTGAATAAAATTACTGAAAGTACATAAATACAACATCTAGTAATTCTGTCTATTCCTCACCATTTTGTATGTGCTGATGTGCGCACTTCAGCTGTTTTGTTAGTCCTGGCCTTGCTGGTCTATAACTGAGCTAGATGTCATTCCATATAGAGACATTGCTTAAAGAGATTGCTTTCTAGAAATATAATATGTGTAATTTTCACCAGGCTGGTGAACTGTTGGCTTATATTTGAGTTAGAAATCTTTGTAAAGCTAGTAACTGTTCAAAAGAAATTGTTTATTTCAGGTGAGTTAGTGTTAAGTTTATTGTTTCTGTTTATTGTTAAATAAAATGAAGATTCCCTAGAAAAATATTATCTCAAATAGCTAACTGCATATTTCTTACTGTCATATGTGGTCTGCATTTTGCTAGAAATGCAGATTCATTTATTTAGGATTTTTTTTTAGCAGTAAATGAGTTTAGATTTGTTTTGTGTTTAATACTACATTAATTTTTAAAGCCATTAAGCTTCATTTGCAGATGCCCCTTTTATATCTGATTATCTACAATAAAAGAAATTGCCCCATTAAATACTTGGACATTATCCTAACTATTGAATATTAATATATGATTAGACTAGTCAGAGGTTTCTTTTAGTAAATTAACTAGCTTCACGACTTCTTGTCGTTCTTTAGTTTTTGAGGTGGGATTCATGTATCTTTTTACAAAGATTCAGTTTTAAGTTTTCTAAAATAGTCTCATACCCATATTGCATCCCTCTGTCCCAAAAAAGATTTATTATTAATTTGGCAAATCACATCCATATGCTAACAGATGTTTGAAGTTGGTAGCCATTCTCATGCATGTGAATAACTTAGGCCTAAACCAGTATCATCTCATGGTTTTTCCCATGGTCGCCATAGGAGCTTTTGAGGATTGGCTGCTATGGGGAAAATAGGTAATTGAACACGTGCTATCCCCAGCAGATAATAGTATCTTCTGTGATGGAAAGAAAGCAGATTTGATTAGGCTTCTATTCTGAGACTTTCACACTGACTAGGCTAATAATTCTGTAGGAAGTCCCCTATTGGGTTTGTAAGTGAGTTAACAGTCTGATTTGCCCTTATGAACTGAACAAATACTACTATGTAGGAATTAAAGAAGCATATTTGGAGTGCTTGCTTCAAGTGAAGCTATGTGAAACTGTGCTGGTTTTAGAAAACATAATATTTAAATAGGTAGCTGAAATAACAGAGTCAGAAAACTTGGGCTTTTGAGCTGTATAAGATTTTATTCTTACTACTGGGTAGTTTAAGCTGCTTTTGAAGTGTTACATAGTTCGCTTAGAAGAAAACCTGTCTGGAGAAATGCAGGTATGATCATGAAATCACACTATAAAACATTCATTAATATACCTTGATGTTTGGTTTCAAAGTGTGTGGTTTACTGACTGAATCATTTGTCCTTCATGAAATGTTTAAGCTTTGTCTGCATTCATACTTAAAATGAAAAGGTCTCTAAATGGTATTGTGAGACAATGTTTTAGAACTTCTGCTTTTTAATCATTTAAATACTGCTCAAAGTCCTGCTATTCCTGGACTTGGAAAACACGAAAAATCTGAATTGATAGAGAATATTGCACGGGGTTTTTTTCCCTCTAAATTAAGAGAAAATAACAACTGCTTATATCTAATGCATGTTCTTGGCAAAACTGGTGGTCTTTAATTAAAATATGCCATTTCAAAGACTCAATCATAATTAAGTAATCCATGGCCTTCTGTAATGTTCCTTTCTCTGATGAATTTCACCCTGAATGTTAATGTAGTAAAAGAAGACAGATTAATAGCACTTATCCTAATGGTGTGGAATTCATAACTCTCTCTTTGGGGCAGTTAACTACTCTGTTGCTTCATTGCTTTCTACATATATTAGCTTGAACTTGGCCTGTTGTCTCCTTCAGGGCACAGTCTCCATCTAGGGATTTCTTCAACATACAAGCCAAATTCAGCTCATAATTTTCAAGAATAGTTACTAGCAAAATTGTCTGCTTTTGATCAGTTTTCAATACACTTTTTAATTAGATGTGTATCTGTTGCCCTGATTTTACAGGGCTTCATGAGTTGTAACACTATAACTGTAGTTTCTCATACGTTTTCTGTGAACATGGTCCTTGTTTTTCTTAACTGGTCAGGATTGTTTTACACTTGTAAAATTGTTTTTCATTCCTTTCCCTGGGGTGGAGAAAGATAATTAACCATGTTTTTGTCCTATAAACCTTCAGGAGTGTTGACCCTTTTCACCAATCCTTAATTGTCTTTAAAAACATATAAAAATAAGTAAATAAAGAAGGGCAGGGCTTTTTAATCGGTCCTGCCTGAAGATGTAACTACTACTCTGAAAGCCGCGTGTTTCTTCTGTTGCCAGCTGTGCAACATGTATCATATTTCATAAAGTCAGGATGAGTTCTCAGTTATTCTAAATTATTGTAAAGTAGCTTTGTATTTTAGGCTGTTACCAATGTCAGCTCAGTTTAATCAACTCCCTTCACCCTAGCATCCTCCCTGTACATACTAATGGAAAATAAACATTGTGATCTTTGTTATAAGAAAGATTACTGAAGCACCTGAAATCATGTTTTAATTTGGGTACTCCACAAATTCTTCTTGCCTTAAGAATTAGCACATGACTTGCAGAGGCCTTATTTCTCCTTCCTTTGTTTCTGGTTTATTTACATTGCATTAACAGAAGGGAATAAAAGAGCACAGATTATGCCTAGGTGTATTACTGAGCCATGACAACTATCACCCTTGAAGGGAAATCACAAATATATGCTGCATTTAGGGAAATTTAAAAGGATATTACATTGCTGTTATCCTTAAGTATTCTGGTGTGGGATTTTATATATATATATATGTGCGTGTGTGTGTGTGTGTGTGTGTGTGTGTGTGTGTGTACCATCTGCAGTTCAATAACACTAAATATTTAATGAGTCTATGAATAGTAGATAAACATTTAACACAGTTTTGTAAAAATATGCATGCAATGAACAATCGTTTGTCACTGCCAAAGCAAATGGCCTGATTTAGGGATATGATTATTCTGGTTCAAAATTCAAATAACTTCTTTGAAATAAGACCAGAGATGGGAGAATGCTGTAGTTGTAAAATGACTGGTTGTTCGAAGTGTGAGTTACCAAGATTCTGATACCCCTATTAGTCCTATTACCATGACATTTGCTGTTGTCTCTTGTGTGGCAGTTTTAATTGTGTGGCTGTTCAGTTTTCTGCTCAAGCTATGGTTGCCTCTCTTCTGACAGACTTTGTCTTTTCATCTTACCTGGTCCTCCCTCTTGCTGCCTTTAAAATGAAAGAGAAAAACTGAGTTTATTAATGAATTTATTTAAAGCATTTGCCTAAAGCATTTGCAGCCAGATAGACTTCACAGAGTTTCCAGATATTAAATTGATTCAGTGTCAAAAAGCAGAAAATATAGCAAAACCAGAAATCATACTTCTCAGTGTTTTAATGGTTTGTAGCTTCAAACAAAATTTCATGAGAATATGTGCTTTGCATGTGAGTCATTTAGCAATATTCTTACAGAAGGAAAGAAGTAGTATGAAAATAAAGGAACTTCACATGTGACCAGATCCTTTCTTTAGTTTGAGAATTGATAAATAGCCAATTCTTCAACACTCCTTTAAAATGTTTCTTTAAATATATTCTATTCATGACCACAGATGGCCTTGAATTTCAAAACTTGATGCGTCAGTGGCCATTGCAGTACAAAACTGGTGTGTGGGGGGCGCATTTGCATAAATATGTACCAATACACATATAATCCATGCTTCAAGCAGCCTCACAGTATTGTCATATGTCTGTAGAGAAGGACACAAAGACAAATGCCATACAGTTCTCACCATTCACTCTTCAAGAAAAGCTGTTTGCTATAATTTTTTGCATTAAATACCATTCTTCTGTCTTCTGAAAACTTCTGTTTTTTGTTTGTGTAAAAAATAGGTCTGAAGGTTCATTGAGGTAAAAACACACCCTGTAATTCTTTTGTGAAGTGATTAAGATTGATTCCTCATAAGAAATGGGATGAGGTACTGTCATAAATTCAGGTGATTCACAATACATTGTCAAATGCAAATTATTTTGGTTAATCTTCATCCCTGGAATAGTCTGTCCCTTACCAAGCTTACCAAGCATTGCTCCAATTGATCCATAGCTATAGAGGAGATGCACCATGCTACTGTTTTGAGTACTTGGAGAACAATGTCTTGGGGAAGCAATTGGAGGACCCTGTTGATCACACACAGATCTATTGCTAGGTAACTTTTAAGAATAATCTACCTAAGAACGTTTGTAATAGATCAAAGAAATTGGTAGTTAATTTGGCCTTTTTTTTTTTTTGAAGGCAATACTGTACAGTAAACTTCTGCCTTATTTAATACTTTGAGTGGCTTTCAACTAGTCCTTTCAATTACTTCAACTCTCTCTGCTGATCTGAGGTCTCTTGCCCTCTCAAAGATGAAACTTGGCTTTTGTGTTCAAGGTGGCTACTCCCCTTGCTTTTATCCATTTCTGTTCCCTCTCTGGGAATGTAACAGTTGACTCCTACTAGCCTTTTAATATACACATAAGATTTCCAAAATTAAATCAAAGAACATCCACTTTCTTGTAAGCAAAGCTATGCCTTTAGCAACTCACATTTAAAGTAATATAGTTATAGCATGGATCCCTATGAGACATTTAACCAGAAATTCATATTCTAGATTTTGTTTCAAATTTTTGTTTGGTTCGTTCAAGTATCACATTTGCAAATACACTGTATCTAGTTCATGTTTTTTCTTTATACTGAGTATCAGATGGCAGCTATGACTCTTATCTTTCACGTAATTAATAGTGATAATGAGTATATCTTTGTTTTCATGATTTTGTTTCTTAAGAACTTTTATCTTTTGAGAGACTGTTCGAATTCTGATATAAATATGCATATTTTGCATCATGTAATAAAACTAATTGCTCTGTTAATTTAACCAACAGGCAGGCGAAGATATTCTGCTCTAAATTCTTTGTTGTTATTAGGATTTTATCACAGTGATTAACAATGAATTAGAAGAGAAGACTCCGGGGAAACTTATTGCAAACTTTCAATACTTAAAGGGATCTTACAAGAAAGATGGGGACAGATGTTTTAGACCTGTTGCAATAGGACAAAGGGTAATAGTTTTAAACTAAAAGAGGGTAGATTTAGAAAAGATACAAGGAGGAAATCTTTTATTATGAGGGTGGTGAGACACTGGCATATGTTGCCCAGAGAGGTGATAAATGCCCCATCCCTGAAAACATTCAAAGTCAGGTTGGACAGGAGCAACCTAATCTAGTTTATGGTCCTGTTCTAAAGGTCACTTCCAACCCAGATTATTCTATGATACTATTGTTCAAATGAGAGATTTCTGAGAATGTCTTCCAACAGCTGTATCCTTATATTATTGTGATACCAAGCCTGCTAGTACATTATACCACTTCAGTAACATTCAAAAACTTGCCATAGTTTTTTAAATAAGAATTTCTTCTGATTCTTCTTGTTTTTAAAATCAGAATATGAATTTAAAAGCAGTAACCATCTAATTCATTTTTTAAAGCTTTTAGTATTTTCTTTGTAGTGTTTCAGCATTGTAAGCAGTCTACATGGACAGTGTTGCAAACTCGGCTTCCTCCAAACTCTGATCATCCTTCAATTACAATAATTTTTTAGTCAATTTTTCAAGTGTGAATAACCACTGGAAAAATCATCTTTGAAATTCTCAGAGTTGAGAGCATATTTGCTAGCATTTTAAAAACCATAACTTCTGTACAGGTTTGACAGCTACATGGTTATGAAACTGTGCTATTTCATTAATAAAATTCTTTGTAGTTATTTTTTATTCCCAGGTGAAACCAGAAGTCACACAAACTTGAGTGGTATTTTTAAATAAAGTTACTATGCTGGGCAATGAAGATTAGCACTTAAAATGTGATTCCTCCCCAGCATGGAACAGGTTTTTGTCACCAGAAGCAGTAGCATAAAATTTTTGGAAGTGACTCTCTTTGTTGCTATTAGAAGGGAAACTAAGCAATGTAATGTAGAAATAATGACAGAAGGTCACTATGCACAGGACAATGGTCATAACTGAATCAGAATACACAATCTATCAAACATTTTAACTTTGTCATTAATTTTTACTAATGTGAAATATTCTTATTTCCTTTCTTTCTGTTATGTATATGTGCGCATGTATATATATAATGTGTGTGTATATGTAGCCTAAGTAAAATTTATAAGAAGTCATGCAAAAAAAAATCAAGGAATACAATTTGGCTTGTTGTCATATCAGACTTCAATGAGATATTCTTATGAGATCAGTGATTTTTATCTTGTTAAAAAAAGAGAGAAATGGAAACTTTAGCTATATGAAGGTCTTGCCTGGTTTAGGTTTGAATTGGTTATTTGAATGTGCATAATATGATTGAATTTTGAAAACAATAGATAACAACCTACCGAATAAATGTGCATTACATGATCTGACACAGCATCAACCGCACTTCAACTAGTGTGGGTGAAGGCATTCTTTTGTATGCTGAAGCATTCAATTATTTCAAATCTGAGTTGTTCTGAATCATGACAAGGATGGTATTAAGCCAGAATTATTCAGAATAAACTGAATTATAGCAACACATATGAGTTAAAAAATAAACAAACTAACAAAACCCTGCATTCAGACTGAGGACAAAAAGTTTTCTTTTTCTTTACCTTACTAATGAGCATTTTTCTTTCCATTTAGTTAAGGTGAAAGTTTTATCTGTGCCTGAGAAGAATATATATAAATAATACTTTCAGAACATGGGTATATTTAATTTCACTTATCATGCTATGACAAACTGCATTCAGTGTTTGTAATTGATACAGGAGAGGAAGACAGAAAATCTCCCTCATTTTGTGCATGCTGACAGTCCTTCAGATTTTTGCTTCCCTTATTGATGTCATAGATAATTAACAATTAACACTAACAACTTTTCACTGATACACTACAGATTCTTAAAATAAATGTACAAAGGAAGCCCATTAACAATAGTTATTTGGGATAGAGGGCATTAGACTGTGTTAAACTTAGTTTTAGTATTAACATTTATTTTACAACATTTCCATATAAATAAGATGGTTTATGCATTAGGAACTTTGATGGACACAATTGTATCTTACTGGAGAAAGATGAAATAGACTTTGTATGAAGAAAGTTCACTCAGTCTGAGAAAGGCTAAAGTAGAATGATTTGTTAAGGCAGGCTTCAGTTTTTTGCTTTTGTGAAAACCATGCTGTGGCATGCCCTTGATTTTATCACCTCCCTTCTGAAAAATTATATCACCTGAGCAAATAAATGCATGTTCTTTATTTCACAGTAGCAGCAGTGTGAAAAAGAGCCCAGCATAATGCTTTCATGTTTAAAACTTACATTTACTGTATATATGTGCTTTGCCTAAATATAGTATTTTTGACATTCCTTTTCACTAAACTTACATAAACTGTACTATTAATTTCTAGCTGTTGCCGCCTGCATTTTTCTGCAAAATGGGTTTTATTCTCACAAATCCATTTTCAATGGATTTTTTAAAGAGGAATGTTTTCTATTTTTATTTTACAGAGTTACATACATGGAAGCAGCCAGGCTCAGTTTGTGGCAGAGTCACATATTATTCTTCTGCTGAGTATCCTTCAAACTGGTGATGAATATTAAAAAACCAAGCTGAGGCACAGTGTGCTGTTAAATAAAATTGCTCTGGCAGTGAATATCATTGAACATTTAAGCAGGTATTGTATTTCGGCTTACTTATTATATGGTGAAATAAATATTCATTGTTGTTGCTATTTACTGCCAAGTAACACTGCATTGCTTTTTCACCTATGTGCACCTTGTTATCTCTTTTGTTGGTCTTGTACCTGGTTACTAATCTTAATTTTTTTTTTCTTTTCAGTGTGACGTTTCCCGTTTCAAAAACTAATTTTCTTCTTTTTTTATTCTTTCTAATAGTAATTAAAATTCAATGAAAAGATAATTTTATTTCTTTCTACTTACAAGGAAAGTATATAGAAATTTACCAACTGTGCATGAAGATGATTTGCCCTCCAATAGTCCTTTGATTTCTTTTCCCCCCACCTAATCTTAACAGTTTACTTCTTCTTCTTGAAACTAATAATCACATTTGTTCCAACATCACCTCCTCACAGAAAGACTTTGAGACCTACTTTTACTCTCAGTCTCACTGAGTTAGAGAAAGTTAAGCTGAGGTTTTCAGGCGGGAGGGGATTTTTTTTGTGAACGCATTAATAAACTGTAAGAAAAGCTGGTATTCTCTCTGGGTTTTTTAAACCCTGATTCTTAGCAGCTTCATTCATTGAATGAGAACTCTAGTCACCGTTAACCATTTTTAAAGTTTAGTGGTTCCATCACTAATACCTTTCTCTAAGGGTAACAAGCTAAAGAATATTTCCAAATCTGCAGTAATAGACGGATCCCAGTTTTATGATCATGGCTACTCTCTTGTTCTCTCTCTGAAGTTATGTTTCCTTAGAACCTGCCTTTCCTCTGACTTCCCAATCTATCTTCATCTTTGGCATTTCCTATCCAAAGGCAACACTGTCATTCTTGTCCAAAGGCAACACTGTCTTTACACCTTCATTACATTCATTTGCCTGCCTTCTGTTTTACTACCTGTGAAAACTCATATGCTTCATAAATAGCCATTATTAATTTAGTTTTAAAGTTACAGTCATATTTTGCAGAGCAAATGTAGTATTTATAATTGAAGTGGAATTCTGTTTCCAGTTCTGCGTCTCCCAGTACAGGAATGTTGCAGACTTAACTGAACGAGTCCAGCAAAGAGCCACAAAGATGATTAGGGGATTATCCTGTGAGAAAAGGCTGAGGGAGCTGGAATAACTTAGAGAAGACTCTTAGGGAGATCTCATCAGTGTGTATAGATAACTGATTGGAGGAAATTAAGAGGAAGGAGACAGAGTTTCTCTGCAGTGCCCTTTGAGAGGATAAGAGGCACTGGACTAAAATTAAAAACCAGGAAAATCTGTCTGAAGACAAGAAGATGCTTTTTACTATAAGGGTGCGCAAACATGGAAGCAGGTTGCCCAGAGAGGCTATAGAGTTTTCATCTCTGTAGAGTTTCCACCTGAAAACTGCCGAGTCAAAACTCAGTGATTATTGCTTTAAATGCTACATTTTTTAAAAGGTATGCAGAGATAGCTGCATGATATGAAAAGTTTCTTGTTTAATTGATAGAGTATGCATCTTACTGGTGTCATCTTTATGCTTTCCTTTGTAGAGCTGCAATTTATGTTTTCACGGTTTTTTGCTTTTTGTGAACAATTTAAACAAATCTGTTTTTTGAGCCAATCCTGTTGACTGCTTGAGAATGAGAAAAGTAAACCCCCAAACCAGAGAGGATTAAAAATAAACAAAATTTTTGTTGATGACATTTTGTTTCTCTGACTCAGGCATGAAAGTGATATCTTTTTGTTGGCAGATACTGTCTTTAAACCAGGAAGTTGGCTAGCTACATTAATGCAGCTGTCTGAAAGAATCCTTTCAGTGATGTTGTGCATTGCCACTTGCAAAAAGAATTCTCTGAGGTTTCATTTCATGGCTGAATACTGTTGAGATGAGTTTTTGATCTCACACAAATTCCGCAACAAATCTTTCACACGAAATCTTGACAGAGTTTAACAGTTACTCATGTAAATTAATACGCCTTTATTCTTTCAATGTTGCTAGTAATTATGAGCTGCTCAATTGCTTCTTCATTATTTGTTTATACAGAAAATGTTGTTAGAAAATGTGGGAATTAGAAAAAAATATGCCGGATTGATAAACAGAAGTACATTTACTTTATCCTTTAAAGTTTAAAAGATGCATTGAATTTTAAAGCAGGACATTACTATTCCAGTAATGTACATGTTTCATTTGGTTGCTTGTTTTTACTTTGTAGTAGTAAGCTTGTCAGTTCTTTCTAGATGCTGAAATGCAATGTTGTTTCTATATAAAGTGAATTTTTAATACCTCAGATCAAAAAATATTAATTTCCTTTGCATTTCTGTATTTTGTTTTTAGATAGTGATTCCACGCCATCTCCTAGATGATTTTGATATAAAGATCTGTTTTTCCATGTTGTAGCTACATAATTAGGATTTGGGTAAGAAGGACTTGTGAAGATGTCAGATACTCAGTTTAAGGCATGTTATAAAGCAAAATTAAATTCAGTAAAATCTGTGCAAAGTTAATGATTACATACCAGGTATATGCACACATACAGGGTACTCACCAAGGCCTGGTAATAGGGGTGAACTTCCTTGGCACTCAGGGTGGGCTGACCCTGGCTGGACAGGAGGCCGCCAAAGCCACCATAAGTCTTGGTTGAAAAGGATCTCAGAAGATTGCATACAGGAATCTTCCTCTTAATGAAGGATTATCACTATCACTGGATCTTGTCTTTCTTGGTTTTGTCTGGTGCAATTTTTTCAAAACTTCAAGAATGGAGATCACATAATCTCTCTGGGAAGTTCCAACACGAAGTTGCTTTTCATCAAGTCTCAGCCTTCCGAACTACAGTTCATGGCACATTCTGGCATGAATTACAGTCTTGTCTGACATGACGTCTTGGCTTCCCTTTGGATTTCTTTTGCCAGCCTTATAGAATTGGTGGAATAGCTTTAGTAACGCTTTCATTACAAAATGAACAGAATACTCTATGGAATAGAAGTATGAGATCCATTATGTTTTAGCTTTCTATTGCTGAAGAATAAAAGAAAAGCCAAGGTTTGCTTTTATTCGTGCCACATCATTGTTCACCATAGATTGACAGGAAAAAAAATTTTAGAAGAAAGAATTTTTATAATTATTTCCAGAGAAAAAGTAATGCTGAATAAGAGTTAGATATAAATTTAATTTGAGGTTATATCCATAAAAATATGTGTCTTTTCAATATCTGGTTTAATTTTTCTTTGAAATTGACCAAATTTTATATCCTCCCCAGAAAGAACAAAACCTTGTTATCATATGCAATTGAGAAGAAAGTATTATGTAATATATATCTCCACATCAGCTTGATTGATAATCAGTGCTTCAAGCAACTGGTTTAATTTACACACATAAAACTTTTGGAGGGGGTTGGGGGGGTTGTAGAATTATTTCAGTATAGAGACTTTCTGATGAAGTAGAATATTTATCCAAAAGTCATTAAGGAAATAGAAGTATAACTGCTGTAGAATAAATATGGCAGATGACACAAAGAAAACTTAATTAAATAAGAGCATGGAATAGATTTTTTTTTTAAGTGAAAATTTTGGATTTTGATAAATAATATAAAAACAGTAACTTATTTGGAGCTATGAACATGCTAGGCATTGTGCAGTCTGTAATTCAGGGTTTTGCTTTTGAAGAGTTTGAGTATCTCTAAGAACCCTAGGACTACATAGTTGCACAGAGAAATAACTTTGTTGACATTCACAATCTTGGTAAGGCAGTCTATGTGCTAGCTGTCTTATTCTACCATGCAAATAAAGCACATATCTAAACACATTTTGCCACATTAGCAATAAAGTTTAGCATCTTCTCAAGTTATCATCTGTTTGCTTACATGTGTATTAATGACTTCTAAGGACATAGAGAAAAATCATGCAAAACAAAATAACCAAACGGAATAAATGATTCAGGGATTTTTGCGCCAGATCAACCATAAAGAATATTATAGCTTCTAGTCATCAATTAATAAATTCTTATTTCTTTTTAATTCTTTTTTTTAATTAATTATGGGATAATATTTGGTAGCAACAGGTTTACATTGAAAACTTCATGTAGTATGCAGAAGTTATTCCTTTAGGATTTTTTTTAACATATAATTTGCACAATAAATGTACTGTGTGACTTATATACTAAAGTCATGGGAAGTAATCCATTCTCTCTCTTTTTTCCCTTCTATTCGGAGCTTTATAGAGTTCGCCAAAGATACTCCTCTTTTCTCCTTTCCAAGCTGAAAAATTCTAATCTTTCCCCGTGCAGAAGATGTTCCAGGCTTGTGGTATCTATTCTTGCAACCCTCTTCTGACAGAAATTGGGACATAGATAAGAGGAGTCAGCAGAAATGATCGGGTACTAATAAAATTTTTTTAAATGCTGAGTAGTTTGACATTCTTGGAGAGACAAGAAAGAGGAACTAAAGACAAGGATATTGAAGTACTGTTGCTAGAGTTATTAAGAAGACATAAAGGCAAAAGAGAGATAACTCTGGAATGAAGAGCTGTCATTGCTGCAGAGAAATGACGTATGGTAAACTGCACAATCAGTATTACTGTTGTAATTAACTACAGTTGAATACTGATAGTGTATATGACAGTTGCAACCAAAAAGGCATTGAAGTGTGCCGTGTTCAGCTGTAAATATTGCTCTGGGTGACAAGATACAGCAAGAAAGGTAAGGAATAGTAATATTGGATAGGCTGTGTTGAATTTGAAAGATTTCTAAAATTCTTTTATTCCTCCTTTTTGTGGAGACTGCTCAGTATTTCTAATGAATTTTCATCAAGTTTTTATGTCATTCTGTGGAGAAATAAAACTGCTGTGAATGTAATATGTCATAGGTTTTTCCCTTTTGTAGTAACAGTGGATCCTTTCTTTAAGGAGTAAATTCAGAAGTAAATGTTATTACCAAAGGAGTTTCAGTTATTAAGCAAATTATTTATTGTACAGGAGATAAATCTAAACCATTATTATAGGAATTAGCAGTTATGATTAACCCGGTACGTTTTCTCATTATTACTGTTAAACTTAGTTAGCATTGATGCTGATTGAACACATGCACCTAAGGAAAAACGGAAATGTCTTTTCAGTTTCCTAATTTGAATTTCCAAGGCAAAGTTTAATGGGACAGCTGTGTAGGTGGATACGAGATACTGATTGAAAAGGAAAAGGACAAATCGTTTTGGTAGCATTAAAATTACATCTAGTATGAAAGAGAATCCCTGTCCTACCTAGGGAACTTAAATTTAAGTGTATTAAGTGCCTCTGTGGTGTGAGGAAACTTTTCCATAGGATGAATGTAAAGAGGTGACTTTCTGTATGTCAGTCATTCAGCATAAGAATCTGAAATTTTGCGTCAAAAGTCGGTAGAACAATACTCACTTAGCTCTTGGTAGTAAGAATCTGTCAGTTGTGCATCAATATGCACAGCTAGGTGTGTGTTCTCCAGAGATTAAGGTAAAGTGTATGGGGATGGTAACTAAACAGTGAGACAGAATTCTTGTATTCTTCATCTTAAGGATAAAAAAAAAGAAATAAGACCATTATGCATAAAGTTAGAACTAAAACCACAACATTATAGCATATTTATGCATGCTTCCTAATTAACTTTGGAAATCAACATCTAAAGCAGCAGAACATAGTGCACGTTTTCTATTATTTACTTGTGCTGTCCACCAGTACTGCCTGTTAACCTTATAACTTATTCTGATTCTTCTGGAAGCTGTCTGATTCCTCCTAAATGTAATGAAGCATAAGGAGATAATAGCTAGAAAAATCAGGACAGTTTTATGTTACCTAAGTCTCCTACTGCTTGACCTTAAAACAGTTCCTAATATGACCCTTTAGAAAAAGACATTAAAGTCCCTTAAATGTGAGAGAGACATGCAGAGACCTTAAATTTACAGTTGGGCATTTGTTAGCACAGCATGAAACATAATTCATAATCTTTCATCATCTAATTGCAGTACACTGGAATTGGTGAACTACCTTCACATATTGCATGTGTCCTCTGCATGAATTTACCAACTCTGAATTTCAGTGATTTTCAACCATTTTCAGTTTCTGATTAAAATTTTCCAGTGGAAGTGCAGACCCCTGCAAAGCTAATTTAGCTGTTAGCTGCTCTGGCAATTGACCAATTTTTGTCTTTCACAAATAGCTCACTACTTGTCCACACAACAAGAAGCATTCACTGACCACTGGCTGAAGACATTTTTAAGGGTTTCTTTAGGCTTCAGTTAATTATTTTAATGCCTGTTTTAATAATTAAGAAACATATTTGCTTGAGTGGCTAAAAGATGCAGAAATCTAGTCCAAAGTTAAATGTTTTGCCTTTCAGATCCACAGATATCTTTTACGAAATTGAATAGTCCTCAAGTACATTCAGCTAAAAATAAAATTATATTGCCTAGATCCTAGCAATGATGGAGAGTAAAAAGACAGCCTAGACTCATACTGGTGATGACTTATGGTGTAGAAAAAGAATTTGTGATACTCTCAAAACTATTTATAGGTTTTTAGGGAAAGCAAGAGAGACTGTATGCATGCAACTATCAAGTGTGTGCTGACAAACAGATGAGACATACTAGGTCTAGTGTTTGAAATAAAGTGCTTGAAAATTAGGTAGATGTTTGTAATACAGTGTTAGAATACTGAGAGAAAATTATATAACCTCATAAATACTTAAAATAGCTGAAATTGAGTTTGTTTTAGGCAGTTTATCTATGCTTAAAAGTTCAATTAAACTGTTAAGAAATTCCTGTATTTATTTGTTTCTCTGGTATGCCTAACATTAATGAAAATAAAATACTGTTATACATCTACCTGTTCTGGAGATGTTTATACTTTTGTGATTTGAGTATCGCTTGACAAGATTACAAAATATAAGTAAAGCTAGAAAAAGATATTATAGGGCAAACCACACTATAAAAATTTGCAAGATGGACAGGACTAAACCTGAAATTTCATCAGATATAATCTATACAACCAGAAAGGTCATAAATAGTAAATGTAAAAATCATTTCCCCAACATTAGTTTTAGCTGATCCTAAATGTTAATAATTAGGATATAAATCAGGCTGAAAAACTCTGAATGTTTGATTAGTGATTTAACAGAAACTTAATCAGGTATCTCTATGCTCCATTTTGCAGCTGAATTAAAACGGATTCCAGATCCTTCTTCTTCTGAAGCTTTTATATGGCCTTTCCATTGTCAGTTGTCTAAGAGCACCACAAGAGCGATGTTTCCATCAGGTTATCTGTGGATTAGAAAGACAGGGTCATAAATTGAATCTGAAACTAATTAAATTAATAAGAAACTATTCCACTATAGGAAATTCTGTATTAGTATGAAATCTATTCTCTGCTCTGTTAAAATGACAAAAAATCATCAAAAAGGAAAGTGGTGTAGTATAGTTGGCATTTCAGTGGTTGAAATGCAAACTTTGAGCTATTTCTCTGTTGTGAGATGCATATTTCAAGGAGTTGAGGACAACTCCAGTCCCAAGACGTGTAATACTTTCTAAAACTCTAGAAAAACCATTCAGTGTAGCTGAAGCCAGAAGGTTTTAAACAGAAAGTATGTTCAGGGGTTTTGTTAGTACCATTACAACTGGATTTCAGGCCATAAAAAATATTTAAATACAGCTTGATTGTTCACTATATATCCATAACTTCGTATTCAAATAAATAATTTTCAGATTGTTTTCCACTTTTTCAACTTCTGATTTAGGAATCATCCTTCTTCAGTGAGATGAAACATACAGTAGTTGGCATCTTAAACATAGAAGTTTAAGTCTCAGTAGGAAAAGGTTAAAATAAATATCAGCATTATATGCCCTCTTGTAAGGGGCCAGCAAAGAATTTATGTTCTAATCATCACCCCCCCCCCAGCAAAAAACCAAACCAAACAAGCAAAAAAAGAAAAACAAAAACAAACAAACAACAAACAAAAGCCCTAAAACAAAAGAAACAAAAAAAGAAGTAGCCACCAGAGATCTTTCTGTTGATCATATTACTCCTCAACAAAAAAGTACGTGCTTTTCTTTGTTCCATGTCTGATAAATTGAACCAGCAATTTTTAAAGATTGCATAATAATCTATCCCCATTTTAGGTAGCAGTAAACTGAGCACAGGCTCAAGCGGATACTGTTCTCTAGTTTTTCTTGCTCATGTGTTATTAAGCAGCTATGTGATCTGCATTTTAAATGGTAGTTGTTTCTTTATGTGTTTGTAATGCTAATGCCAGATTTTGCACTCTTGAACTGAATATGAATGAGACCACCAAACTTTTTTCACAGAAATAACCAAATGCTAGTCAAGCTATTTTCTCTCCTTCTTTCATTCCTCACTTACAGTTGTTAATTAGGAATTTGTGACATAAAGATATAAATCATGTGTTACATAATAAACTTTGAAATTATCAGGTTTTCTTCCTTTTGGGCATTCTGTGATTAAATTTTCTAATAAACTATGCTAATCATAAGTATCCCAAATTTACTAGAATTTAGTTTCATTTTGTCGGATATCTATAATTTTGGATTTTAGTGATCCAATATTTTTTATTTTGTTTTGTTTTGTTTTGGATTTAGTGGGCTGGTTTTTTTCCTACTTCTGATAAATCATCTTGATGTTTTCAGTGCTGAATATTTTATTGTGTTGCTACTGATCATTTTTTGTGTAAACTTATAAATTGTGATGATCACTATCTTTTTGATCCTACTCTAAAACTGTTCTTCCTGTATCAAAATCCAAAACATTTTCAAAAGCCCTATGTAAATAATATGTTTTCAATTTTTATAAAAATCATGTATCAGCTGGGAAAAGGAAAAGCATAATAATTTGAGAAAGTATATAACAGAAGCTACACAGAAAAAAATTCAATAGAGGAATAAATCTGTCAGAAAACATGGACATCTGAATTTAAAACATTTACTTGCCATGGCTTATCTGAATGCCACATTCCCCTCATCTTTTCAAAATAGTTTCATAATTCATAGGGAGGCAGATAAAGAGCAATTGGAAAATAAGTACATCTTTTAATGCATCATTTTTTACAGATGAAAAACTGTCCAAATAACCACAATTTTACATTCTGCACTGTTAGAGAATTACGATCTCTAAAAGATTATTTTCAGAGCTGGGACTGTTGCTTTGTATTGTAGAATATCAAAAATAGTGTAAAAGCATAACATAAAATGTTAGAAATAAATGAAAAACAGTAACAAGCTATATATTCTGTGGTAAAAAGCTAATTATTGTATTGAAATGACAACTCAGAGCTGAGGTAAGTACCATGCTCGGTGTTACAGTGAGGCTATGAAGCTGATATCATTGAAGGTAAAAGGCAGCCATTGGGACTGAAAGCTCAGCAATGGTGACTAAAGTTAGAAAGCAACAACTGAAGCAAAAATAGTGACAGTGTGAGGGAAGCTTTAGGGGTAATGATGTGGAGCTCTAAAAGAGAGGGGAAAACCAACCCAGCACAATTCAGGTGGTTACAGACCTATAATTCTCAGTTGCAGAGCGAACAACTTACTTTTGTGAGACTATTGTTCCTGATGGTAAGAAAAGTGAATTAAACTCATGGTCTGGTAAGAAAGTAAGAACTAAGTTACAGACGGCATGTCTCCCAAATGGCTTTTTAGTGCGTGCTTGGTTGGTTTGTTTCTCAGAAGCAGCCAGGTAAGGGAAATAGCAAAGGACCACATTATGTACTGATATTGCATGAGATAATCAAGCAAAAAAAAAAAAAAAAACCAAAACCAAAAAACATTACAAGGCATTTCAAAGCCTTTGCAAAAAGTAGCGCTTCCCAAGAATATCTGGTGAGTTACCTTTACACCTTGGGACTTGGGTTTTTTCCCATGACTTTTAAACTCAGGAGAAGAACACTACTAGAAATCTAAGTGAGGAATTGGTAAAAGAAAGTTATTTGATAATGCTACCTTAGGGGCTTTTCTTTAATAGGATAGAAATATATGTGGAAGTTTTTTTCTCAGCCCTTTTTGTGACAACTGCCTCAATTAATTCATCTTTATGCTTTTGTAACATTGGAAAATAAAGAAATAATGGTTCTCATGACATCCTCCTCAGTTATTTTTCCCTGCTGCTGTAGAACAGGAGATTCCCTATCTCATGTGCTTGTGTATCTGAATCTTAACAAGTAAAATTTTTAGAAAGCAATTTTTGAATCATGGATTCCAGTATTTTCTTGTCATTATATTTTCCACATTTTTTTTTAATATTTTGTCAAGTGCAGTCATAAGCTTTTGGAAGACTTGAACATAACCAATTATTCATAGACTGGCTCTATGCCTTGCAGCTTGTACGTGTGTGAGGAATTTAATTTGAGCTACTAGCGTGTTTTTAATTAGAGCTTAATTTAGGACTGTAGGTAAATGTCTGTGTCAAAGAGGTGGTGTTAAAAATTATATTTCCTTTATGTTGCCTATTTGCTTCTGCCATCTTTCACCAGTGATGTTTACTTTTTAAAATTTTGTTATTCTTCATTTGACTTTACTCAGTTTGTGTGTATAAAATTTGGAAGTCAAAACTGAATCAGGCTGCTCATCTCTGATGGAGTGATTGTGTTAGCATTGACAGTTCTAAATCCTTTTGCTCAAGCTCAGCTTAATTAAAGTTTTGTAAGGAAAATTTCAGATGTCTTTGAGAATTTTGGTCTAATTTTGAACATTCCTAAAATGAAAAATACTAATATATTACAAGATTAATGCAAGTGTGATGTTACAACATGCAGATATTATTTATGGATCTAGCATGCTTGAAGTATCTTATGTGAATTATTTGTGTGCATAAATAATGACATCTTATTCTTGAAGTTTGTAGTCATCATGCCCTGGGGTAAGTAATGTTGAAAACTCCAGCCTTATTTGACAATCTGTAAAATGTGTTGAAGTTTGTGTTTCCTGAGACTGTGACCTAGAGCTCTCATGACTCATACCTGCTTCAGAGTGGCATTCAGGCTTGCCTCTGCTTCAGAACAGATGTTGTGCACTATAGTAACCATTCCTTTTTGTTTATATGGTTTCAAATAAACAATTAAGAGAATGGCTTAAGAGCTTGCTAGATTAGTGAAATTGTTTTATCGTTATGTACTTGTTCACATTTGTAACAGTTATAATGAGACAACAAAACACTGAAAGTGACTGAGTACTTTGCCTCTGAGATGTTTCTCTGCTAAACTATTAAGCAATATGACTCTAAAGAGGGAGTTAATGTCTTATCTGAATGCAAAAAAGATAAACCAGTCCAACGGCTTCAGTTTGTGTCAAATAACCAGTGATTTGTGTGCAATTGCAGTGAATGATTTCTGGATCTTACAGTTTTCATTTTTAAAAAATCCTTTGCTACCAATATACAGAATATTTTAAAATATTGGGGAATGGCTATTTCCATAACTGTCCAAAATTTGTGTGTCCTACTTGATGACTTGCCCTTCAAAGCTTCTTGAACCTTCTTTCATTTTTTTTTTTAATCCAGAATGCACAAAGAAAAATCCTGCACATTTTTGCCACAGGTGAGTGTATCGGCACAGTACAGATTGTGATATGCAGTTGTTATATGTAAATACCTGCTTTCATTTTATGAACTTGAAAGCTGTTCATAGTTAATAGATATACCTTTGTGGCTTTCTGAGGTATCCACACATCTGCTGCTTTCCTTAACAATGGCAATGCAGATGCTGCTATCACCATGGGAATGGTACTTCTGAATGAAGCTGCTACCTCCAAAGGGGATGTTGGAAAAAGGAGAAGTAAGTTGTATTTTATACCTTAGGTAGTGCTTAGACAATTAGAAGACACTGTGAAATTAAAAGTGAATATCTGATTAAGTTTTCAGAAAATCTCTGCCTTAAACCAATGTTTACTTTTAGTGGTTTGGAAAAGAGGAGAGCATAAAAATTCTGTTGATAAAACTGCATTCACATGAAATAGTTACAGTAAAAAAATAATTTAAGCCTTCTCAGCCAAGGTGCAGATTGACACAGGATCTCTACTACCTTGCATAAATGCTTTTTGGCTCTTGAATTATATCAGAAGTCAGTGGTATGAAGAACAAGAGTTTCAAACGTTGTTTTCAAAATGAATTTATGCATTTAAGATGACAACGTCCAGAGGAATGTGAAAATTCTTTTATTTGGTACTCTTGCCAGTGTCATGTCTCCAGAGGAAAGTGGAAACACAGCAGTAAGTGTAATACAGAACATATCCTCATCTGTAATATCTAAAGATACTTAGCTTGGAGTGCAGTTTTTATATTTTTCTGAATTTTGTTGTTGCTCAGAATATTTGTGAGATTTTTTGTCAATGAATCACATAAACACACAATATGAAAGTGTTTTATCCAGAATCAAACTTTCCCACTATTATGTCAAACAAGGTTTTACTGCGTATGACATAGGATGAAACAAATCAAAAAAAGGCCCATCTGCCTTTGCACCTTTTATATCCCCGGACTTACTTTTCTCGTGTAAACCATTGAAGGTCTTTGGAAGATACCTGATTTCCTACACTGCCTCCTCTTTCTTGCAAGATCAGTTCTTTAGCTTCCTGTAATACACAGTACTGCAGGTAGATCTGGTCAACTATTTTCTTTAAAAGCTTTCTAGAACTCTTCATAATACCTGGTTGAATCTTTCTAATCTATAGTGATTTGAGGGTCTCCTTCAGCAAGCTGTCGATGTATTATTTAATTCTGAATATCTTCTACAGTAACTAGCTTTAACAGTCATGTCAAAGGATAGAGTGACATCAGTTTTCTTGGAATATGATCTTAGATCTGGGCCTGTGAACACAGGCACAGTGAATATCGGTGGACTGCAGTAAAAATTCAGACTGCTTTTTATGGCCATTATGTGAATGCTTTCTGTGTATCTTTCTTGCACTGTTCATGTTTCCAATTTATTCATCCATGCTTGGAAATCATATTTGTGAGTGTTGATTTCTTTATAATGAAGTGTGTTTATTAGGTTTGTACATGGCTAGTTTTCTCAAAATAACTGTAGAAATTTTATATTCCAGTTGACATGTGTCACTTTCCACATGGTCAGTTTTAATGAAAAAATGCATCATTGTCAGTTTCCTTGGCTTCATGTTCGCTCATCCTTCACTCAAAGGCAACACACTTTTGAAGCGTGAATATTGCAATTAAGTAGCAAAGAGTTGGCTAAAGTAGGAATAGTATAAGAAGAGGAGTTTTTAAAATCAAAGTAGCTCACTAGAATCAAAACATTATCTAATGGAGATGAGCTTCATCTCAGTTATATGCATCAGTTTGTCACAAGTCCCTCTTCTTAAAAAAGTTATTCACATGCAACAGAGCGGGCTACCACGATCAAGGTTTTATGCTATTGTTCCACAGGATGCCAACAGATGTTCTAAATTCGTTTGTTAATTTAAGCATTTGCCTCATTAGTGTATTCTTTGTCTGAAAAGATGCAAAGATGACTTTATGGATCATATCAGAAGGTCTGCATCATTGTTATTTACCTTCAGAACCTGAAGATTTATATTGCAAGTGAGCTAAGAGTAAAAAGTGATTTGGCTGCCAGCCTTGGGACTTAGAACAGTGAAATTTTTAGCCATTGATAACTAGATAAAGTAGTTACTAAGCTGCCTTTACTGCTGCCTTGGCCATAGATGGTTGACTAGACAGAATATGATTCCATTAGTCAAGGGACATTTTTCTAAATGTGTTTTTCTTTCCATAAAGAGCAAGCAAATACCTGAAATGACATTATTTGATATGTATAATTTAATGGGTTATTAAATCTATTATCAGCAGTAAGGTGTTTGCATCCACATACATTTGACTTCCAAATTTCTTCTTTTTTTTTGAAAATACATTTGCCCTGACAGGTTATTTTTTTCCTAATAGCTATAAATATTATTTCCATATCTGTTTGAAATCCTGTCAGAAGATAGTGGGCTTCAATAGTCAAGGCAGTAACATTTTGTATTTAACTGTGTCAAAATGCTCTATAAATGATTGACATAATAATATTCTTTGTGGAGATTGCAGTTTTAAGTCTTTTATGTGCTAATAACCAAATTTGTTTTCTTTCCAGTAATATGTCTGGTAGGCCTTGGTCTCGTGGTCTTTTTCTTCAGCTTCCTGCTGTCGATATTTCGCTCCAAATACCATGGCTACCCATACAGGTAATCTCTCATTAAATTCTCATCCTGTAGACTGTAATAGCTTTGTAGAAGTTTAAGAATTACTTTCAGCTAACCAATCTTTAATCTTTAGGACTGAAGTCAATGAAAGATGGTAGAAGCAGGAAGAATGGTGATTGATTTAAGCAAACCAAAAAGGGGCTGGAATGCTAGTCGTAGCATGACTCTTAAAGCAGACCAGTTAAAAACATTTGAGCACAGATACGTGACATATGCAGTTCCCCCTAAAAATGCAAAAAGAAAACATGCTTCAGTTTGTAAGGCTTTAGTAGATATTTATTTTGGTATAACTAAGATGTATAGAAGACAGGGCACAAAACAACAAAGCAGTGTACAGTGCTAAGCTTTGACTTCACTAAAAGTAACCTTTTTCTTTGTCAGACACACCATGCAGGAGAGAAAGGGTTATAGTTTTTCTAAAGTAAACATACACCTGTCAGTTAAACAGTTGCAATTTTTCTGACAAGTGAAAAAGTAGATTTCTCTGATTAGGCTACATGATTAATACAACAGTCAGTTTTGTACTCTGTGTTGTCTTCCACTAAAAAGGATTCAGCCTTGCAAAGCCAACTTAGATGTAGCATTTCAGCTATTACCTCACAATTTTTCTATTAGTTTTAGCTCTTCAGACTTAAGAACTATTGTCATTTTTACAGAGCTTGGTCTCTTTAGACTGTTCAATAGATATTTAGGTTGCTTCAGATTAGTTTTATTATTTTATAACATCACGCTGAACACAAGGAAACTCTTCCTGTTGTAATATGTGCACAAGGTATGCACCTGCTTTTTAGTATTTCTCCTAAGGAAAGAGGTCTGTAAAGGGCCCAGTGGCATCATTCATCATGCAAATTTTCATGGAGTTAGTAATTTGCCATTTGGGATACTCTGTCCTGCCTCTCAGCATCCCCTCTGGTGATTACTTCTACCTTGACTGACTTGTGGTGAAAGGCAGGATCCAGTTTCCTAAGTGTGAGATATTCTTACCTTCCATTAACTTCTTAAGTCTTAAACTTTAAAGAAGCAGGAATTATGAGCTTAATCTGCAGCTAAAAGCTTACTTGATAAGCACTGCCAAAGAATGGCAACCTATGGTCTGAGCCCCCCTTTCATCTTCTCAAAATCAGTTTATTAAGTGGAAAATACAGTTGTTGGTGGTGGTGTGTTACTTGCCATGCAATTTATCAGCTACTGAAGAGAACCTGACAGTTGTACTAGTTTCATTTTTAGCTCATCTTAGGAATGTTCATATCTCCTATTAGCAACATGTTTATATATCTGTGCCAGATCTTGCATTGCTTTTGTGAATGCTTGCAGTAGGAGGTTTTGGCTGCTGTCTGATACCTAGGATGTCTGGTACTGAACAGCACTGTGAGCATTAGTATGCTCTGTGAGTTTGCATGCCAACACAATACCATTGGTGTTAGTGCAAACTTAATCACTGAGTATATCTTGTACTATCAGATATTATATGCTTTGGGAATCTTAATTTAAATAATGTAGGGCTTTTCCCTCTTTTCTTGCTAATCTGTTTGCTGTAAATACTAGGTGGAATGAATTTTTTTTATTTAGTTCTCCCAACAATTAATCTAGAATTTATTGAAATATCACACATCTTTTATTGTCAGTGGCTAACAGAAGTTGGAGGCCTATGTAGATTTCATACTTCTCTTTTAGTATTCAAGCTGAGAATAAAGGACAGCGAGAATTTGGGCTAGGGGGAAGAGCTCTATTAAAAGTTAAATTTTTTAAGTTTTAGTCTGATAGGTGATACATATCAAAAATAAGTGTACCTGTTAGTATGCTAAAGCTGGTTAAAAAAGAAATAAATCCTGGACAATGCTGAAAAGAATGATTCATCACAATCCTGATAAAATTAAGTAGTGCCACATCATGTTGTTACTGTGAAGAAATTATTAGCTCCATAAACCAAATTCTGTATTAAGGAGCTAAGTAGGTTCAATATCACAACTTATAAATCAGTAACACCCATCAAGTAACAGTGTGTATGCATAAGTACATGAGAAACATTTAATAGCTGGCTAAGTGTTATGTGGTTTTGTTGTTTGGGATTTTTTTTATAATGTTACTGCTTCTGCACAATTAAGCAAGATCTTTTGGGCTTAATTGGTCTGTCCTAGATTCTTACATGTTTTCATGGTAATAAATTATTCATTCAATCTTAAATCCTCACTCAATTCAGAATTATTGTAAACCATCACTAGAGCTGATCCTTTTGCTCTGCTATTATCAAATTTCATTTACTAGTTTCATAAATGTGTAATTTACTTATCTGTTCCTTTCCACTGTTAAATCTTTCATGTTTCTGTTGGTCTCTTGGATAGCTCTGGCCCCATTTTCTGTTACTTTAAACATGCTATTAATTCTTTGACACTTCAGTGGTCTCAACGTGTCATCTTCTTCACAATCCCATAGCATTTTTTAGAGAAGCCTCTTTGTTTTTTGTGGATAGTTCTTATGAATTTTAATGAACATGCAAAACACTAAGGAGGACTAAGGATATAAACTTTGTTATTTTCTCTTTCCCCTTTTAATTTAGTGTCCTGCATTTTAACTTCAGTCATATATGCTAAAATACATCAATCTTTTTGTCTGAATTCCTTAAGATCTTCCAAGAAGTTCCACGCCTCATCAACTGATCCCAGTGCAGATATATCTTAAGATGTGAAATATGTCAATCCTTTTCCTTTCACTGGTTGTAGATTTCACCTTGAAACTACCAGTCTTTATGTGATGAATTGTCCTCAGGCTAGTAAAGCTTTGCCTTCAACAATACCAACAACAATGCATACTAATGATCTGTCAGGAAAAAAACAATATCATGTTGGCCTGCCTAAAGCAACACTTACAGAAAACTGAAATTGCTTTAATGCTGTATGCATAACCTCAAGCATCAACTTCACTGTTCTCCTTAAAAAAGAAAAAAATTCAGATGTACTAAATTGTTTCTGTTCTCTAGCACTGAACAAACAAGTCATTCCTTTATGAAACATCATGCATTGGTAAAAAGTGAAACAGTAACACAACCTGCTGTGCATCCTCTTTTCTGCAGTGACCTCCACATAGCAAAGATAAGTTGTAACAGAGGTGGATAAACATAAAGCCAGAGTCAAAAACTAGAGAAAGACCATTATTTATTTTTCTAATGTTGTCTATAAGATGCTCTTTTGAGGGCATGTATATAGGAAGGGACAGTAATTTTGACAGACCCTTTTCGATCACTTCAGATATTTTCCAATTCTGATTCGATTCTTTCTTTCACAGAATTTTCTTCTTGAAGGCTAGAGTTGGGAAAAAAATTGTTTAATTAATATGCTGGTAAAATGCCCTTATACACTAAAGCATTGTAATGGGAAAGTTGATGCAAAGTGAGAGTTACTCACTGAGTGAAGACAATCATGATGGATGAGCTCACATGCAGCAAATCTCTCTGCTAGAGCCATTTTTGCCATGGCAGGACTTTTTCGTGGCTGTATTTATCCACCTTTTTTATGAGAACCAGATGAAATCTTTCATTTCACTGAAACTTTTACTTTAATTGATACCATTAACTATTGAAAGATTATGTAACAATTTTATTTTATACTGTTGAGCATTTTCTATTTATAATTCTTTGTGGATAAGACAAGTGTGTTGATACATCTTAGAGAATGTTTTTGGAAGCTTTCTCACCCTAGTATTTAAAGTGAATAAACAATATCAGATACTCAGTGACTGAGCAATAAAATGTAATTTTACCAACACAGAATTTCATCTGTCAGTTCGTACACATGGGAATGACAGAGAGACTATTCTTCACTATAAGCCAAAACCATGAATTCTAAGTTGACTTGGCTAGTCAGAAAAGATCTTGGAGTGCTCTCTGGAAACCACACCTTAGGCAATTTCAGTCCAAAAAGCATACAGAATATGAAAAAGAATGAGAGAGGATGCTAAGAACAGAATATATCAGTACATAAGCACAGTATTGTATTACTGGGAATTTTAGGCATCTAAATATTTATAACACTGCTTCAAAAAAGCAGTGGAGGACACAGAAAAAAGTTTTATCCACACTTTACTGTTATTAAAAAAATTATTGGGTTTTTTTTAGCTTTGGCTGCAAGTAAATAAGTGCCCTATATTGTTTTTTCTGCTTTGTTTTCTGAATGAAACTTCTAGCACAGTTTCTTTGCTCTTAACACTTAAAATTGTTCTTTCAAGCCTACATTTTAGAATTTGTTGTTTTAATCTCAATTTAAATGAAATTAAATGAACACCTGAAAATTCCATATTTTCATAAATTTTCGTTAATTTTGAAGGAATTTTTTTAGAACCTGCCTGCAGTTCAATGTTTTATTATCCAGTTATTCTTCATAGCCATTATATTTCAGAATTATTTACAAGAGTAATGTGAAATTTTTTTAGTTAAACCATAAAAAATAATCAACTTTCTGAACTATGTATGGATGGAATGTAAAATATGTATTTTTTTATTGGCTAGCAGAGAAAATGAACCAACCTGTGCAAAGCATGATAAATAAAAGATGCCTTATTTTCATCAAAAACCCATAAATGTTAAGTCAGACAAAAAGTATTCATTTATTGCTTGGGGAAGAACAGTCAATGCAACCGGACATCCAAATTGCAAGACGCCCCAGAGCTTGAAAAATCCTCACATTCACTGTATAGACATCTACCTTTTTGTAATTAAATTAGTTTCAGTAAAGAAATCCTGTATAGTATTGAAACTGAAATTACATGCAAGTGAATAAAATAGAATACTTATTTCTTGGAAATATACTGGAAAAATACTATTACATAGAACAAATAGTAGGTTCACTTATAGCAGGTTGAACAAGATCACTTCCAGGCAGGTTTTTTGACAGGAGCCTCCACAACCTCTCTGGATAGCCTGTTCCACTGCTCTCTCACCCTTGAAATAAGAAAGCTTGAACCTGATGTGTTTCAGCTTTCTGCCCTAGGGTTTTTCTTTCTTTGCTTAAATTTTCTTACTTGTTTAGAACTTTCAGTGTTTCTCTTATCTATATTCTGTATCATGTCTCTTAGCTGCTAAAGGTGCAGTTCCCATTATAGACAGAAAGTAAGGGTCAATAGCTGTGGAAGTAGCATGTTGATCCAAAATGATTCAACTGTATTTGTATTTCTTTGCTGTTACATCATTGAGTCTTTTACACCTATTAAGCCTATCAATGCTACCTCTCTGATTATTGTAATCTTCATCCCTTCCCAGTCTTCTCTCCAAACTTTTTCACTACTAGTAGTCCTCTCTCTTCTCCTCTCAGATCCTTTTCTGCACGTGGCCTTACACATTTGTTCTAGACCTGGGTTATATTTTCAGTCACATGTACTCAGCATTCTTTTGCTTCCCCCCCCAACCCTCTGCAATTCCTCTCTTCATGAAGTTGTTCTTACTAGCTTTTCCCTTTCATTAATCCCTTCACCCTCCAGCACCCAGCCAGTTGCCATCTGTTGTGGCTTGGTTTGTATGTCTTCCCTAACTTGTCAGCTTGTCAGCTTTTTACAGCAGTGAACATCTTTATACTGATACAGCCTTTTAAGCTTGTGGCACTAGCTTATGTTTGTAATGATTAATTAATTAATGCCATGAATGGAAAAACTGGTGATATTACTACAACATGTATGCTAGTGCACACTGCATAGCTAGGAAAGACCTACCAGGCAAAGCTAGAGGCAGTACTTCCATTCAGTAGTTCCTCGGTTTTGTATTTGTACAGTTAGACCATAATCATGCACAAGTCTCTCTCTCTGTGTTCCCATTTCCCAGCCTTTGGGACTTGGTAAAGTACTTAAAAAGGTGTGACACACAATATATACCTATGTTTTAGAAATGCAAAGTTTCCTTCCAGGTGTAAAGAAACAGCAATATCATTGGAAACGTAATTTATTAAAATACTAAGAATTTAAGAGTCACAACCCTACAGAGCGTTGCTAATCGCTATATACTTTCCCAACTCCCGGGCCACTTCAGCAGTAAAAGAAGATGGTTTTAAATAAACCTGAAACATCCCCTGGGAGAGATTTCTCACTTAAAGTAGTAAGAGCAGATGCAGAACTTGATTAAAGAGAACAGATGCTTAAAGACTGTTTTGCTTTTTAATTTTTCTAAATAGGCAAATTCAAGTTTCAATCACTCATGTTTTAGTTGATAACTTTCATGCTTGCTTAGTAATTACTAAATGAAATAGAAAAACTTAAGAGATTATTACAGAAATGTCAAATTACTTTGCAAATTAATTTTTTAAGTGCTTGTTTATTATTTTCAAATAATTTTGGTGCTGTTTTATATGCATTTTTCATCATTTAATAATGTTTTCTTTCTTTTCAGCTTCTTAATTAAATGAATTCAAGCAGGATTCATTTAGAGCTGCTTGCCATGAAGATAATCTGTAACTGCTATTTTCAGCCCACCAGTGTTACATGTATTCAAGAATCTTTTGTTGGTTCATCTGTTTCTGTGATAATTTATATAGTATGGTGATAGAAGTGAATGCAGTTTTATGCAATGAATGCGTAATTTATAGAAACATACAGTAAACATCTCACTGGGAAGTGCTAAAATGTTATGAATATAGCGTGCTCAACAATTTAAATAAATTTCAGTATAATGGGCTTCTGTTTAAGTCTTCCTTATTAACTGTATTACATGGATCCAAAGGGTACTTCTGAGATTTTTCACCTGAAGTTTGTTTTGAGATGCGTTTTTGAACTGAACAAAATAACATCAGTTCTTTAGCTACTATTAAAAGATATACCCTAGTGGAAACTATCATTTAATGACTACACCTTACCCTCACTTTGCTTTGTAACAGAGTATTTGTATAGAGTCTCTGATCACCTCTGACATGCTGAGCCATTAACATAAAATTATATTCTCTACATTTTCATCCTGGAGTTCTTTTCCTGACTCAGCAGTGTGTAGAATACATACATTACAAGTTCATCTCTCTCTTATGCCAAAGGATGTGATTCATAATGGAATTCATTGTGGAATCTTGTAGGCAAGAAGGCTTACATCAGTCAGAACTCAGGTCCTTTTAAGATGAGTCTGTGATGACAAAATGGGAGGGTGGGTGGCAACAATATTTCATAACCCAAAACATGCTCATTTTCTGAAGTAGCAGCAGGAGGAAGGTATTATCCTGAATGATGCTTGTCACACAGTACAGGTGAATCTACCTGTACTGAAGTTACAGCAGTTGCCAGTTTTATGTGTCCACCCAGCTTTGTGAAAAGCTTATATAGGAATTAGTAATGCCACTTAAAAATACCATTTTTTTTAGCTGTTCACATCTCATATTATGTGAGATACTCAAAAATCTTTGTATACACCTACATAGTATATTCTCTGTGGCTCAGGAAACAAGAATCATCACAAGACACTACCTCAATCCTACTTCTTTTCTTCCCTACTGGTAGTTTTCCAACTGGTACTTCTCCAAGTACCAATTCACAGTCAGTAGCATTTGGAATTTCTTCATTCATATTCAAAAAATGCCTCTAAATATGGGGATAAGATTGAGTAGACTTTACAAAACTTACTTCATCTAATGCTTTTACCTATTTGTTCTCCAGAAATACTGGTAGGTTAAGAACTGGGAAACATTTTAGGACAAATAAAAAAAGTAGGAAAGACAGCTTATATCTTAGACAAAAATAGAGCAAGACCTACTAGTTACCGTAGTGGAAACACTAGAAGGTTGTAGAACAATATTTAAATTAGAAGCTGGGTGAAAACTGGAACTCCAAACACCTGGTTCACAGGCTGGTGTGCACTGTGGAGGGGGTTGCAGCCTTTTCAGAGGTGCTTCAGCTGTTATTCAGTTGACTGGCACATGCCAGTGTAAGGAAGCCAGGACAGAATTTGCAAGAGCTTTATGTCAGTGCTAGAAGTTTGAGAAACAGATGGAAGAATTAAATACTATGTTATTGAACAACCACCCTGGTATAACAAGCATTCAAAGCCCTGGTTGGAAAATAAATAAATCAATAGGACAGTTACCAGGCTAATGACTTAAGGATGGCACAGCCGGATATGCAGGTGACAAAGTGGAGCCATGTGGGAAAGATTACATAGAGTGCAACAGCACGGACATCTTACAGGAAAAACAAGAAGCAGAGCAATAGGTCTCCATGGTTGGAAGTTGTATTCTGAAAAAGAATTAGAACTGTGCTACTTGATCAAGATGACAACAGGGACTGGAAAGTGAGAGAAGAGAAACTGCAAGTTTCTGACAGGAAGTAATAGTGAGATATCTCAAACCTCATGCTAATGAGACTAAATATTTCAGCTTATGATGAGGTAAAGTACTGACATGTGACTGCCTGCTGGAACAACTAATAGATCTCAAATGGTATCCAAATCAAAAGCAGCAGCTTGAGTAGTGCATGGGTGCTAACATAACATCTAAGAGGTATTCATGGTATAGCTACTCTGTAACAGAAACCACAGTACAGTAGGGTAAATGTTGCAAGACAGGACAATCAAAGTGAAATGTGAAATAAGTTAGAGTATTTTAGAAATAAAGGCAGCGAATAATGCAAACAAACCTACCTCCCTGCCCCCCCCAAACAACAGGCAAAAAGCAAGACACCTACAAACACCCGGGTGGCTGTTTAATACTTCATTAGAAGCATAGATAAAATATGTTCCACAATTCAAAAAGAAAAACACAGCAGCACACAGATCAAGTGTAAAACAACAGGTTCAAAAAAATCATCTGAAAATGATGCTTTTGATGGTAGCATGGTAGCACAGATTTTTTAAAATACATCAAAAGCAGGGAACCAGGCAGGGAACTAGTCAGAGAGTTGATGACAAAGATACGTAAAGGGGCTCCTACTGATCAAGACTCTGACAGAGAAGTCAAATTCTCTGCAGCAGCTAGGCCAGAAGATTTAGGTCAACATGGTCTGGCATGTTCTGTGTAAGTGTTTTAAATAGATAAGATAGGTGCTAGTAAGGTCTTGGGACCAAATGACATTTATCAAAGAACTCTGAAAGAAATCACATGTGAGATTGTAGAGCTGCTGAGCAAGGTGCCTTCACCTATCATCACAGATTCTGTCAAAGGACTGACAGATTGCCAACACAGCTGTCACCTATAAAAAGGAGAGTCTAGAGGGAAAGCTAAACTACAGACCAGTGAACAATTTCCTATCCTGGTGGGATGGTGGAGTTGGCAATAAAGAATAAGCTTACTGGGAGCAAGGATAAACGTAGTCATCTGAAAAAGGCATAGGACTTGTATAAAGGAGAATTTAAGTTCACAAAGCTTGTAGATGGCTAAAATAGTGTCAGAAAAGCACAAGGATAAAAATCCCTTGGTAAGGATTTATTAAAGAACCTAATACGGAATTGGAAGATATGTCCTTCTCATTACTTGAAAAGCAACTAAAAGATACCAAGAGAAGGATAGGGCTTAATGGTCACTTTTTGTGGCAGTAAAGTCAGAAATACAACCTTCCTGAAAACTAGTGGTGGGACCACTTCAATACATCATCAGTGATGTGTAGAAAATGCATGTGCAATGCATTACAGATAAACCTGCAATACTGTGCTGATAGGGAGAAAAGTCCATTAAAATGTTGTTGGGTAAGACTGGGAGGTTCTGATGGGTAAAAACTTGAGAATACATCTAGAGAAAAAAAAATCATATCTTGTTCAGCTAACACTCAGGAAACAGACATAGTCATAACAGAACATATTTTAGCAGAGTTGTCAGTGTGCACTGACAGCCAAAGAAATGTTTGGTGTCATCAGTAGAAGGGTTTGGGTAACAAGAGAGGACAACACTACAACTACAGAAAAATCTCTGGATTCCTATCGAATTCTGTATGTAGTTCTGATCTACACCTCCCAAAGACTGAACAGTTCCAGGTACAGGGGGAAATAAGCAAGCAATGTCCCTTGAAAGAGCTCAGATTCTAAATGAGTATGGTACTAAAAAACTTAAAGGCACTTTACACTAGTTCATGTTTGCAGCAGTGGAAACCTAAAAACTTTTAGTAAAAAAAAAAAATCTGTACTTGAGGATCAAAGTATAGGGGATTCATAGAAGCAAAACCCTGCAATTGAAGTTGCAAAGAAAATGTAAAAAAAAAGAAAAAAACTCACTATTCTTTTTTAAATTTAACTCCAGATACTCTTCAGAAAAGCCAAATAAATCTCTATCCACAGTGATTTTAGGTGACATTAACAAGGTTCAGTGTCCTGTTAAGGACCTAGAAATGACCTCCACATGACTGCAGGTGTCTCATCAGGCAGAGTCACACGCAAATTCAGGATCTCAGTGTTAAATGATTTAAGATGTCCTTTGAGCAAGTTAGAAACTCTGGGAGTTATTCTTCCAATTATTTGTAATACATGAACAACTGAGTATGATTTTGCTCTCCCATGTTTGCTAGTACTGAATTATATTCAAAAGAAAAATGTAATATAGATGCATTCTCTAGTGTGAGCTGAAGATTTTATACACTTGTTGAGACTTTGGAGGCTTTTTTACTCCCCTATATATCTGACTTAGAGGATTTTAACCCACCATATCTTTCATTTCCAGATGCACACACAGCCTCTAGAAGTATTTGATTTAAACAGGGAATATTTTTCTGGTTTGTATTTAGCCTTTCTGCCTTGCATTTTAAAAATGCATCACAAGTACACAGAGTAATGAAGAAGCCTTAGAAGTTCCAAAGTTGGAAAGCTTTGTTTTATCTTATAATAGTTACATTTTTGCTCCGCGAGTCTTACTCTAGAGATAAAAAAAAGCCTCAAGGTTAGTCATTACTGAGGAGTGCTTCAGGCAAAAACCATGGAAAATAAGTTTATCTAGTCTGTAGAGCACACACTTCCAAAAGTATTTGTTTCCCCTCCAGTAGCACTTGGTGCAGGAGTTTCATTCTTTGGTTTTAAGAATAGAGAACAGAAAGCTTTACATTGTTTAAAATGTGTTTAAAAAGTGATAGAGTCCTGTTCAGCTTTATTTTGTCTTGTAATAGTATGTGTTTTCATGGAAATGGCGTAATTTAGCAGAATGAAGATAAACAGAACTGCTTATTTATCTGAAAATATTTTCATTGGTCAAAGCTAGTGAAAGTTATTGTTAGTATTGGAAGAAGCTTGTAGCCAGTTTTTGCCCTCAGGAGGGCTATCTACCACCAGCACATCTAATGGCAAGTAATAAATCACCTCAGTTCTGAGTTTGGACTTGGCCATCTGAGTCAATGAAAAGTCCTCCCTTAGTCAAGGCATCTGAAGCTAGGAATAATTGTACCTGGTGCTGAACAGTCTTTAATCCTTCTTTTTCTATAATTTCTCACTCTCATCAGCTGTGTTTAATCAATTCTTTCCTTCTCCTCCATCTTGGATAGAGCCATGGCAGGTTGACGGCCCAATTCCTATGGCACTTAAAATCCTCATCAGATAATTGCTGCTCAGATGCCATGTTTTCTCCAGGCTTTTGAATCTCTGACTCACCACTTATAAGCAAGAGCCACAGAGCTCAAGTGGATTGTTCTGTGACTTCTCAGAGAATTTCATTAACTCAGAGGTCCAGTCCCAGGCCAAAGCTCCCTGCCCTCATACACACGTCCCATGACTGCCTGACCCAAGCAACCTGCTTTCCTTACCAGCTTCCCTGCTGATCTCCTTGGAAGGTGATATCTCAAAGGGGGGCTGGGCTGGCCCAGTGCCCCTACACTTGGAATCAGAATGATCTTTCCTTACCACAGCTTGCATATCATAAAATACCAAGTAGAAACAAAGCTAAAAATCAGCGTCTGCTGTACAGAGTCACATCAGTCCAGAGACCTTCCTGCAGTCAGCAGCCCATTTGTTAAAATGCACAACGTGTTAAAGCACAACAGAAGAACAGATACAGCTTGGCAAAAATAAAGTTTGCAAACCGTATTTTTCATGCAATCACTGCGATTACTTGCACCTAAGATGTTCAATTATCATATAATGCAACAAAAGCTTGAATATAGAGAGTATGTAGAAAGAGCAGAGTAAGCATTTTTCCAGCACTTCTCATTCAGGGACAGCAGGATATAGTCACAGTTCATTGCTTTATAATGCTGCCTCTGTCCTGAAGCCATTGTAGGTTCATTTCAAACTTACCCTCACAGCTGTGAGAAGTTCTGAGAATTTTAATGAGCATTTTAAATGCCTTAAGACATTACTGACAGTAATGGTACAGCTTCATACTATAGCCCTTCTTGTAATCACATCTGTCAAAACCTTTAGCCTAGCAGTGCCCAGCTCTCATGCAAGAGCTGTCTTACCAGAACTTCCTCAAAGGAAGATTGCCTGCTGGGCTTGTAGCTCCTTCCCCAACTAGTTTCACAGAAAAAAGCAAAACACAAAACAAAACAAAACAAAAAAAAAAAAAAAAACGAAGAAAAGAACACCAAAAAAACCCCCACAAAACCACAGGCACACATATTACAGCAAATGTGAAGACTGCATTTTTATTGACAGAATTAAAACAGAGAAAGCATTCATGCCAGTGCATTATGACAGCGAATGAAGCCATTATAATGTATAATAAAGGCAGACAGGTAACAATGAAAAATCTAGCCACCACAGTTCTAGAAACAGGGTTTTTCATGTTTTAAACTGTTGCCAGGTGAGGCAATTCTTAGGAGGGTCAAGAAAATTAGTCTTAAATGGCTACATGGGTAAATATCAAAATATCATAAGGTCCTAAGACCTCTGTCCCCCCAGAGACTCCTGCTACAAGAAATCTGGAATCTCCGTGTTTTCTCAGGGATGCTCAAGACATCAATGTTCTCTGACAGACAAGACATGGTTACTCACATCCTACTGTTCATATCCATTAAAAAAAAAAAACCCAAACCATAGATGCTACAGCTTTCTTCAGGGGGATATTAGTCACTATTAACAGGCTGACCAGCTGGTACAACCCCTGAACTACTGAGGTATTAACTTCCTTATTTCTTTTTAACTCCCTCAGAAGAAATTTCTTCCACAAAGCATCACAAAATAACCTACGCCTTTTACTCTATGTGTCCAGGGACATTTTGAATGCCTCTGGAGACTCTCTTTATTATAAAATTTAGTTTCATGAAAAACTGAAAAAACCCATTTTTATCTAAGAGCCCTTCAGAAGAGGTGCATAGTATTACAAGGCCTGGCCCAATAAGCCAAGGAGTCCACTATCCCATATTAAACCTGTCTTTCCTTAAAATCCCCTAATTTAATGATCTTTACTTCAGCCTTCCTTTCTTGCCAAATCTTAGGTGTATTACAAACCCCTCCAAATTTACTGTTCCTTCAAGAGACACTCTACTGCTCTTAGTGCACAAGTGTCATCACTTTTCTTTCTGAAGTGGCTTGGTACTTTCAAGTGTCATTCACACAGAGGGATACCTTAAGAAGTGTATTAAGAGACTTTGGTTTCAATTGGTTGTGCTATCTGGGTCACACTTCCTTTATACACCTCTTCTGCCTGATTCATTTCAGGAAAACATTAACATTTAATGTCATTACAGGCTTAAGTAGATATTTATCATCCTCCTGAGGGAAGGAATTTCCTTTTTGCAGGCTGCAATTTTTGTGACACAAATATAAATCAGCACTGAAAGGTGCTCTAGTGTGTCATGTATTAATAAAGACAAAAAACTAGGCAAGATAATAGAGATAAATGAAGATGTATAACAAAATAGCTTGAAACAGACTAGCTTTCAGCACAATTTTCAGATGGGGCAAAGCAAGCAGCATTACTCCCAGGAATGTCAGAAGTCTAAAAGCAAAAGTACTGCTCAATGTTTAAATCTATAATATTGTTGTGTCAGTGGATTTATAGATCAATTACAGGTACAAAATGTACTCTTAATATACACCAACTCTCAATTATCACATTCTAGCTGCAATTAAATAAGTTTATCCATGCAAGCTTTCCTGGAGTCCACTTGTCATACTTCCCAAATGTTTACATTATGAAGAAAAAATGGAATTAGGTTTCATTCTCCCCATAAATATTATTTGCATTCAGATATGCTATGTGCTGGTAATCCTTTATTTAAGCTTCCACAGGATAGTTGCTGTCCAGAGTATCTGGTATTCAGGTAAGTAACTGATAAGTCTACTCCTAAATAACAAAAGTAAAACAAGTAAGCTGTTATATATGTATGTATGATGTAAGGAACTGCTGGCATTCAGTGCTGAAACATGTACAAAGAAGCCAAGCGCACTATTTTTACAAGATAGAGCACAAAATTAAGTTCTCACATAGTACTTATGGTAAGAAATTTCTGGGAAGACCTCATTCAGCACATACTCTGTACAGAGAGGATGCTGCATGTGATTTGAGTTTAACAGAACAACTGTAGGAATAATCTGGTTTGTGGATCTAACACGTAGCCTTCTATGTAATTAGGATTACAGCTTTATGAGATACAAAATAATGAATAATCCTGGCTTATAAAAGCAACGATTACATTTTACATTAATCTTATGCCGCGTAGTTGTCTTCCTACTTAGGAATAATTGATTGGTTTCCAATTTGCTTGGTTTAGGAGACTGCTAGGCTGAGTTGTTCTTCATGCGTGCTACCAGCAGGCACACATTTGTGCTAATTTCCAGTGTCATCTTCAAAGTCCTGATAAAAAGTGTTGTGGCAAGAAGAAGAGCACTTAGTGCTTCTGATAAAGACATTAAATCAAGCTTCCAAGTCTTGTAATAGGAAGCAACTTTGTATTTACAAGTTATGTCTCCTATACTTTCCATTTCAGTTATTAGTTTCAACACAGGACTATAATAGTAAAAGAGATCAGGCAACAGCCAGACACAACCCCAGGAGTGAAGGACATGTCTCACTCTCCAAGGATGCTGCACCTCCTCTGCTGGCACAGTGTCAGGCAGCTGAGGAGAGGCAAAGGGAGCAGGGTATGTACAGCACAGACTGAAATTTAAGGCACGCTTAAGAATCAGAAGACAGAAGATACATACCTAAAACCCAGATATGTTAGAGCCCATCCTGTCCAAGGAGAATACAAGAGACCATATAGTTCAGTGGGATCTAAGAAAATCATCCATTGTGCAAGGATACAGTGGGAAAGAAAATTCTGTGTTAAATGACTCTTGTGTTGATCCATTTTCATAGAAACCCCACATTCTTAGTCAGAGTACCTTCATAAAACTCAGCCTTTAAAAACTGCATGGTCTTTGTCATCCTAATCTCACAGAGAGAATAGAAACAACTCAATTTCAGCTATCTCTGATCAAGAAAATCAGAAATCTCAGAAAGACCAGCTCTTGAAGTGGCTTCACATATCCTATACACAATTCTGACAAGGAGACTTGTATTTTGTCTTGTCAATTCCCAGCATAACACAAAAAGGTCTGAGTCAACAGGATATGCAAGGACTGCTTTGATAAACTTGTAAGAAAGGTTTACAAGCACGTCCATATGCCAACAATTTTCAGAAAGCAACGTACCAGTACCGTCCCACCACTGGGCTGAAGTCCCTCAGCTGTGCCTGGGACTGCCTCTGCCCTCCAGAAAAGCCTCTCCAGTAGTGAGGACAGCTTCTGTCACACAACACTATTGCTTGTAGAATCCACACCATCCACCTCTCTCAGGCTTCCTTACCCTCTGCAAAGCTTCAGGTGCCTCCTCTTGCTCTTTTATTCCCAGCAGCTGAGCCCATTTCCTTCAGCTGTACTTTATCCATGAGGTTACCCCTGGGCTTGCCCCCAGCATGTTTGTAGATCCTAGTGGTGCAATGTATACATGTTAATCAGAGCCCTAACAGAAGCTGAACTTGCTATGTGTGTGTGTGGCTGCCTTTTAGAGTAGCTAAGTGAAAATTAGCATTGACTATTTTAGTTTGAAAGTACTTTCCCTAAAATATATATATTCATTAATATACTATTGTATAATTAGATCTATTATCTTCCTAATTATACTAATTATATTAATTAATATGATTCCCCTCCTTTTTATGGTTATATTTTGTTCAAAGTAGAGAAGAGTTCCAGAATTCAAAATACAGAAACTTTGAAATTATCAATATGATCATACTAATTAAAGACCCTGCTTGCCCTTCTCTTTTCCTTTTTTGATCGACATCTTTGCACTTACTAATATATCTGAGCTATTGCCAGAATCTCCTGCATTCATTAAATTTTAAAGCTCGGGTGTGCAGTAAGTGACTGCCTGTGAAATGAAAACTCTGTTCTAGAGAGATTCAAAGCTGAATACAAGCTCAAAGGAAAACTGCTTCTCTTGTCAAATCCTTCTTAGAACTCTGAGCAGATTTCCACTTAATCGTCTTAAATTCACTTGCCTCCTAAACTAGTGATGCTTATTTGTAGCATGGGCAAGATTATGTTGTATTTACTGTTGAAGCTGGTCATTACTTCCAGGTTGATTGCCAATAGGTGGATACCTTTATCTGAAATAGTCCTGGAAGGGATGTTTACATGACTTGGAAAAGAACCAAACAGGTAATCTGCAGGACTCTGGCTGTAAAGACGAGGCTCCTATTTTTCAGGCTCTGGCTAGAAGTGTATGGTCAGATAATACTTTTTTCAGAAAGTACCTTGCCAAATACTTTAGCATAAGTGTATTGGGCTTTTTCCTTCTTTGATCTAGTTCCCTTTGATCTAACAGCTAGTGTTTAATTAAGACTAATCTGCTAATGAAGAGGGAAAAAAATTGCAAAAGAGGAAATTAATGGTCATGCTGTCACACACAGGTCACTCTCTGACAAGGTCTGCAGCTTGTTCAATGTGAATCCTTTTGATGGACTTACTGCCTGCCATTACTGCTCTTGTCCAATGTCACAGGGGCACAGTCCATCAAAGTAACTGTTCATGAAGTACGTTGTACTGGTGCAAGCTGCCAGGATGAGAGATGTAGTTACACTGTTGAGCAGTACTCTGGCTGAATCTATTTCCTTCTTTTCCCTTAAAGCTAACAGAGAAAATGATTAAGAGAAAATGCTAACTTTAAAGAATGCTTCTATCCTTGCAACTCCAAATGTTAAACCCCTGCATCCTTTTTCTAATTCCAACAAAACGGAAAACTTGTGAGAATAAAAATAAAGTTATAAATAAATTAAAATAATGCAAGATCAGTTGCTGAGAGGTGTGAAGCTGTAGGTGACATCCTGCAGTTGTATTGCTCTCTGCAGAACCACCCAGGTGGATATCCCCTGACTCCTGTCAAAGCCCTTGCTCAGTCCCTGCAGGGATACAGCACAAATCTGGATAGCCACTCCACTTGCTATCCACTGCCTTTCCCCACCAGTGCTTCCTGTCCTGCACCACGTGTAGATACCATTATCTGGACCCATCTCAGGGATCAAAGAGCCCAGGCCCAGCTGGCACATGGAGGGAGCACATCACCACCAAGGGTACATGGAGCACTCCCTTTTTGCACACCAGTCCCACAGTTCCTCTGGCTGCAGGGTTTCTGGAGGAGTGACCATGTCTTCCCTCACCTCTCCCCTTCTGTACCTGCAGTGTTTCCTGCCTCTGGAGACAGCTCCAAGTGTGTACCTAGAATGGGGGAGCTTGCTCTCAGAAAGCACAGTAAATTCTCTATGGAGCAGTTACTTACACTCCAAACGTTTCATCTTAATTAAATAATGCTAAAAACCTTGCAATATTTCTCGCATTGAATCCTACAAACTTCATTGATTCTGTAACTTGAAGAAAGGTAGGGCCTGAAGTTGTCTAAAGGAATAAAAGGTTTTAGCTCTTTCTTTGAACATCAAGAAAATGAATGAAAAGCAGCATTACCTGTCCTAGAGAAATGTGCAAGTCACAGTTGTGGTTTGCCTGTGTAGCTGGTAAGATGTAATATGTCCAAGGAAAATGGAAGGTTTTAGATGCCAAAATCTGAGCCTACTTGGAACTATTGATCAGTTAAATCAATAAAATGAGAGGAGAGGTNGGAGAGGAGAGGAGAGGAGAGTTGAAAAGACAGTAAAGTGAAATGAAGTGAAATAAGATAAAATAAACCAAAGAAATGGAACTTCCTCCATATTAAATGTCATTAACTGCTAGTAATCCATATCTTAGAATTGTATCAAATCTACTGAATTCAGTGGCAGTGTTACTAAACTGTGTCTAATAAGCTGTAATGATTGATAAAATTATCCACCATTTGCAATTACACATAAATATTTTATGGAAAATATCACAGTTGCAAAATTTGACTGCTAGACAGATTTGTGTACATATTTCAAGGAAATTAGCTGTAAATTGTAAACAGATTTTGATTATTTGTGTGTTTTTAATGTTTCCTTAAATGCTTGTTGGCAACTTTTGCTGCTTAGTTAAGCTACACATTTATAAAATGCATTTTACTGTTGGGAATAATCTTCCTTCTTCCATTCTGTGTGTTAATTTTGAGCAAAATTGCCGATCATTTCATAAAGAAACTTGAACAGTTTAAAGGTTCATAAAATCTATTTCTAAAAATCTCTTCACATGCTGATAGTGTCTGCATTTGTTATTTATCAATATGTTTCTAAATTAATAATCTGCATAATTGTTTGGTAGAGATTGATGTGGTAGAAATCTGATACCAGGAGTCTTTGCCTTTTCACCTTTCTCCCCTCTGATCACTGTTTGCACAGCAACAACTTCTCTACTCTGCCTAGAAAAGTGTTGTTTCCCAAACAATATAATGGAACATCATTGACTACAGATTTTTTTTTCCCTACAAAATGTTTTGTTTCACTTTTATTTTTACCTGTTACTATTGTGATTGCCTGCAGTTAGGACTGGTCACATGCAGTGTGTCAGTGCATGCAGCTAATGGGGAAATAGCTGCAGTGTTCTTCCTTTTTCCTTGGAGTGCCACAAAAAACAGTGTATGAAGTGTGTGAGCACATTTTGTTGTATTTAAAAATATTTATAACTTGGTGTTTACAATAAAGTTCCAGGGATCTGGAATTTGCCATCCTGATTGCTCTGAAATAATATAAATACAATGAACCTCAGCTACATTCTACCACCCATTTCACTCTTTGAATCTTTTAAAGTAAACAAAAACTTTGCAGATGTTTATTTTCTAGGCATATAAATATTCTGACTGAACAAACTGCATCTGCTTCACTTTGTCTGCATCCCATGAAATCATTACATTGTCTTATTAAATTCTACTAGATCCTGAAGCTCTCTGTGTTTGTTTGACAGAGTAATGTCTACATGCACCACTTGTAACGGACCTTGGGAACTTCCACACAAAACAGCACTTGGCCCTATCTTTGCCATATTTCCATGATTTTGGTATTTTGTCAATCACTGATATTATCAGAATTGCATCTCATTGCTACTTCTGTCAATGCCTCAAGAGGAGAAATCATTTCCAATGTTTCCACGGATCCATGGGGGAGTACTAAAAACTCCAGGGGAAAAGATATGAATGTACTTGAAGAATGAAGATAAATTTCTTTTCTGATTATGAGATGTTTTGCTCCTGATGGTATCTGCCTCTTAATTTGCATTCTTTTTATTCTGTAAAGAGAATGGAGCTACAATTCATAACTACCTTTATTTGCTTCCCATCAAATTCCTTGGGATTTACCCATCAAAAAAAAAGGTTTAATAGCATTGTCAGGATTTATTTAATTGCCTTTTGACTTCAAATCCATTTTCTGGCATGAATGAAAATATTTTAAAAAATTATAGGTCCTTTAGGAAAATTATTTAAATTCCTCTAACAATGACACTGATATTTTACAGTGAAAAGAGGCAACAAATCTAACTTTGTAAACACTTGGCACAAAAACCAATGTAAACAATATTATAAGCAAATATTTATAGAATCTGAACAGGAAGTAAATGTTGCATAAGCAAGAGAAGAAAAAAGGCCTTGAGAAGCAGGGAAGGAACTGCCAAAATAAAAGAAGCTACTGCTGTCAATAGCTTGGCAATAGAGAAAAGCTGCTCCCTGACTCACCCTGTTGTCACCAGCACTGGCTGAGCTCTGCAGCCAGGATGGAACAAGCAAGATGACAAAATCCAAGAAGAGCCATGAAATGTCAGCAACAAGGCATGGCAGGTGACCACTCCCTCATCTGGTTCCCTGATCATGTTACAAAGAGAGATGCATTAATGGAGTTAACAGTAGTGAGTACACAGAAAGCCTGACCTATTGCAGACACTACTTCTGTTTAATCTCTGTCAAAGTGTTTTTCTTAATTCTTGTGGTAGTCTGGTGGTAGGAAGATGGGAATGGGTGGCCTCAGAGAGGGTATCCAGTGAGAACCCAGCTTATGGGTCTGATGGTACCTACATTCAAAAACCCTAGGTAGAGGAAATAATTTATTATATTCTCCATTTAACCAAATTTCTGCACATATTATGTTCTCCAAAGTCTCATTAACTGTTAGGTTATAGATATTCTTTTACATATAGGATCATTATAACTATCCCTTATGTATTTAACATTTTTGGATATCCAGTGTACTTTACTTTCACTTTTAATCTTTTTCTTTCTTTTTTTATAAAATTCAGCAATCAGAGAAACCTGGCTAGCTTTAGATGCTTTGGTTATAGTTTTTGAACTAAGTCTTTGACTGTTCTTTCTGCTGATTTACAGGAACTGACAGATGATTAAAGCTATGTGTGTCCAATCACCAAGTTATTTCCCTTTCTACATTCCCTGATTGACAAGAAAGGTGAGAAATGAAAAGTTCAGACAGTAGCAAATGAGATAATTTTAAATTTACCACTGTGAAGAGAAAGCAGCACTTTACATTACCAGACAAAAAATAATACCCCAAATGTCAAAATTTTGACCCTGTGAGAATTTTTATCCAATTATGGTTTTGACTTTCTTTTTGATAGCAGGCACTAAGACATTATTATGATGTATCCTAGGTTNGGGAGGGTGGTTTATCTGCATCTGCAGAAATAATTCATGCTATTGTCACATTTATACACCAGCAATAAAAAACAAGGAACAAATCCTGATGAGTGAGATGCAAGAAAATTTCATTTGTCTATGTGTCTTAGAGCCTCAACAGGTATGCACAGCATCCACTCTTTTTTAGAAGTCTCTAGAGCAATCAGGATTCCACGAGATTACATTTCCTGCTTCAGTGAATATTTGGGAATTTATTGACCCCCTTCATCTCATATGGGTTTATTTTGAGACTTGGAAGAATGAGTAAAAGAGAAAAGTAATTAGCAGGCTGCACCTGAATTACACAGTGTTGTGATTCTCAAGCAGGAGACTGGTGGCAAGTGACTAATAAGCCCTGTAGAGAGAGTTATGCTCTTGTTACACATTCTCTGGAAACACTGGGCCAGCTTCTCACTACAGGGGGCTCACAGTGATGCAGAGAAGGAATTCAATGCCACCTCACTTTCAATATGTCTCACAGTCTCAGAAATCCACAGATAGTTTGCCCAGGGAGCTTGTAATAGTTAATGTTGTGTTCTTGGCAAAATTTTTCTCCATGTTTTCAACCCTGAGAATAATTCCTGTCAATGAATTCCCCCATGATTTTGGGTTCAGTTGAAAATGCTAAAGTATTGGAATTCATTTGCTAGCAGAATAAGGAAGAACTTTCATACTTTATAATTAGAGATTTTTATTTCAGTCCCAATGTACTTTTATATTTCCAACTATTTGATTCTTCATCTTTGAGATAAGTGTAATGAGATTAACCCACATTTTTATCCCAGCTATTTTAATTTCCATGTACATTGTATGCAGTGTTGGATTTGGTCATGTTCGAGACTCATAATTGCCTTACAGCAGGACCTTCCTTGAGAGTGCTGTGGGATCTAACCTTGAAATACTTCTCTAGTAAGACAGTAATTTTTTATACTTTTCCCAAAGGTTAGCTACTTGGTCAGGCTTTCTCTTCTTTTAATGGCAGTTTTACATCTGCAGAGCTCATGATACTACTGAGTCCAACTCATTTTCCCCATAACCCCATTGGTGTGGTGGAATGTGAGGACATTGCATCCTCCTTTCTATAAGTGCCATAAGTCTGAAAACAGCCTTATGTCTCAATATTAAAGTGATTAACTTAATATTTCTTGCTGATTTAAAAAAAAGGTTTAAAATGACGAGGCTATAGGGATTTGTATGAGATTTCCTGTTATATGTCAAATATTTCTTACTTCCAGCATAATCCATGAAAGACAAGACATGTGAAACATAAGCTCTGTCCTCTGTGGGCAGATAGCCTCTGGCAGCTAAAACTGGAGGAATGGACTTTGTTACCCTACATCTCCAAAACAGCAATAGTTGCAAAAGTCACAATATCGCCTTAAGGTTATTTCTTATCTTACCAAATGCCTTGAAGGGACAGTCAATCTTTGTTCTCTCACACACTGAAATACAGTTCACATTCATTTATTAAGGGACAGAGAGGTAAGAATTTTTAAAATTCTTTAGAATTTCTTTAAATAGGAATACCTGGTGTCTGGGTATGGGCAGACACAGAAGATGTAAAATATAATGGGAATATTTTATGCTTTTCTATAAACTGTATGGTATATGAAATTCCAAAGTTAAACCAATTATGAAATAAATTTTTATTTTTATTTTCATTTTTATTATTTATATGAAAAGCAAATGCTCTGGCCTAAGACATAAGAGGGCCAGGGGATGATGTGCTATCATTTTAACAGCATCTAAGATATCACAAGGGCTTTACAATGGAAAGCAAACCAAATCAGTGCCAATGTTTTGCAGTTTTATAGTCCATAGGTCAAAGTTTCCAAACATCTTTTCTAAAATCATGCCAGCCCAAGACCACTGTCATGACTAAATGCCAGGCTTTTATGGCAAATATAAAACATGCCAGTGATCTGACGATTTGCATTATACATTTAGTCATTTTGGTTTAATGCTGGGGTCAAGGTAGAGAGAGACAGCTAGAGAGAAGGAAAAAGGGTAGAAATGAGCAGTAGGAAGGACTTTCCACCTTCAAGGATAGTCTGGTCAACAAGCTTCCTTAAAAGTTGAGGTTCCCATCCTAGAAAGGAAGAGTGGGGAAAATGCTTTATAGTCAATACTATAGCAGTTTCTGTATAGGTAAATGTCATTAAGAAGGAACAATGCAATTGAGACCCAACAGGAGGTTGTGGGCAAGCTGGAAATGTTCCTGGATAATCTCTATCTAGCTCTGAGAGGGGTGAGAAATCAAAAAATGAGCCAGACTGAAAAAAATTAGAGGGTCATTTACCTTCTGAAAACATGAGGTGAACAAGAAGTACAGAAAAAGCTGTTTTATTAGAAATTTCATCGCTTCTCAAGATGATGTATGCTGACTGTTGTGCCAGCATGTGACCCAAGAAGGGAAAAGTATCTAATGTAACCCTTTTTCTGCTTGGGATGTAGCTCTTTCATATGTTCAGACATCCAAAAATTTTATTCCTAGTACTTTTTTCCTGCTTCCTTTCGTGATCTGCTTGAATGAACAAATATCTTCCGAGATATAATTCAAGCTTTCAAAATGTTTGAAGTCCCAGTTCAGAAGGAGCCAGGCACAAAGCATCTTCTTTTATAGCAGAAAGGACCTGCCACCTTGGCAGCTAAGGCATCCTTGTTCTTTCTGAGCTGGAGGGCTGACAGGAGCCAAGGAGAAACCACCTTTCATAAAGGCTGTATCCTGCCTTTGCAAAAGTCTGTGACTTCCATTCTGTCATGAAGTAATCATAAAGAATGCTGCCTCCCACAGAAGTAATATCCTGCATCTAGAGATAAGTGCTCCTGTCTTTCTGCTTCCCTTGGATTCAGACCTTTGTGAGTACAGGGATGCAGATTTGGGGTAAGCCTAGACTGAGATCCAAGATGGGTCACCAGGACTTTGCAAGTGGGAGAGGCGCTGCTTGGAGCCAGTCTGCTCTGGAGCTGGATTGGTGCTGCTCCTGGAAGCACACCAGAAAGAACCCGTGTCTCCAGGATGAACCCAGGGACAGGAACAGGAAGAGCACAGCATCAGAAATACTATTGTCTCATACCTATCACCAGTCTTTCTCACTTAATTTTCTAGTAAGTCCCGTATTTCTAGCCCTACCTTTATTTGCATTCTATTTTGCAAAGCTGATCTTGGTTATGAGTAGAGCATGCAGGCACAAATGAGAGTACTTTTTGTCATGAAGGCTGGAGCAAATCTGGAGCCATGCATAGCACTGTATGATTTATTTAATGTTTATCCAGATCACAGCAGTATTTATAGTGACAGCCAATATGCAATTCTCATTTAAACTAGAAGAGCCAGTGTGCTGTGATATATTTCAAGTAATGTCTGACTTCCTGCATTATCCTGCTATAAGGAATGCCATCAGCATTTCTTTTGCATGGCTGTTTCTGCCTAGGGTAACAGCCTATATGACTAAATGCAGATCCTAATCTTATAAAAAAGATCATTACCTGTTTGAAGAACATAATGAAGATGATCAGTAAGTTTCTGCTCATTGGCAATTCCTGGAAAAGGAAAATGTGATAGTACCTATGAATTGTATAAGCTGTACTATCTACTGATGGTTCAGGATTTTTATGCTGCTTTTAATCTTCTATTCTACAAATATCCCTTGAACTAAGAAAAATATTCAGAAAGTTTCCCAAAAGAGAGAAATGCTATTACTAAGAGCATGGCTTTTCTGACAAGCGCCAACTGACAGTGCCAATGATTCTAGCTGCATACATAAAATATAAAAGCATCTTGCAAAGAGTGTTATGCTCATATTCTGTTATGAATTTTAATCATAGAAAAATATGGTAGATGACTGTGCAAAAATAGTTACTTCTATTTGCCTGTGTACATCAGCCTTGTGAATTTTGAGAGACAGTGATTATGTCAATATCTAAGTGTCAATGCAACCAACTACGTTCTTCAGTTAATTCTGATTTATTTTGGTGATGAATATTGAAAGTGAGTCATCCAATGCATCTGTTGTGACAAAAAACCCAAATTGACTACATATGACTACCTAGCACTGAGGCAGGTAATTCTGCTGTTGATCCAGTCTTATTTTCTGTTTGGCGAAGATGTTTGTGGCATACAAACTTGACTGCATATGCGATGACATGGGAATCCCCTTGGATCAATTAGTTATTTTTTGTTTACATTTCCATAAGGTAAAGTTGTTTCCCAGTTTGGCATTGCTTACCACAGTTACAGAGCTGATGCAGGATTTATGCTGCATATGTTTTCAGCAATGACAAATGTAACATATTCAGAGAGATTTTTCTCCACAAACCACAACTATAATATCATGTTTTAAGCTGCTACTTCCTAGGGAGTATTAGGTCCAAAATTATGCTCTTTCTGCCACCAGCATTTGTGATGTTTGATTTTTTGAATGAAATGTATATTAACTATTAACTGATTTTGGTTTGTGTTGACTTGAGTTTAGAAAGGGTGTATGGGCTGTGAAAGGATATATTGATTTTTAATACCTATTGGGAAAATGGTGGGGGAGGTAGTTGTGTAGGATGCCACAGAAAGACATTATCTTACAAAAGAAATTACCTCCAGTGACATTACACCAATAAGAATGTTTACCTGCAATTCTCACTCCACTCTGAATCATTTAAAGAAAGGAAAACACTACAACTTTCATTTTCTTGCTGTGACACAAACTTAACAACATTTTCAAACTGCAGTGAGTTTTTTTTAATTTTTTATCCATTTGGGGGTGTAAATTTAATTCAAGTGGTGCAGCTGACACAGGTTGTGACTTAGAAGGCAGAAATCACAGGTTTTCTATTTAATAAAATTAAAACAACATCTGATTATTCACGCCTGACAAGGATCTTCAGAGACATCAGAAAGAGGAATTGCTGGAAGAAAAGGAGACAAGAAACTGGATGGGAATGACTCAGGCACTGCTGCTTGCACAACTGAAACTGGCAATAAATGCTGACCATGAATGAAGTCTACATAAAATCATGCACAGGAAAAAAAATTAACATATTTCAAGTACAGGCAAGCAGCATCCACTTTAGAGAGTCTTCTTATATTTGACAGACGAAACTTTGGTGAAAGGAAAATGAGTGTAAAATAGTGGTAGGGATTTGATTTGTTTATTTGTTTTCACCTGATTTGTTTTCAGTCCAAGGGAATACAGTAAGTGCTGGTGTGAACTACCAGACTTTGGGAGTGGTATAGTTTATATTTTCATTTATAAAAATACTTTAGTGAATGGCTGTGTGACAGTCTCATATATTATGGTTTCAATATAGATCAATATTGCAGAGATTTAGGTGTGCTGGAAAGTAAAAAAATCATTTCAGCTTTGAATAGATTTGTCGAACTGTAACATCTTGACAAAGAAGTTCCAGATCCCTGGACTTGAATCTGGATTTCAGAGAAGCGTAAAGATCACGCCAGCTATGATCCATAAATCCCACCTTTTCAATTTAATTAACTTTCATACTTTATTCAACATCAAAAACATTTAATCAGGTATGGCTAGAATATTGTAGCTAGATTTTCCAAGTTACAATAAATATCTAGTTCTACTTTTACTGTGGTCTAGGGTCTACTGGCACTTACTCAAAAGGCAGAAGGATCACACCCATAACAAATAATTTCCTGATAGGCAGGGATGAAGACTAAAATTAAGTTTCAGTCCATAATGCTTTTACTCACTGGGCTTGGTCTGGTGGGGATGGAGTTATCTTTCTTTATAGCAATCACTGTGCTCCTGTGGTTTTGATTTGTGAAGGCTTGCTCTGTTTTTCACTCTGCTCCCCACAACAAGGAAGCTGGGAGCTGGAGTCTGGGAGTGGACACAATCAGAATAGCTGTTCTGAGTTGACCAAAGGGTTGTTCCAAGCCATACAACATCATATACATAATTAAAATTGGTGGGTCAGAATTTCCAAGGTGAATGTCCAGAGACTGACTGGGCACTGGCCTGCTTTTGAGAGGAGTTGAGTGATTGCCTTTGTTTCACTAGGGTTCTATTTGGCCTTCCCTTCATTTATTAAACTGTTTTTAACTCAACCAACTTATCAAGTGAGTTTTTCTCAGTTTTGCTCTGGCAGTTCTTCCCCCCACCCATCCCATGCTGCTGAGATGGACTTTTGGTCCCATATATCTGCTTCTTTGTCAGTGACTGCATCATTGTTTTCCTGTGTGTGTCATGCCACAGTGCTGCACAATGCCAACTATGCTGAGAAAATTAATACTCATAACTTGCAAATTCAAAGTGGTATTTTATGCTGGAAACATCAATGATAATGTCTGGGCAAAGGTTATAAGATTTTATTTTTAGAATTTTAATTTTCAAAGTGGCACAAATACCTCCCCTAAATTCTGCCTCTGATGGTTTTCTGTTAACTAAACTTTGTCCAAGTACAAATGCAGTCATTTGCCAAAACTCAAAATTGCTTAAAAAAACTCATTCCATAGTCCATACAATAATATTCTAGCTAGTTTTCCTTGTACTCTACATTATTGTGCGTAAAATTTGATGGGTATTGTGGAAATATCTAAATCTATACAGGGCTTAAAACACAACCAGCCTTTAGCATTTTATTTTCACATATTTTGCGTTGTTTCAGGCAAACAAAACGAAGTCACCTTCAATAATGTATGCTATATAAGTTATATCAGATACACTTATTTTTCTAAATTCTTACAGTATATACATACACCTACATATCAGTTTCAAAATTACTGTTGAATCAATGCAACATATTAAAATGTGTGATAAAAAAACAGAGCAGCTCAAGGCATTTCTGTCCAAGTTGTTTTCCATTAAAGGTATTTTTTGATATCATTCATCTTCACCATATTGTGTTTCCTTTGGGCTTCTATTACTATACCTGCTAAGTCAGTCCCATTGTAGCAATGACAGTGATTTATCAAACACATTAAATCTGCAGAATCTCTAGCTAGAAAAGCTAGTTTTTCAAATATTGAATCTCAGATATGTCACATTTAACCTGCCCTGATCCCCTAAAACAACTCTGTGCTCCTTTTAAGTGAAATCAAATTTGATTTTATTAGCAAACTTTTTACCTCAGTGTAACATAAAACATCAGCTGTTGAAGTTAGATGTCTCACAGAAGCTTAAGAATTACTTACACAAGGAAAGCAAATATATCCCAAAGAGTCTGTCCCTCTTAAGCTTTTCTTTCCCTTCACTCTGATATGTCACTGTTCCTTTCAATTTTCTCTCAACGTAAAATTGCCTGGCTGTCTCCGAGGATGATTTCTGCCATTTGCCTCACAGGGCACAGTGTGCCAGGCTGTGCAGGCTGGCTTGTGTTACTTTGTCAAGCCAATTCCTGATTTAGACCTATCTATTAGATTATCCTGAAGTCTTCCCTTTTTCTGTGATCACTAATGTTGACACATCTAAGAGAGCACAGGGAGGAACATAAAAGATTACAAGATGCTAAAGGAAAGATGGAAAAAGCAGAGCACTTTTAGCTTTGTCAGATACAAATGAATAGATGTAAGATGACAGATACAAGTGTAAGGAGTTAGAAGAATTTTTCAAGTTGGTCAGAGGAAATAATCAGCATTCATGGAATAACTGTATATGATGGATGTTTTTATAATGGTATGTATAATGATGTCAAGTGTTTTCTGAACACACTAGGAAAGAAAATTTTCTTTTTTGAAGAGCTTGGAAAGTAAGGTGGGCATTTTCAGGAGTAGGGGCAAGAGTGAATAAACAGCACCTATGGGCCTCCTTCTACTGTATGTTGTGGGGAGTACCTGTCCTTCTGGGAGTCTTTACTCTCTCCTAACCCTTTTTCTCTGCAATAGATTAAGTAAGAGCAATGAAGAGAAACACAACTAAATGAATAGTGACTGAAACTGGATATACATAGAAGTGTATTTTCAGAGGAATTATTCACGTTTTCTTTCACATACTGACAGATAGGTGTAAGAGATCCTCACTAGCTTCTTATTTTAAAGATGATAAGACTTCTCTTGGAGGGAAGAGCTGATTCCTCCTTTGAAGGAAAGATATTAAGGTTATAGCAACCTATCTACCTTTTAAAATTATTATAACATTTTCCAGCGGTAGAATCTCTAAACTACAAAGAGTAGTATAAAAGCTTTGTGCTGATTTGATACACATGGATGAGTTTCAGCATCTAATAATAAAAGATGTATTTACTATATTTCTGATGTAGCTTTAAAACCTAAAGTCAGTTTATCCTACTCATAAGTAATCTCACTCAGTGTCAAATCTCCATTTTATTTCATTCAATTGAAAAACTCCTTTTACCTGCAATATAATAATACAGACCCAATAGATATGGCCTTTAGATAAATTATCATCCGTTCCTGTTAGGCATGGCTATCACTTTCAATGTAGGACTGTATGCCAGTGGGCTGAACAACCAGCCAAGGAGGATGAATAATGTTCTCACCAATGCCAGAGTTTCAGTCCCTGTCCTCAGGGCTGACTGTTATTGATTTATAAAACAAAATATTTCAGACAAAAAATCCAGCCAGAAAGAGCCAGAAAATTTTCAGCTTCACCCCAACTACTTCTGCCCTTCAGGCAGGTTTTATAAGGTGGAAATTCTGGCTATTACCATCTTGCCTTAATAATTCTACAACAGTTTCTATGTTACCCTCTCTGCATATAGGGGATCAGGAAATTCTTTAATTTCTGTGGAAATTAAACTTTTCACGAAGGTGCAATTATTACTTATTTCATATGGAACTTAAAAAACAAACGATGAGATATGGAAGATATAGTCATGCTTTTTATCTTGCTTTATCTGTTGGTCATTTAAAAACACTTAATTGCTGTTTATAGTTATCTTTTGCAAGTAGTGAGAATATTCAGCTGCTGGGCTATTTCACTGTACTAGCTTAACGTCTTGGGAACAGTCTTGCATTTTCAGTTTTAAATCCATTCTCTGCAACTCTTAGATTACCATTGGAAGGTATTAACTCTTCCATGAATATATTTTCCCTGAACTTTGATATAAATAGACCTGGATTGGAAATGAAGGTGAGAAACCAGACTAAAAACAAGCTCCAGTGGAAATACGCAGCATGATGCAACATCTCTGATTCACTTGAATTTCCCAATAATCCTATACTTCTTACTATTATTTTACAATTAGGTAACATTACATAAACACACATTTTAGAGCAGTTTCAGAGGTGTCCTGAAGAGCAGGAGGTTTCCACCTTCGTTAACCTGCCTCACCTTTGGGAATAATGCCTGGCATTTCAGGAGACTTAAAGGACAAGGTAGTTTGCATAAAGATCTAATTCCATATTCTTTTCTTCCACTGAGTAAAGTTTGTTTAATTAGATGAGAGCTGTACTGCCAGGTTTAGAACATCAGGACATCTAAGAATCAGAATGGCCCTTTCACAGCTTCACTTTCTTGTGCAGTTCCAATTACATTGGAATAAATTAATGTTTTACTCAACATATATTTTATGGCTGTTTTTCTAATTGTCCCATTATACCATCCTATTAAAGCATAAACTACCCAGATTAATTTACTGTTTTTACACAAACACACAAAGGAAAATAAAATGGAGAGAAAATTAAACCAGCAAAATCCTTGTTGTTTTAGTTAATGAATTAAATCTTCCCATGAAGAGTGTCTTTTCTACCAGTATGATTCTGTCACGTTTGCAGTCCCTGCCAGAAACTTCATTTTAATTTGGGAAAGGAGCAGATCTGACTGACAGGAGCAGAACTAAGTTTGGCTGAACCTTTCTTCTGATGAACAAGCCCCAAATCTGCTTGAACTCTGGCTCTGCATATGATCTGGTTGGGTCAGCCTGTCCCACTATTTCCTCAAGTACAGCAATCAGACAGTTGTCAGCCAGGAAAAGGTTATGTAGCAAAAGCAATGTAAATTTCACAGCACGGAGCAACTGATAAAACTTTTCTACTTAAGGGGAAGCAGCAGGGAATTTGGCAGTGAGAATGCAACAGCCACATACACTTTGTTCTCCCTGAAGAAAAGGTTCGTCAGGGTTATGTGAGGCTGACATGAGTAGCTTCAAATATGAATACGTTTCCTCATCTCCTGAGTATCAGTAAGAGGAAATGTCTAGATAAGAATGAACATTACTGTTTCATAATTTAAACTTGGTGTATGCATAAGTTTTAATCTAATGTTGTGGTTGTAGAAAATTACAAAAAGTTGTTAATAAGGTCAGAGAACTTGTGAGTGAGTCTTCACTATAAAGCTAGGTATTTTCTCAGAAGTATGTAACAAACTTTTAATCTTCAGATACCAATGCCAAGTGCAAAGCTGGACTATCTCCTTTGGACTAAGTATGGAGTGAATTGGTTTTCAATGAAGCCAGCAAAAAATTGGCAAAGTAGCCATTAATTATATGGAAGTGGCTCAAGCATCTTGTTGAATTGAGATAGGCACTATGACTCAGTGTCAAGAGACAGTCTGAGAATTTCTGTGAATTTTTGGCATTCTCTGTTAGACAAGTGTTCACCAGCCCTGTATGTACTTCAGAGAGAACTGTCTCCTTTTTTTCTTTTTTTTGATTGATCTTTTTTCTTCACGCTGACTGCATTTAGTTATTTTGTAATACCTCTTGATTTCATCCTCATGTTTTAATTTTTCTAGTAAGAACCTTAATAAAAAAATTTCAAAACATTGAGTCCCAAATTTATCTTATAGAAACTCCAGTAAAATCTGTTAGACAATGAACTGTCATTGTGTTTTGTGAGTTCTTCATCCATCTTACAATTGCTCTGTTCTCTCTTCATCATCATCAATTACTTCTGTTAAGTCAAATTAGTTTACTTATGGAAAAAAATCAAAGGCAGTTATTAAATTAATGTGACATGATATTAATTTGTTAGAACTATTTTGCATTGTCTTCAGTTTTTAATTTGTATCCAGGTTGCACTATATTCTTCTTCAAGCCTTTTTCAAGTTTTTCATAATTCTTTGTGAGGGGATACATGATGGGAAATCCCCAGGACATTTTTCCCTCCTTTAATACAGCTCCTTTTTGCCTTTGCTTTTCTCTATAACTGTGACTGTCCTCAAATGAATAGACTATTCTAGTTATAAATCAGATGATTTAAAAAAATGAAAGAAAGAAAATATATTAAGACATCCCCATTATCTTATACTAAATTTTCTGGGCTAGGATTTTCCAGCATTCTCAACTGGCATACATTTTGCTGCAGTGAATTCCATCTCCATGTTCATGGGTATTACTGAATGGCCAACAGTGTCTGTAGCAAACACTGAAGTTAAATATTAACTCAGTTTAGGAGCCATGCACTAGCTCTTCTCTCATATATTACCATTATTTAGTCAACTGTGTATTCTATCCCAAAGACCAAGCTTGTTTTAATACTTCTCTGTGCTTCTTCACTTCTGGTCTGACATACTTTGCTGATCATCTCTCCTTCCCCCACTCCTTTCAGATGCTATATATACATCTATCTCAAGGTGTTCATGCTGTAAAGTGTAGGGTTATTCACTCCAAGGATTGCTCTGTCTTTTTCTGAGATTTAGATCCTGAGTATTTATAGTATCTTCAAGTGAAATTATTTCTTGGCTTCTGCCACATTTCTGTCCCTCAGCAGTTTGCTTCATCTTCCCCAGCTTGTTAATGGTTTAGGTTTTTTCTTTTTCTTTGTTGTGCTTTGCACCCCACTTCCCTCCCACCCCCTAGTCTGCCATTTCAAAATTAAGTACTTTATTATTTCTACATATTTACCATTTAATTTACAATCTTCCCACTCTGGTTATTTTTAACACCATGTGTAGTTTAAGTACTTACTGAAATGAAGTTTAAAATACTTCTTCTGCATGTTAATTTTTTGAGTCAATCTCTCAACTACCATGTCCAGGATTAAATGAATCTGTGAATATTTGCTTCATTTGTTTCTCAGTCTATATCAAGTAACTGGAAATTCTCATAGATATATCAGTACTGGAGTTATTTTTTCCCTCTAGAAACACCATGAAGCTCTCTCTCCTTATCTATCTGACCCAAAACTCCCCAGTGTTATACTTGTAATTCATCTTTTGTCATGTGTCCCCACATGATTTTGACTCCAAAAGATTGTGCTTTATGCCTCTCATATTTTTCTTATTTCCTGAAGTCTTTCATATCCTTAAAATAGAATCACCTTATGTCTTTATCTCTGTCAGTTCTGAGCAAGGCAAATATTTTCCTACCTGTGTTCCTACCCTGACTGCTGTTCTAACATGCTTCTACTACCTGGACAATGTTATTTCTCAGGTCTTGCACTAAGAGTTCTTGTTTTTCAGTTTTGCCACTGAGACTGCTGGCAATAATATGTAGCATTTCAATTGCTTTCTACTGACCAGAAACTAATTTCCTCATCTGGATTAATCTTTCACTATCAGTTTCAGCTAACTGGCTACAGCTCTCATCTGTATGAGTACCTTCTGCTTACTATCCATTCTCCTGACCACTGATAATCTCTTATCCACTGCTGTGTTTTATCTATCTGATTTCTTTTTCCCTGTATATTAAAACTACAAAAAGCTGTGTAGAAAGGTTAATAAAACAGAATATTAACCTGCAGAAGGGGAAGCAAATGTTTTTACTTAGTTTTAAAAGTCATCCTAAAATTTTCTTTTTAACACCATGGATTTGATCAAATTTGAGGGGAAGGAAGAAAAGCTATGTAGTCATAAACTTAATTTCTTTTATCTCAAAAAATATCTGTTAGTGCAAAATGATAAACTGTAGAAACCGTTGTTGATCTTCATCACCCCATTTATTTCCGTTTTCAGTCATCATGAATTGAATCTGAGCACGATGACAACTAAAAAAGGCTGTTTTCTTTCCTTCAAGCATTATAGTGGAAATTATTTTCATTTAAACTCCTTTCTGAAAGAATATGTACTGGGCATCTGTAGAACATATGAAAGCCAGCTTTTACTGAGATGCTTAAGAGGATATTTACAGGACTGCAAATGACTGAGATACCATCACTTTTTGAAATACCCCTTGTAAGCATTTTATTCAGATTTACTGCTGAGATGCAGTAAATGTACACAATTTGTTGTTGCGGGTTTAGAGGTTTGGGGAATTGAAAACTAGGCAGAAATATTAGTTGTAGCAGCCTTCTGGCCAAACGCCAGCACATTTACTGAAATTACTTGATTTTTGTTGTGAGGTAAGGACTAATAGCAGGCAAGGCAGGTTTATATTTTAAAGAATATAAAAAGAAATTTATTAATAGACTTAAAGCAAGTAATAACAATGACAACTAGGAATCAGAACAAGACCTCTTTAGAACATTTTTCTCCCTTTCCCCCCCCCACACTTCCTTATTCTTTCTACTGACCAAACAAAAGGTAACATCTTGACTTGTAGTTAAAGAAACCACCCTCTGGAACAGGTCCCCTCCCAACCCATGTAAGGGAGAGAAGCTTTCTCTTGCTCTTTCATGTTGATTTTCCATTGGAAACGCAGTTCCTATGGTGTTGGCTTCTTCAGTAAGCAACCGCCCGGAGAAAGNTTTCCATCCATGCCGTGGCTCAGCTGCCGGGGCCGGCGTGGCTGTGTTTGGGCTGCAAGGAACTGTCCGAGCCCTTTTCTCCTGCCGAGCCGCGGGGCTCCCCGGCCAAGGTGCATCCAGGCACCACGAGGCCGGCCCGGCCCCTTCCTCGCTGCGAGAAAATCGGCCCGGCCCGAGCCAGGCGGAGTGCAGCCAGCGGGGCTCCTTGGCTGAGAGCAGCAAAAGTAAAGTCTCTCTCCTTGTTCAGAGCGGAGCCGAGCGCCTCTGTTAATGTTACCTCCTGCATAATGTTGCCACGCGAAACTGAAAGATGAGTCTAGGTTCTTTCTCCTCTTCTCCCCCCCGCCTCTGCACCAGCATGGTGCAAGGGGGGAGAGGAAAGGCACGTCTTGCCAGTCCACCGGAAGCCGAAAAGAGAGCTTCTCCAGGTGCTCACCGGGTTTTTATGATTTTTTGGAGGCGGAAGCTGTAGCAACTGCTCTGGAATACCTCATTTCCGATTCCGCCCCCCCTTTTATGCCGGGAAGTTTTGATATAAGTTAAACCACCACATTTGTCCATTTCAAGTATAAGATAAAATGCATTAATTTGTATAATCTGAAGACTGTTTAAAAATAAAGAAATAATTTGAAATTTAAACCTATGTCCTTCAAGTTTCTGTTTAAGACTATGAAGTGATGGATGCTTACTTTTCTAAGAGTAATAACCCAACAGTTTTAGAGCCAACTGGCTCACAAGAAAATAAAACTTTGTTTTTCTAGTGATGTTGTTTAACCCTTAACTGTTTTGATGTAATTTACAATGGTTTAGTTTTACGATTTTTAATTCCCCCTTTTCTTTTTTGCTATAAAATTGAAATGACATTGAGTTACTATTGGGTAAATGAGCTAAATTTGTCAAGATCTGCATTAATCAAAGTCATTCAGATACTTGAAAACACTTCCTTACTTATGCCTATTGATTTTCATTTCCTAAATCTTCCTTTAAAGATTTTTTTTTCACATTTTAATATGAATATTTGGCTGTTTTAAAACAAAAAATAATTTTAAAAGAAAAAGGCTTTTTACAGTACAGCAGACATACTGCAACTATTTGTCTGGGAGAACTACAGGTACTGAAGTTGCTCAGACTCTTCCAAATTAAGATTTTGCACAGGCTTTTGCAGAGAAGAATATTTCATTGTTCCTCCAAGCCTTCTGTGTTCAAAAGATGCTGCCAACAACCACAGAGAAGCCTCTCTCTTTTTGTGAAGTAGATTTAATGCAGCCACTGCAAGGCTCTGATGGTTACAATGTGTTATTTGACCTCTTTCTGTGCTCCTTCCTTCAGGGGAGGAAGCCTCTGGCGCTGTCTGTCAGCACTGCCAGCAGGTCTCCACAGCTGCATCTGCTCTCCCCAGTGCACCTCGGCACGGAGCGTTGCCAGAAGCCTTCTCTCCTCACAGCTCAGTACAGCACTGACAATTCTGTCAGCAAGATAGGGCTTTACTCTTCTCCTGGCAACATCTCCACCCCAGACATCGCAGAATCACAGAATATGCTGAGTTGGAAGGGACCCATAAGAATCATCACGTCCAATTCCTGGCCCTGCACAGGACATCCCCAAGAGTCACACCATGTGCCCGAGTGCATCATCTGAGCACTTCTCAAGCTCTATCAGGCTGGTGCTCTGATCACTTCCCTGGGGAGCTGTTCCAGTGCCCAGCCACTCTCTGGGTGAAGAATTTTTTTCCAATATCCAACCTAAACCTCCCCTGACACAACTTCAGACCATTGCCTCACGTTGGTATGTTCAGGCCCAGCATTAGATAACATAGCTGCTATGCTTTCACATAGCGTGATGCTAAGCACAATAGTCAGTGACTTCAGGTTGCAACTAAGAAGGGAAGTGGAAGAAAAATGAGTATTTGTGCAGAAACAGGAAAATCTGGATTTGAGAGTTTCAGTCCAAGGCTGAAGAAAAAGTAGGCCAAAGTAAATTACAGGTATCTGAAAATCTATCTCTCCAAGAAGATAATTGTAAATTGACTATGGTTCTTTGTTGCTACAGTATTAACAGATAGGAAATTACATTAAATAATAATTGTTTTTCTAAAAGGATAAAGTTCATTTCATGCTACAGTATGTTAATACAGTAGCACACTACTGCATTAATACTTTAATTCAATTTTATAGGATGCTTTTATTGCAGAGATCTATAAAGGTGCATAGCTTGGCTTTGCTAAGCTTTGTAGGAACCTCTTCATTAGTTTCAATTTACATGAATATATGTCTCTTGTGGTGCACTTTAATTTGTGAATTCAAAGCCACAAATAGCACCTGTGTTCCCTTCAAAACATAAATTACATACACAAAATTAGAGCCAAAGGATTTATAGCACTGCATAATCAAACTCCTAAATACCAGTCTCTGTTTAATGCTGGAGATACTTGAAAATTCCAGACACATCAAGTGCCAATACTAATTTTCACTAAGTCTCCCAAAATCAGCTTTATGATAAGCCCTAAAGCCCTGACAGATAGTACTGAACAGCTGGATATGTTGCTCACACACAAACTCTGCCAGTTTTTTTACCTCAGTAAAGGTATTTATCTTTCCTCTAAGGTCATGCCTTGGTAAGCTCGCTCAGGTCCATGTGAAGGGAGTGCCCTTAGCTCACAGTCCATGGCCAAGACACCATCCAGGCTGGGGAATAGGAAGATTCCTCCAAAGGAGGCCAAATATTCAAGGGAACAGATTGTCAAAATAAAAATGTAAACATTGAGAGCATGGCCTCATCTTACCTCCAAATTTCTAGTCAGCCTCTGTTTACTGCTATTTGCTGAATCACCATCAAAAGAATAAAGAAGATTTATCTGATAACAACATTCCACCTACTCTTCTGACTATTGGCTTAGACCAAAAAATACTTGCCTGTTATGGAAATATTTGAGCATGTACGTGGTGGGGGTTTGGAGAGGAGAGGAAGAAGAAGGAAAGGAAAATGGCATATTCTGTCTGTTTTTTTTTTTGTCCAAATTGTGATTCAAAAAACTAGATGTAGCATTTAGGAACACACAATGCAGTCCTCTGACACCTCACTGCTGGACCAGTGTGTGTGAAAGTCCTTCTTAACAGTTAATCCTGGAATTTAGTGCAGATTCATTTCTCTCCTGGTTCTATAAGATTAATTCAGTTTTTTGTCTGAAACAGGATTTTTAAAGAGCTACTCTCTCTGGTGGTGTGAGAGAGAGGCAGAGAGACACACATGCACTCTTGAGATCTTCAGTGCCTGAGGGCATTTTCTATTTCTTGTAGCAGTGAACTTATCTGTGCTCCTTCAGAGGGCAAAAAACAAGATGAAATAATTTCTACTTTATCACCAGCCTCGGAATATTTCTGTGTTACCCTTTCCTGTCAACCAGCAAGGGCTGCATTCTCCTTAGTAGTCCCAGGTGATTAAATACTGATTTCTCTTAGACTTGAGAAAGCTGCTTTTGAGCTGGGAGTATTAAAAGCTAACCACAAGGAATAGTCCTATATGAGAAATCTTCAGCAATTTTCTGTCCTCATTATCAGTGGGATAATCAACTGAATCATAGAATCAGCTGTTTTCAGACAATGAGCTCTCTGAAGTAAACAAAACAAGGCAAAGGCAAATCACTTTCCTCAGTGATTCCTCTGGGCCACCTGAATTGCATTTATAGTCCTAATTTTCCAAGAAGTCAGCACTCTCTCAAGTAGCCTAAATGGCCTGGCCACATTTTTCAGAATTGGTGGGATCTATTACCTTCCTGCATTTCCAGCTGTGCAGGGTGAGCTTTCTGATCCTGATCAAGAGAATCCAGGCAGGGTATGCATCTAGGTCACGTAGAAAACACACATTTGTGCTTGAATATCCATATATTTTTCTAAGCTGTTTACCAGTGTAAAATTCAAGGTCTTCCTGTACCTCAGTGAAGTAGGTTAGTATCATTCAACACTATTCTACAAATAAGTTCTTTAAAAATGTTGCCATTCTAATTCTCTGGGGATTCACCTGCCTAAGCAATTTCAGAGAACATGTCCCACATCTGTGAGTGACTCAGGTACATTTAATGCACTAATTCCCACTGAAAATGAGAGGTATTTTGGTGTCTGAATTCCTTACGAGCTTTTGCAATACGTATCCTAAATATCTTGCTAGATGTCACAAAGGGATTATTATTCAGTGAAATTAGGAATGTTGCTTTTATTTCCAGCAGTTACATCTGGTATTCTTATCACCTCCACAACCTGTCACCAATTTTAACATTCCTCAGACAATTGTATTTCTACTGATATTTTAGTAAAAACCACAGCTGTTTTCTGATGTGGCTGTCTTTTAGCACAACTCATCTGCTTTGCAGAGAACCTAACCTTTAATGAAAGCTTTGTTAAGACAGAGAATTTTTTTTAATGAATGCAATATTTGGAACGGTTGAGTAGTGCACAGCAGAGAGAAATCACTTTTCTTCTTCTGTTTTAATTTTAGCAGAAACATACTGATCTCTGGTTATGGCTTGGAAGGCCCTCTTGCAACTCATCACTCCCTCCATGCACTTCAGTATATCCTATTTCTTTTATCCTGTGATATGCTGGCTGCTTATGAGATTGTTTAGGATATGTAGCATGTGCAATAAGTATATGTTTTGGAATAATTCCAAAGTTATATTATTCTAAGGCTATATATGAACCCAGAAAGCCTTACAGATCCAAAATTTTTGGAGAGGTGGTAGAATGGAGGTGAGTTGGATGTGTAGCCCTAACTCCCAGGGAAGCTAGAATGAGTCTGTTGAGGTTTTGAACTGCAGTGAGCTTCTTGAGCTGCAGTGAACTTAGAAAGAATCAATTAAAATTCTAGACAAGCTCTAATACTGATGAGATTGGCACAGTTTAGGTAAAACCATACAGTAGGAAAGATCATAAATTAATGCCTTAGGGAGCATCCTGGAAGAGGGAAGACTTGGAAAAATTAAAAACATTTGCCCTGTAATTAATTCTTCATAAAATGTTATCTGACTCCTCAGAGAGTCTCAATTTAGGTTTACAAAGAATATTTTTCATAAGATTGAGTACAGTAACAGGTTTTTCACTTGTTAGTTGAGGCATGAAGATTTGAAATATGCAAGAAAGGTTCAAAATATGTGTAGCATATATGTAGATAATTTATACATAAAAATTTGTGCATATTTAGAGAGGCAAATAATTATATACTACACACTACTATCTCTTTAAATTGTAAAGCTGAGAAATTAAATGGGTTTGTTAAAAGGGATGAATATTACTTTGCTGTGGATTTACTTGATATCTACTTTGCAAGTAGACAAAATTAGAAGTAATCATTTCATAAAAAACCACATTAAACATGAGAGTAAAATACTACATACCACAGTAAGTATGAATTATTTCTCCTACTGTTGAGATAATCAAGGTTCTTACTATCACCTCTTCTTTTTATTTATGCTGGGAAAGGGTTGGTTTCTATAATCACTGGAACAAGTGGTAAAACTACTGTCTTATTTTAGTTTGAGAAGGACTCAGCTGACATCATATTGATCCATATCCATTGGTTAAATACTGAATTCCATCCCCTGTCTAAATATAAATTTTTCAATACCTGATGCCTCAACTTATTTGTTAAAAGCGATTTTGTATTGCAAACTAGCTGTATTTCAAAATGCAGTTTGTCTGTCTAGATTTTGTGAAGTGTTCTCTTCAGATTTTGTGAAGCATTTTTCTGGGTATGCTTAAAAATTACAATTTTTATACCTCAAGATATATTGTTAGCTGGTGGCTAAAGTTTCTGAACTTTAAAAGCTTCTGTCACGGTTGCCATTCAATAAACACCTGCCGTTCTTTCTTTCTAGAACTTCACTTTTGTCTAGTCCAGGACATATGCACACAGGTAAATAGCCTTATTTTACTATTATTATTATTATTATTAACTGAGATGAAGATTACAGAAGTTCCAGATTCAATTGCAATTGAGTGACCAAGCAATCAAGCAGCCCATAGCATCCCCAGGGTCTGAGACAGGAGATGTCTGATGTGCAGCAGCTCTTGGTTCTTTTGAGTCCATGGTATGTCTATGGCACTACAAGGTAAGACACCCTCACTTGTCTTCCAGAAAACCTGCACACCTGACAATGTCATCAGTTTCATGCAGGGAGTGCATGTCATTGTTCCTTATGATGTCCTTACAATCCTATTTGTGCTTTTTATGTTGCCTGTGTGTGGTGAATAAAAATAAAGCCAAATCCTGCTTTCCCAAACTATCGCAGCTTTGGTTCGGTATTTTGCGCTTTTCACAGTAATACTACCATAAATCATACCCAGGAGAGAAAGACTTAATTCTGGCCAATATTGCTACTCCTTAAAGTTAAACAAAACCAAACAAAACAAACAAACAAAAAATTTAGAGCTTTCTTGTTACCTGAGAAAGAACTATTTCAACCTTTAATTTTAGGTTTGATGCTTAAGAGAGATCAGAGCTGAAGACAGACCTGTTCAAGTCACAGTCAGATGCTTTTACAAGATTCCGTTTCCCTGATATGGTAAAGAATTTCCTTGTGGATATATGTATATATATGGTTTTTCTTTTTTTTTTTAATTTGTCTGAAGTTTTTTGTGGCACTGGGACCAATTTTTATTTTGCTTTCATTTCTGTGCCATTTGTAGTTTGGGTCTTTGTTCGCCCTAGGACTATGTGCATAAAACTCATCTGATCTCCAAGTTCCCCAAGCGCCCAACATCTCATTGGAATGTGAAGAAAGCAACAAGAAAAATCTCAACAAGAAGTTATTACAGAAAAAAACTCTAGTAGGACTCAGGTACCTTTCAGATGTAAGAGCTCTTTGAAGAGTGTGAGGAGAGGTTATTCCTAGCAGGGCAGCCTTAAATGTCTGTCTCTCCTCAAGGCTCTCGGTGTTATGACTTTTGTACATATACAACAGCTGGATGCTCATCCCCACACAAAGACATTTAGCTTTCTAAGGCCTGCTGACTGGTAACTGGTAGAATTTCACAGGAGACCAGGTTAGTTTTAAACTAGGAAGCTCTCATTTTTCACTGCATAAAAGTCAAGTACTAGTTTTCCTTTGCTGAGTATCAGCCAGCAGTGAAAAATAATTCCTAAGGGTTATTTTAAAACAGGACTAGATGATAAGTTCAGGGTCAAAATGATTGTGGAAAAATAGTGCGTTTGACTCAGGGAATACAATAAGTCTGTTTGACCATCAGCATCTCATCTGATTTATGAGACCCCAGAAGTCACAACTGCAGAGGGCAACAAAAATATTTTATGTGACTGATAATGACCACACATTCACCTCCCGAGGTAGAAATGACTCCTCTATATTCATTAGATCAAAACTAACTCTTTCCCACAGCATTGTCCTTTCACTACTGCAGTCTTCATATCCTAAAGGTAAAGGACATATTTGCTTTTTTAAAACAAAAAGTTTTATGTTTATAAAAATGCCAACCCGTACAAGAAAACTGACCTCTAACTATGGTAAGATAAAACTGCAATAATTGCAATAACTACAATAAGTCAGTTATACGAGTTATGAGTTCTTTCACAAGAGCCCTCCACCGCACAGAACAAGCTGACTAAAGTAAACAGTTCCTGCCTGGCATTCTTTTCTACACCTTAAAGATATGTAAAGTTGTTCTACACTGAAGCTGTAAGAAAAGCTGTGTGGCTAGTTGGATTTCGTTCTTCCCATTGCTGTTAGTTATTTTACTGTTACGGAGTATAATTACAAATTAATTTTTGTCCATGTCTTACTAATTTTAATTTCCATGGATTTTGTACCAAAAGTCAGTAGAAATCATTTTCCTAAATAATTGGAAAGCTTTCAAAAATTGTTTTGCTATCAAACCATTAAGCCTGTGTAAGACTGGATCCTTATGTTGTACAGCATGTGCAACAATCCTGAATTGTAAAACCATACATTTTGTCACCACTGCAGTAGAAACAAAACACTGTACAAAAGGAAGAATAGGGGCTGTGGAAAAGCTCCCAGGTGTTTGAATTCTATTGCTAAATGTTTTGCTTAATTCTGCTGAAGGGTAAAAGATAAAGGAATCATTTTATATGTAAACAATCTGCTAGGGCCTAGTTGAAACTAATGACCATCCAGAAATCATGATTTCATAACTGTAGGGCAAACTTTTAGTATACAGAAGACACAAAGCTTATGGATTACTGGAAAAAGGAACTGTCAGCCTCAGTCCTTCTTCACAGCAGCTACCCTATGAAACAAAGCAAAACCCCAAACCCATCATCTGATGCAAGGAACACAGAGTATTCTGTGTGATCAAATGCATGACCATGACCTTGACTGCTTCAGCTCACGATATTCTGAAGCAAGAATAATAAGGATGAAGAATGTGTAGGACTTCAAAATGCTCTCAGGTTTCCAGTAAACATTAAAGCTGGTTTTATACAGAAGTTGTCATTACACACTAACATTGTATTAGAAAGAGAATAAGGAAAAAAAAACCAACCAAAATCAAAACAAACAAAAACCCCACTACCTATATTATTTCGAAATTCCCTGAACTTATTAGGACTTAGGAGCTAGGAATAACTTTCTATTTAAAAAAATGTTGTGATATTGCTATATAATAGTATGAATAGATTTTTATTCTTATGTTTTCCCCACTTCTGATTCTTGTCATTCTTACTTTACCTGCTTGGAGGTTGATAGCTTGCAAACAGCATTAAACTTTTCAAGGTTCAACTTTTCAATTTGTTAGCAGGCACTTCAATTAAAATGGTAATGCTTCAAATTGCAGGACTTCATTTTTATTTAAGTAGAATACTGTACACACATTTTAAAGTAATGTACAGTTTTTGTTGAAATGATTTGATTTGTATTGATTTAATCTATGAATTTTAATGAAAAATCTCAAATGTGAACTAGTATATGATACAAAAGCTAAAAATAATAAAAACCAGGTGTAATTCACATAAAATTCTCCACTAGGACAAGTTTTCTGACTTATGGGAAGTTTAGTATAGATAAGGTGGAAGAGTAATAAAAGAAAATACAGACCTCAACTTTGAAATATTATGTTATAGGCTAGATTTTATATTTCAGAAGTCCTTAAAAAACTTTAGAACAATCTTTTTCATTACTAAAGGCAAGTCTATCTTTCAATATATTGTATCATGTATCAGTATCTGGCGACTGTTGGCCTCAGCTCTACCAGAACACAACAGACCACTTGCATATTCTGCTTACTTAATTTTTGTGTAAATCACAAAAGTAAGGAAAAACTGACACTCAAAACCAATGTTTGCAGCATTCCATTCATATTCCATTCCTTTCCATCAGATGGAAAAGAACACTTTGTATTTAGCTGTTACTATGTCTCAGTTAAAAGAGATTAAAATCTACAAATAATGACATAAAAACTTTTGCCAAAGCAGACAGGGGCTGCTTGGCTTGGTATACATTGGTTTACCTCCTGTACATAATCTGTCTCTCATATGTACATCCCCAAACAATTATGATTCAACATTTGTACCAAAAATCCAACTTCTGGTGTGCATTACTTCTCACGGCAGTAATCTACAAGGTCTGCTAAAACAATGGCAAAGAAACTCTTCTGGTTTTCTGCAAACCCCTCTCTGGAACTGGTCATGATATCCAAATGCCCCAGAGCAAATAATTCTTATGGCTGCTGGGTCTCCTTCACCCCTGTTTTTATAAGGCACTGCAGTGTTACATATTTTTGCTTTCACCTCTTGATCATTATTTCCTGCAACATTTAACCATCCTTGCCTTCATTGCTTTCTACAATATTGCTGAACTCACACACTAAAGGCTCTCGGATGTTACCCCTCAAAGGCACTGTGTTTCTAGGTGATACTCCAAGAAGGTGATATCACTTTTGGATTCTGAAATTTTAACCTGCATTTGAATCACATTTCAACCTCTTACTTACACTTGTTATGTGCAGTGAGATGGCCATGTAGAGTTGAAGGACACATGGCCACTTGAGTTTCACATCTGAAAGTGACTGTATGTAAGCTGCATTTCCTCTCATTCAGCAGGAGGATAGAGACATCCTTCTCCATTTAATATGTGTGCAATATACAGCTTACTGACATAAGTGACTAAAGCTTGCAAAAAAAAATCCTTTTAGAAAAATATAACAAACCATTTATAAAATTTGAGAGCGTCCTTTGACTGAAAAAAAAAAGAAAAGGGGATAATGAAAACTTCAGAATGCTTGATTCTACCATTTCAAATAAAAACGTTTCAATTTCTTCTCTAAAGATGAGTTCCCTTCCGCAATTTATTTGGATTTCATTAAAACACAGGGAAAGGAAACAGAATGAAAAGTTTCATATTTGGTCAAATAACATATTTTCTCAAGCAGAAATTATTTGGGTGTTTTTTCAGTGTGTTATTAAATTTAATAGCAATTATGAAGGAATTAACTTTAGGTCATCTTAAAAAAAATCCGCCAACATTTGTTTGTGCAACAACAATGTAAACAGCTTTTATATTTAACCCCAGTTTATGTCCCAGAAACTGATTTGGATTGCAGCTTGGACTGTGGATTTACTTGATATACACTTAGTTTCATGTTAACTATCTAGCATGCTGAATACTTCCTGTAAACCCCCAAGACACTATTATATAAACAATTGAGATTTTTATCATAATTGTTAAACTTCTATTATAATAGCAAATAAAAATGAATTGCTGAGCTAGAACACGCTTCGAAATTTATTAAGGTTTTGAAGCAATCAACTATTGTATAATCATCCCTCCCATCCCAGACTCTGTCCACTCTTTGCAAAGATGGTTCAGGTGGCTAATCCTGAGCTGCTGAACTGATGAAGGACTTCATAACCTTTCCTCACAGGGTAGCCGAGACTCATGCCGGATGTGCTCCCACACAGCAATTCATCTGAAGTCAGTATATTGGGATGTGACAGACTGGTATAATATTAAGTAATAGTTAAGAGGAAAAGAGAAAGAAAAGGTCACCTGAAATCTTTGTGTTCACACTGTGCAGACTGACCCCATCTTTTCTGAGCCTATTACGAGCAGAACAGATCCTTACTGAGACCCAGCTTTCTCTGGTTTGCAGTGTCAGGCTGGGTAGCAGAGGCCATTTTCTCAGCTGTGAACTCTGAGATAATAATGCAGCCAGCCAGAAAAGGCAGCTCCTTTCTGTCAGCTACCCCCTGCCAACAGGGACTGCTACGATTCTGCCATATTCTGTTCACTGTGTGGTTACATTATCGTTGTCAGATATGAGGCAATTTCCCACAATTCTTCTATTTGCAAGTTAATTTTATGTTATGATGAGACTAGTGTTTTCTATAGACAGAAAAAAAAATTAAAAATACATATAGGTAATCAATCAGTTTGGGTTTGCTGATTTTATTGCCAAACTCAATGATAAGAACACCTGTCAAAACCATTTGCTTACATGTTAAAGCTGTAGTCTCTTAGGGTGAGGGAAACTTTTCAGAACTGAAACCGGTCTTTGAAAGAGCAGTCTCAAGAGAGATCTGGAAGATCATAGAACAGAAGGAATCCCACGGAATTTGTACTTTTTTGATAAACTCATGTAATATAAAGGTAAGTCAAAGAAAGGCAGTCATTAATAAGAGTAAGTCCACTTAGAGTAACCAAGTGTGGAACAGAGAAATCAAATGTAAAAAGAGACCTAAGAGACCATCTAACTATATGCTGTGAATATTATAAATATATAGTTTAAATGCTCTTCCTCCTTCATTCATAGTCCAAGATTGGTACTTTAATGATGTTTCAAATAGTAAGGTCTCTTGTAGAATTGTGTAGCATAAGTTTTTTTAAAACATGTAAAAGTTGTTAGTGAGACAGATGCATCAATAAAATGAGCCTGTTTTAATATGACTTCTGTTGAATTCATAAAAATGGATCAATAAGTGTTTCATTTATTTTTGTGATATACCATGTGAGCAGGCTTTGTTAATACATTGTCTTGGTTGGCAGAAATCACATTCAGTAATATTGAATAATTTCATTGATAAACTGCTATTTTCAAAACACTGGGGAAAGGTCACACAAGTTTGCCTTTGTTTTTTAAATCTCCTGCGAAAATAAATCCATACTGGAAGCAATTATTTTTTAAACAAAAAGTCCTTCTTAAAATAGAGCTAGGAAAAAAGGTCTGGGCTTTATTTTCTAAAAATAAATTTTCTGCTAAAAGGTTCCATACCTTCAAGAATATTTTAAACCTTCCAATATTTTATCATCTTGCTAACATTTTTCAGAATTTCTTTGTATTTATCTGATCTGTAAAAGTGGCAGAACATCAGAAATTATTAAATATTTTTGCTGTCAAGAACAATCTATTGTTCTTCACCATGCAGACTGTAACCATAGTAATTCATATGCTCCAAAACCCCCTGCTTAAACAAGAAAAGCAAACAGTAATAATCCTGAGATAGTGATTGATCAGGACTTCTAAAATAAGTGATAGCTACATGAAGAAAAACATTTTCTGCATCTGCTTACATTAAAAAAATTGTCTGAATTGAATGTTTAACAACACAAGCCTCTTCAAAATACCTTGGATGTCAGTTTTCAGCTATTGTGCTGGAGAGCTAAAATTGGATCCTTGTCTATTGTAAAACTTTGTTAAAATAGCCCAGTTAGATTATAGGTCCGTTACAAAGCTACCTAACTCAGTGGGGGGAGTAAGGAGGGCAATATTATTGAAAATATGTTCTTAAGTAGTATATTGCTGTTATTAATTAATCAATTATTTTGAGGCAACGTGATTATCCTAAATTTACAGTACAGAAACTGACACAATGAATTGATACTAAAAATTTACTTAGTGCCCTTCAGTTAAAGTTACTTCCATTTCCTGAAGTCCAGTAATGCAGTACTTGGCATGTGAATGATCAGCAATATTCATAGTCAGTGACAAGAAACTTCAACCAATATCTGAATTGCCTCAAAAGGAACCTCTCCCTATTTCCTCATTTGGATTTCAGATTTGAAATGGGAAGGTCAAAGTTGAAATTCCATCACGGTGCCCTTTTTGGGGAGAGGTTGAACTATTGACACTCCCACTATGAAAGCTCTAAGTGTATCATAACTTTGAGGAAAAAATAAAACACCATGTAGTTTCTTCAAATAAAATTAAACCAAGTTTATTAAACACAACTCAATGCTGACAAAATTTCATATTCATGAATATTGGATAAACCGCTTTTTAGGATGTTCAGAGACACAATTTCTAAGTATATTATTATAAAAATTAGATTTCTATTCACCAAGCAGAGATGATATGAAATAAGTACCTTCACAATAATTTAGACAAATATTTGAGACATGTAATAGAAGCAGTTTAAGACTACAGATATGTTTGTTCTTTACTTAACTCTGTCTTTAATCCAAAATTAATCTAGATTATTACTAGTCATTCAGGTCTCTTGTGTTCACAGTTTTCTCCATCACCCTTCTGCATATGAATTCTCATCCAGAGGACTCATACTTTCTGTTTTGTTGTGCCCTTGAACAAAGCATGCCTGGAGTCTGGTGGCTGACTAAAAATGGCTGTCTGGACCTCTAGGTCACCAGAGTATGAAAATTTTTATCCTAAACACATAAAGCTGGGATGATATGGAATCTGTCCATAAGTGTCATCAATGTGTCTGTATCAATAGAGGGTCACCATCCTTTCAAACAAAAGTATCTTGTGAGGCTGAGATGGCTGAAGGGTTCTACAACAAAGTATCATCCTTCAGTTCCTTTGTAAGGCGCTGGGATTTACATTCAAAATTTTAGAACACTAGAAATTTCTCACGAGTATGAAAAATTATCTAATACTTTTAAACCCCCAGACTGTGACATTTTGAAATAGGAAATAAAAACTGGCTTTGAGGGTGGAACAGCAAGACAGTAAAGTCCAATTTTAAAGGAAGTTGTTCATAACCATGCCATGGAGTATGCTGGAGAGACCAATAAAAATTCCAGGCACATCCCACCAAGGAATGCTTAAAGACTGAAACTAAGCAAGATGGTCAGTGTAAAAATAGAGTGAGTTTTCCATCCACCTTATCTGTAAATGCTATCCAGAGGTAAATTCTCCCTACAGGGAGTTGTCATGCGGCAACAATGCAAATAGCTACCCCTCCTTCAAATACAACCTTCCCCCTCCAAACTTCCCTATTTTTAGCTTATATAATGGCATTGACATGTGAAGCAGGGACGAGATTTATCACTTTAGTATTATAAGGTGCTAAAATTACAGTATTGCAAATTGCAAATTCCATTAATTCTACATGGAGGTTGATAACATCAGAAATTATAATCTACAATGTTAAATATTATTAAATGTGTGAAAATGCTCTCACTAGACATATACTACTACATCAAAACATTATTCAATTGTCTCACACCTACACTGGTAGTTATCAACTTCTAATGAGATATCTTTTGCTTTATTGCCAAAAAAGTCCATTAACTTTTCCAATTAGGCACAATTTCCACATCAGTTTTCCAGCAAATATAACTATACATTTTGTGTTTATTTGATGTAAAGAAAATAAAGATGTTAATCCCAAAAGGCATTCATTCTAAAATGTCCTACCTGTATAATTATTTCTGATGTTTATTGGCAGCAGAAGATACTTTTAAATTATAAAACGAGGTCCAGATGATAGACTTAGCATGATAATTTGTAAAGCTTCATTACTTAAATACTGAAATGCTGGTTTGAAAACAGCTAAGCTAAACTAAAAGAGTAAGTCAGAAATGACAAGTTTTCAAAAAGAACTCACATTGGAGAAGTTAATGAAGAACTGTCTTCCATGGGAGAGACTCACACTGGAGCAAGGGAAGATTTTGAGCAGTCCGTGCACAGAGGGGAGGAGCAGCAGAGGCAAGGTGTGATGTCTTTGTTTCCCCTTCCCTGTTCCCCGAGCTGCTGTAGGGAGAAGAGTCAGAGAACTCAGGAGTACAGCTCAGGAGGAAAAGAGAGGGGAGGGGGAAGGTGTTTATAAGATTTAGTTTTATTTCTCATTATCCTACTCTGATTTGATTTGTAATAAATTCAATTAATTTCCTTAAGCTGGGTCTACTTTGCCCATGACAGTAATTGCTGAGTGTCTCTCCCTGTCCTTATCTCAACCCACAAGCCTTTCATTATATTTTCTCTCCCCTGGCCAACTGGCAAAATGAGTGACAGAGTAGTTTTGGGGGGCACCTGGCAAACAAGCAAGGTCAACCCACCACATTCTCAGAATGTGTACCACTGAGAGATTCTGTCATGAGAGTTTCCAGTTATATTTCATTGAAATTTGGGTTGACACAACAAACAGTAAAACATATATTTACAATACAATTGCCCATAAGTTCTGTCCTGTACTCTCTTAAAAAAAGCCCCCCAACCAAAAAACCCAAACTATAATTTTAAAACATCTAAGTTGCAAATATAAGGTACTGTATGTTAAGTGCACAACTCTAACAAATGCATTACATGTATTATTCTTTTCAGAAAACCCTCTCTTAGGTTCATAAAGTCATCAGAATCCAAATCTGTTACCCTACATTTGTATTCAGACAGCTTATCCATCCCACTGAGCATACTCACCACACACTGGATGAAATGCTCTTGGTTGGGGTTGGCTGCACACTGTGCAATGCAGAGGCAGAAGTGCCCTCAGATGGACAATGTGTTCAGAACACCTGGAAACACTCTGGAGACAGGTCAATGAGAAACCTCTACTGTGACATCTGGGGTTTGCCTATTGTATCATATATACCAGTCAGTAAAATGGGCTCAATTAATTTTGGACAGATTATCTAGTGCTTCATTTTAACTTTTTACATCAGATTTTCCTTTTCTACTTTGAAAAACATTTAATGTTGTCCACAGTCAACAATGTTTTAAAACTTTTCCTCATTTTTGTGGTAAGCAGAAATGAGCTGTCCTGCCTAAGACTAATTTCTAGCAAATTCAAAAGTTGCTGTAAAATGTGTTATTTCCAGCACACCTATTTTTGTTCCTTGATGAGCTACAAATATGTTTCTTAATTCAGGCAGAAAGGAAATGAGGCCGTAAAAGCAAAGGAAATAAAATGAGAAAAGGAGTCATTGAAATGCTGAAGAGTTTGGTTTAGGAACATGACTTTAAAGACACAAGATCCTCTGGTGTGACATTTCAGGTGGTGGAGATAGATCATTCCTGACAGATCTGGAGCAGGGGTATTACTGCAGTAAGCATACCATCTTTCCTAATTGTTAGAAAGTCATCCTGCTTCCTGGCTTAATGAATAGAAGTATACTCTCAATATTTCTCAATATTTCTAATAATAGAAATATTCCCTGACTGAAAGTCTGAAATCTTAACTCAGCTAGCTTTGAGTCCTGAATACATAAGGCATTCCATGGAGCTCAGTATGGCCTCAAAGCAGGGCTGCTGAGTAGAGAAAGGCAATTTGGAACTCTAGGTTCAGCTTTTGAGTAGGATTAAAACTTCCCTGTACTGGACTACTTGCCTATACTAAAAGTCTTCATTTGTGTGAATACACAGACTGTCTGGTCTACTGGTATTCTGTGGCTTTGCTGCCTCGGTTATCACTCAGAGCTAAAATGTGCTCCCAAGTCCTTGGAAAATCAAGACTGAAAGTATTAATTGCCAGGAATTGATCAGACCAAATAATTTAGCACTTCTGAAAATATGTCCATTAATTTTTCCTGATATGACTTACTTGTCATCTTTGTTGGAAAAGAAAAATTGAACCTTGACATCAAAGTAGAGGAAGTAGGACTGTAGTAAGATTGAGAGATAAAAAGTAGCTTTTCATTTTGTCTATATAAATGGAGAGTAGTGGAGAGTTTCTGGATTTGCCCCTAATGATTGTTGGCCATACTTAGAATTCACTAGGTTTACCTAGTTATGTTTTAGGAACCTTTCTAATAAACAGAGAACCTAATAAAAACAACAGAATACTGTTTTAAAACAGCCCATACTAATGTCAGGAAAACTAATTTAAGGTGAGGGTTTTTTCCCTATGATTTGGTACGTCTGGGAATACTGTATGAGCAACTCAATGAATCAGATACTTCAGAAGAAAAAACCATCACAAGCACAACTGGTTTTGATCTCTCAGAAGAAGGTTCTTTGAGAGTCAGGACTTAGCTCTTGTGTAGGAACAGTCCCTATCATTAACAGCCTTGGCAATGCAAGTAACAGAGCCGTGGGAATGGACACTTGAAAGGAGAAACCTTTTCCAAACCTTCCTACCCATGCAGACAGTATGCAGTCTGACCCTAGCTGCTTTTTGAAAGGATTCCCATTTATCATGGGAAAGAGATAGCTAAAAATACTTGACACAGGAGAAAAAAATTAAGCACATCTAAGCAAAAAAAAGAAAAGATCAAGCTCTTTATCAAATCTTGCTTTGGAGGAGAATAATTGACTTTGATGCAATCCTTCAGCAGTATATTTATAAAGTTATCAGCTTCTTTATAGCACCTCAATCATAATTAAAATTACTACTAGGACAAAGTTAATGCATATGCAGCTAGAAGAAGGCAGAGATAACCTCAGGATCTCTCTGATTATGATTTCAGGGCATAAAGTATTCTAGTCTTCTAGCAGAGTGGTGGACAGTTTGCAGCACACTTGAGGAGCAGAGGAAGTGAATATTTGAATGGTTTGCGTATGTTGTGCATATATGCAAGTGTGGAACACACCTTATTCATAAAATACCAAAATGAGCCAATATTTTCCTTTTCTGTACATTTTGTTGTTTGAGGTGAGATTTACTGTTTTGTTTTGGCACACAGGCAGATGTTCTCCATACTAAGAGGGTGAGAATGAGTTTATGTAATCATCTCAAAAGGGACATTTCAGAGCTATTGATGATACGATATTCCAGACTGTCTTACCAAAGTCCATTATGCAACTGCTGCTTTTATTTGCAGTGATGTGGTTTCATTTTTTCAGGATTTCCACATTATATTTCGTATGGATCATTTTATTCCTTCCTATCCCACTTCTGAGGTCTGCTGAAGTCCTTCCACACCAACGTTCAACCAAGAATCTGACATCTCACTACTGACTTTGATGGCTGTAGGCTTGAAACCTATGCTGGTATTCATCAGCATTATTATTCAAGCTTACCATAAAGCTCTCAGTTCTTCCAGTTCTAAGATTCATCCTTATGTCAGCTGTTGTGGAAATGTCTCTATTCAAAATGGCTTTGTGCATGACTAACAAGCTGCTGGAAAGCTGAAATATTTGCATTTGTTCACCAACATATACTTTTTGAGGCATAAGTGTCTTAGTCTACCTTTATCCTTAATCTGTTGTGCTAATCAATGTTTTTTGGTTTATGTTTTGTTTGTTTTTTTTTCTGGGACCAATTTTATGAAACTAAAAGCAATTCTTTTACATAATTTTCTTGGTATGAAGAAGATAGGTATTTTACTTAGTTCAGCCTGAAGTTGAGAAATAGTGGCCTAGAGTATGTCTCATGCTCTTGGTCTGGGTCAGAACTCTAAAAATTTTCCTCTCTCAAGAGAATTCTGTGTTTGCATGAAAATAGAACTATTTCCTGTACTGGCCTTAAGCTGGAGTTAGGATGATATGGGAAAGAAAATATTCAAGTAATCAAGAAAGGCATTGATTCAAAGATTTTTGCTCCTGAGACATCCTGACACACAGTGACAACAGGTCACTGACAGACCTTGTTTTAGCTCAGAAGTTTGAAGGGCAGCCATGGGGATGCGAGTCACCCTTATCATGCAACTGGAGAGAGGTTTTACTTCTCTGAACTCTCCCCCTCCTACATGTTAGCTGGGAAAGGTCTGGTTGGTTACCCATGCTCTCTGAAGGTGCAGTCATCCTCTAGAGGAAAGAAGATAGCTTTCAAATATCATCTTTTCTGTCTCTTCAAATGCTTTCATTTCAGGAAGACACTATGAGACATGGGTGGGGTCTATTTTGTTCAGAAGAAATCCACAATGTGCTAACTGATATGCTGGAATGAGACTCCCTACATTTTGCTATATATTGGATAATGACAGAAACAGAAACACTCTGATATTGATGAGTCTTCTAGTTATGCAAGGGTGGCATTTTTAAAAGGAGCATGCAACTCCAAGACTCTTTATGGTCCTGTTAGGGCTGTTTGAAAGTGAGAGAAAGAATTTTTCCTGGAAAATAATACCTCACTTGAAACCATGCTGCCACTGCAATAATTTCACTTTCTTTACTTTCTAAGTCAGAAGACTCAGCCTATGCAAAATGTAACCCACGTAACATATCTTATCAAATAAAATACTTTATTAGCTGAAATACTTTACTGAATATGTTGCAGGTGGTGATAATGGGACAGTGGGTGTTATCAAATTTTAATACCTACTGGTATTTAAAACTAAGTTTTTACAATAGATAAAAGCTTATTGTGCATGATGGAATAGAGTAATATCTTGCATGCTAGCTGTATGGTCTTTTAAATCCACTGTAAATATTGAAGAAGACTTGTTTTCAATTTGAAAATGTTAAAGAAATTACATTAAAAAATCACACTTCTTTTCTTTTTCCCCATGAAGTCTTTGAACAAATTATGTAGGCAAGAAAAAAGAAACCTTGTTCTTCTCTGTTCCTAGTCAGAAACCTGAAAATATCTAGGACTTGTAGCTGGCAGATTTGGTTGCGGATTTTTTTTAAATGAAAATTGAGTCTGGGTACAACAGAATGATCTGTATGCAGAGTATGCAGTTAACCACTGCTATTCACCACCAATAACACAGATGGATCTGACGATTTAAGTTGTGAAACATATGGCTTTAGTAAGGAAGAAATGACAGCTGAGCTAAGTATCTTTGACAGAGTAACTCTAGAAAAAGAATATAAAGTTAGTTGCTTTGAAAATTGCCTTGCTTTCTTCAAAGCCTACACTCTTCACTTCACCCTCTGTCACCTTAATATCCATGAGTTCTATTTCATGTAAGAAGTTTTTCATGTCTTTGTACCTTTCAAAATTATATGAGATACATAGCCAGGAGCAACTGCCAGAATAAGCATTACTGAGTACAAAACAAGCTATTTCTTTCAAGTCTGAGAAACCAATTGCTTTTATTACATTAAAAACTGGTCATGGATTATATCTCTTCTTCCATTACACTTAGCCTTTCTTTCAAAACTATTACTGGTGTATAATTTCATTAAATTCCAACTTGTCTCCTTAATAAGAAACTTTCAAATTCTTCTGGTTAAAAAAAATTTAAAAGGCTCTGTAGGAGTTATCATACTTCGTTTCACCAGTCACTGAGGCTATAGTTCTGGGGTAATGTTTCTGGCACATAAGCACAGAACTTTTAAAATTCCCAGTTAGTATTGTTAGTCCTCTCAGTCTGAAAATTAGGAAGAGGTGCCACATAATTCGCTTTATTCTTTCTGTGCCATAATTTTATACAAATTATTTTCATTTTAGTTAATTGATATGGAGAAGATACTGTAGTTTTTCATGTTTCCACAGAGACTAAGTTCTGTTTCAGGTCTAGACTGAGGTTCATGCTGTCATTTTTCCAGTAATAGCATTACTAAGGTTACAAACTGTAAAAACAGGAAAGAGCTCTGCATATCTGATATCTATTGGATATGAGGCTTTAAAACTGCATCGTGATTCTGGAATATGAAAACACTAAGACCTCGATTTTTTTCCAGAATGCTCCCTAATGCTCCCTAAAGGACTTCTGAGAAAGTTCAATAACAAAAACATCTGGTTCTATTTTCACACTCTCTCTTGTACAAGTTCCTTATAGAAATCCTGCATTTCTAGCCTGTTGTATGTTCTTCAGGTCTTCTGCTTTGATGTGACAGGTAAAAATGCCTCCTTACTCTAAGAAATATTACAAAATTCAACAACAGAATTATTTTTGTCTAATCCTGTACATATATGTATTTCGAATACAGCTATCTATGACTAAATATGGTAGGTATTAGGAATATTACTATAACCTTATTACAAATGAAGGACGACTAGCAATTTATTTTTTATTGGATCAAATTTTTACAGTCATTTGGATGGGATATAGACATGTAAGTCATCAACCTTTTTTGAAGAGACATTTATTTTTAAGATCCACAAAAAGCTTGTACTCAAGCCATAGAAATTTGAGCCTCAGCCAGCTTTCAATTTGATGGAACTATTCTTCTAAAAAGTCATTATAGTTTTTCCCTGGCATCCCTAGATAAAGGGTTGCTCATGGCATTCAGAGAGAATTTTGGGGGTCCCATAGCTCTAAGTCGTTCAAGACAGGAAACACAGAAAGGCACTTGGTGACATTTCTCTGTCTAATTTAGGAGTGTGAAAGTTCTTGTTTCTGTTTGGTACTAAAATCTGAACAAGAACCTAGATTGAAACATTTCCTTTAAAATTTCCTACTTGACATAGAAAGTTGGGCTTATCTCAAGGGTGTGGCAACATGCTGCTGATATGACAGCTGTGCGAGAACATTAAAGCTGAGATGGAAAAACCTGTTTGTTTGCAGGATCTTTTTTTCACCTTAACTCCAGTTTTTTATTCTTGAAGGAATAGCAACATTAAACTTCCCAAGAGCTAAGAGTTCCACACTAACAACTCATGTCCAATGCTGGCCTCTATAATGAAATTCTAACATTAGAGGATTTAAAGTTAAGAAGGAGAAAAATATTGCACCAACAGTATTTTCTATTCCATTTGCACTCTTAGATTTTGTTTACTCTCAACTGAATTAAAATCAGTACCAATTTATTTTTGCTGTCCATTGTCCTTACATTGGGACATTATGCAGTGGTGGTTTTCATATAACACATTTGACTTTGCCATGTAATTGGCATTGGCATAAATAAAATGTATTACCATAGGAATTTAAGACATTATCTGTCATTGCTACAAATAATCCATTTTCAGAAAAAAAAATTGATGCTGTGTTTCATACACAATGTGTATCAAATGATATATAATGTGTATCATGGTTCTCCTTCTTACAATGTGTGTCTGCCTCAGGGGAAAAGAAAAGCAGCGATGGGACTAGAATATTTTCTTCTGAACATGTAGCTCAGTGCAGCATTTTCAGTCTTAACTGATTATTATTTACTAAGGTCTACATACAGGATGTTGAGATTTTAGATCTTACAACATATTTTGTGTAGATTTTTGAGAAAGGTTAAAATACCAAATATATACTTATTTCAAGAATTACAGAACTTTACCGGCCATTTCCAGAGATTTAAAAGCAAGATTAAGTTTGGTACACAAATATAAGTCTATTGGCTTAGCTCTTGTGGGAATCACAATGCTTCTTGTTATAGCAAAACATATTGCACTCTAAGGAGGAACAATTTTCCCAAATTGTTTGATATATTAAATCAAAACTATGTGTACATAGTTGTCCATGGATGCAGTTATGTTACACACATTTTTCACTTAGCCGTATCTACCACATAATTTTAAACATTTATTATAAACCCTTTAATGTGACAAAACACAGTTTAACACAACTAATAAAATTGAAAAGTCAAGGCTGGAGAAATAGCACAGATAAAAGCAGATGCAAATCACAGCTCAAGAGAAATAGTCAAAACTAGATAGAGAGTAGGAGCAGTAATTGATAAAAGCAGAGCTGAGGGAAGACATTTTGGATCCTGATTGGAGTTAGTCCTGTATGCTGCTTTTTCCCATCCTTCTCACATAAACTTGCTATACTTTATTTCAAGACGTTTTCCATTCTCACATAGAGTGGTGGGTATTATTTAAGAATACTTAAGAATCTCTCACAAGATTTTCAGCACCTGAGTTTCCAGTATTCTCTAGAAAATAGTTTAGCTGTAAAAGTCAGGCATGGAGACTCTCATTAATTTTTAGCCTTAAACATGCTAAGGTCTTCTGAAACTTATCCTTCCCCTAAATCTGTAGCAGACAGACAACCATTCCCAAGGTCTTGTTAATACTGCATCTGTCTCTACAAACACTCTGTGCAAGATATATCTTTTATTTGACAATTAGTAAAAGTGAATGTTCCACAAAGGACAAATAATCAGGTTCTAGAGACCGTCTAATACAGTTAATGCCAGAAGGAGAAAACCATAACAATACAAGACTCTTGAAAGCTTGATTAAATGTTTTGTGACACTATAAAAATGCCTTTATTGATTATTGTAACATTACTGAACACGTGTCGTTTGAGACCTATGATAACTATTTCACGCATTTGTGAAAATTGAGCTGTAAATCTGAGAAAACAGCTGCCATTAAAACCAAGATGGCTGTATTACAAGTCAGCAAGACATAAAAGGATTACACTTAGGAGGTTAAATTCAATGTCATTCTTTTTTCAGTAATGAATTGTAAAATCCATTCTCTTGGATAGAAACCAGAAGTAATTACTCTGAAATATGTATTCAAAGGGGATGGGGGCAGGATGACAATTAGTTTTGGAAACAAGAATGTAATTTCTGATTGTAACTATGAAGATCCATGAAAGTTGTCCTTGACTATTAAATAAGCCAATGGTGTCCATTCTTGTCATGGCACCACTTTGTTTCCAAGATACCACCTATTCTGAAAATTGCAGTGATCTGCTAGTTCTCAGAGACTGTGAATATGAGGAACAGCTTGGATATTTCCATGAGCTCCCTCTATGGTTTGTGAATTTTTCTGGTAGGG
>VZTZ01038010.1:0-59049 GCA_013400955.1 Drymodes brunneopygia | reverse complement strand
GGGAAATGAGAAGTATCGACACAAGAAGTAGTAGGTATAAATTGGTTATGAAAAAACTTAGTTATAAATTGGAAAATTCCTTGTCAGAGTAACAGGAAAATAATCTAATTGCTTTTAAAATAGGTCACTTCATGAAGTAGTAATATGGGAGCAGCAAGGGGGCTATTCTAAATGCCCAGCAGGTTGTTGGAATGATTTCCATGCCCTCGCTCACAGACCCATTTCCCTAGATTTTTTACTGACCTCTGTAGTTTTTGTTATGTCCATTTTGAAAGGATATAAAAAAGACAGTTTTTAACTACAGTCTGAAACTGAAATATTCCTTAAAGATATAACATTTAATATGTGATTAAAATTTAAATAGGTATTTAAGCACATTTTTAAGATGGAACTAATTGTGTTGAATCAATCATATTCCCCTCTTGGGATAAAATTAATCGTTCATGTGTAAAAAGGTCTTCAGTTTATTCATTATCTAACCATAATCTACATTTCTATCTTACAGTGTAATAATTGTTACTTCACTATTTATTCTTTGCTGCTCTACTAAGTGCTTATTTTTTTTCTGTAATAACACATTATTTTGAAAGGCAAATGACATGCACAGGCTTGACTGATCACAGCTATTTTCACATTGATGCAGTTTTCATTGAAGTGCTATTGGACAAAAACCTTAAGAATCCTAAAAGCAGGAAGAAGAATCCAGGACTGTCCCAGTGTGGTTTTATCCTTCCCATCAGGCATTCTGTAAACATTTATGTTCCTGGCTACAGAGGTGAGGAATGACTCAGACACAAAAGGATTGAATTCCTAGCCCTCCTGAAAGGTTGTAGCTATTGTGTCAGTAGTGTCCTACGCCATCACTCAGAGCATCACAGATTTCTGACTGAATCCTGGGTTCACAACTATTCCTCACTGCTGCCTTCAGGTAGAGCTCCAAGAAAGGAGCTGTATTTCCATCTCTTTATAATTTTCTAGAAGTTGAGCATCTTTCTCTTGGGTCCATGATTATCCTGAATCCTATTCCTGGTGTCTGGTTGAAATTGAACATCTATATTTTAGGCAGTCTGATATTGGCTCATACAGTCTAGTCCCTTGAGTTTTCTTGGTTCTAGTCAGATCAAAATCCATGTTTTGCAGTTTACTTCCCATTTAGTCAGCTGGTTCCTAATGGGCAGAAAAGCTTTGCCAAGTATTTCTCAGAGGGAGAATGTGTAAGTATTTCAACCAAGGACAAAAAGAGCTGTTTGTTTATGAATAGAATTTAAGACTTAAGTAGGAAGCATTTTAAACACCTGAGCAGTGCAAGCAACTCAGAGAATACATGGAAAATGTCAACAAAGAACTGAGCCAGTAATAACAAGGCAAGTGAGGAGCTGGGAAGAACAAGGTCAGATTCTTCTTTTTTGTTCATCTGTATTTCAAAAATTATAGCTGTGTTTAAATCAGTGTTAAGGGGGGCACCTAGAAGGCAGATGATTCTAAAAACAAATATGTCATCTTATTGGACTGATAGAAAAGACCAGAATTTTAAATGGATCTTGAATCTTTGACATCATAAGAAAACATTATATTTTTATAGGACAGACAATAAAATGTAAGAGTTTAATAACATCTGGATCTCATTTCAAGCCATAGAAGTGGAGAAAAAAGTCAGGAATCTGATTTAGGTGTATGTGCTTAGCATAAGTAGAGTCAGAAATGCTTGGAATATTATATTCAGACAGAGAGACTGGAGCAGAGCAGAATGTAGTGATATATTAAACACTTGCATTTCTATTGGGTTGTAAATGGTATTGGTTGTTTCCCAAATACAATTTTGAGAAAGACTTTTATCAAATTTTCTTTTGTTACAGTCACTGGGGAATTAAATTGCGACAGTAAGTAAGCCCAGGCGGCAATGCTTTTATGAGCAGACTAGCATACATTAAAAATGCTGATGTATACAGTATTACCTCAGGTTGCAGTGTCAACAGAATATAAATTTATTCCAAGAAAAAAAAATACTTTCAGACAAGTTTGCTTGTATATCTAGCATTCTTGTAAATTAGTTTAGGGCTCATGAAAAATACCAACCTGGAAGAGAGGAATGCTGGAGCCATTTTTTAATTCCAGGTGAGGTATAGAATGAGCAGGAGTGCAGGTTTTCTTCAGACTGGCCTACCAACTTATTTCTCTTGTGGCTGAGTAACCCAAATTGTGCCAGAAAAGAACAGTGGTCAGTGCTAGCCAGGACATCACAGCCGTTTGTGTTGCAAGTATGATAGCTTACACCCTAAACCCCAGCACTCAGCTGAAGCACACATCAAGGCTCCTCTGTCTTCCATGTCTTTTCAGAAGTACTGTGCAGACTATAAGTCTATTGTGTTTAAAATAAAAACTTTTAGGGGTTTATGTACCTTTATCTCACTGAACTTTTTCTCTGTTCCTTCCAAGAAGTGACTTATCCAATATTTCTATTAAGCAGTTGATGTTTTAACATAATTTCTATAATCTTCATCGTGTCTTTACAAAAATCTCCCTTCTAACTATTCCTCTAAAGCCATAAAACACACTGTCATAAACTGCACATGAGACTGACTAGCAGACAATGGCCAAATTTCATATGTCTGTAATCTAAAGTAGCACTAGTGTAAGAACCCTTTAACACTCCCCTGTTGGTGGTTGTTTTCCTATTAGTATTCATTTTCTTCTGTGGTTAGATGTGATGTCAGGGACTGATTAAGCCTTTACGTAATCTGATTTTTTTCGTGTTCTGATCGATGCACTTCCACAGTTTTCCAAACCCATTCTGTTTCTCAGATGTAGTGTTTTATATTAATGACTTACATTAATGAATGTTTTTAAAAGGTAGGAAAGGGATTCAATCAGAAGAGAGAGTGAAAGTGTTAGGAGAGATGGTCCACAAAGCAGACATACAAATCCTATCACCCTTTTCATTCTGGCCCTCCTCCTTCTTTCACCTTTTTATCCCATTAAATGCTGAATCACTAGCAGTGAAGGCAAGGAATAAATAAACACAAAAAGGACAAAGATGGCCAGCATTACGAGGGGCAAATCACTGCTGTATGGATACTATTTGTGATATGCTCATACATATTGCTTGCTCTCTGTAGGAAGAGCAAATTTACCTCAAACATTATTTTTTTAGATCTTTATTTAAAAAATTGACTGGGGGGGGAGAGGGGAGAAGGGGAAGGGAGCTCTTTCTAGCATTTCCAAGAATAGATACAGAACAACAAGCAGCCTAAGATACAGGATTTGCCTTTGTGAACATGGTATTTTTCCGCAAAAAGATACTGAAACATTATAATAATCTCCTTTTTTAAAGGGACAGTCTAGTAGAGGTGTGGTATGGTCTTAAAAAAACCTCCACCCTAATATGTTTGTCTTTGCTTAAACATTTATATTAACTAAGCTTAAATAATAATTTTAATTACTATTTTCTTGTTCCTTTCATTTATTGTTTTGCTGGAAAAATGGGTGGCGATGATTAGATGAAATTATTCTTGAATTTCTGTTTTAATGGTACCTTGGCATAATAGTAATGGGAAAAGTCTCAGAAGCATAATTATATATTGTAGTTTGAGAAGAAAAACATTGCAAGTGTTGATGAAGGGAAGTACAAAAACTAGCTGTAATAATTTTTCTGAAAGCAGTTATTTTGCCTTTATTTTAAAAATAGAAATTTGGCATATTACCATAATTATAATCCTACATATACATTACTGTTTTAATAAAAAATTAAAATCTAAAATATGAAACAGCACCCATAAGAAGTATCTAAAGCTCTGAGGAGAAAGTTGGAGGTTTGCCAGTACTAGATTCATATGAATATTCAGCAGAAAACTTAAATGCAGCACTATGGCAAAAATGCAGTAGAGCCTCAGAGTAAAAATAAAAATAAAGGGTTTTTTACTTTTATTTACTATAATTACTAGACCGTATTTTGTATTTTGGATATATAGGTAACATATAACAATATATGGATGAATCAGAGACATTTTAAGAATGTCTCTGAAACAAAAATATTTTTTTATGTTTTACAGAAACCTCCAGGAACATTAGTAGAAAGAGCTAGCAGTGGTAATAAGTCATAGTTTAAAGTAATCAATTTACCTTTTGGTTTCCATGGGAAACAATGATAAATAATAAGTATTAATAGAATTAATAGAACAATAAAGTGTTTCTAGTTTCTACTTCTATGCTTAAATTCACTTAGATTAATTAATACCTGGCCTATAAAACTGTCATTTATTTTAGTTCAAAAAGAGTGAATAGGATGTTTCAAATTGCAAAAGGGAGTAATTTCTGAGGTACCTCTGGATGAGTTCCACACTACACATACATGTTTCTCAATGAAAAAGGCCACATCTCCTTCCCACCTCTGAAATCAGTTTATGAAGTACCACTCATGGCTACTGATTTTGAGAGAGTGGCATCTCATACCAAACAAAAGTATTTCTATTTCACTTGGATTGTACTCTCCATTCCTGGGACTGTCTTTAGATACAACAATATTTGGTTTTAGCTTTGTATTCAGACTTAATCAGAGCAGTGTCTGCATTATGGACTAATAAAGACTGATCCCACAAAAAGTGAACTTTTATATAGTTCTCCTACTCCCCTGTTTTCTGTAAGAAAATGAGAATATCTCTTGCCTTTTCCTTTGTATCTGTGAAGTATGTAAACTGTTCAATACTCACATTTCATATTCCATACTTGTTAGTTCTTCACCTTTCAAACACTGTGAATACTCAAGCACATCATTTGTGCACCTTCAGCTTTGGAAATTCAATTCCTTTCAAGATAAACCCTTTGCTTTATTGAAATTAATCAGCAACTTAATTAATTAATCCATCATCTATTAAAATGCTTATGCCTGGAATGCATATTTTGTGACTCAGATATTTCTTTTTAATGTAGCATGCATTTTTAATGCAAGGAATAAATATAGTCTAGATAAAAGAGACAGGATACAATTAGGTGCTGCAGCATGACATTAAAATTAGGTTGATATCACTTTGGGAAGCCCATGAAATTCACTGAGGAAGAGAGTGAGCAAGTACCCTATAGCCACTTCTGCGACAAATGTCTGCCCTTACATTATATTAATGTCCTCCTGGCACTTACATAGCATTGGAGATGGTAATGCAGAATTACAGGAGTTGAATTGCCTTATGAAGTTGAAAACAGAAACCAAAGACAAATTTCCAGAAAGTTACATGAAAAGCAAAAGCTCCAAAAAGTACCTGCACTCAGTACATCTGCCTGAGCAGTCAAGAAGCAGCAGACTTCAAGCTTCCCAAAGCAGAGAAGCCGGTGGTGTCCCTCAGTCCTCAACTCCTGATCTTGCAGGTTTTTACTCAGTTATAACCCCATGTCCTTGAAAAAGCAAGTGCTGCTATTTTGAGACATAAAAAAAATTAGTTCTGATTAACACTTATTAAAGTAATCTTCAGCTCTACAAGGTGTCAAAAATTTATATGTCTTCACTGATTACAGTCATAACAATAAAAAGGGGAATAGTAGCTTATTTAGGACACTTTTTTAATTAATACTTTGACCACTGAGAACTTAACTTTTTATTAAGCACCCTGAATACCACACTAACCTCATTATACTGTAAATGAATATCCTGAAAGTGGGATTCACTTGTTCAGATTTTTCTGTTCTTAAGCAAAGTACTCTCATCATTTGTGGGGGTGCTAAGGATGTTATGTCTCACTTTTGCTGCTAATTCAACCTTAATTATGCACAAATTCACGTTCAATAGTTATGAAACTCTAATGAAGAAATTACTTTGAGACTTTTTCAGCTCCTGCTGGGAAACTCTTCTATTTCATATCACTAATTAATTACATTCTTAACTTTATTTCTACATTTCTTGAACAACCAGAATCAGAGTTTCTGGTTCATGAATCACATCATTATTATTTCATTATGATTTTATTTTTATTTGATACACTGTAGTTCTGAATTATAGACGGTCTTTCTTTATTTTCATTCTGTTGCCTGCCAAGAGGAATGCACTGCTGTTTTCCCCATTGTCACAACTGCAAACCCTTAGAGTAGTATGCGGAAGAGTTAACTTTCCCCAGGAAAAAAATAAAAATAAAAAAATATGTAGAAAAGCTTCAAGTACTTTTTGCATGAAGAAAAGTAGTTTGTTTCCATATTTATGTGTAGAAGCTCATGGTATATAGACTGGCACATTGCCATTTAATTTCATAGAACTATGGAAAGCTGAATGTATTTAATCCTGCTGAGATTCCAGCCTTTTTGCTTCCTGCAACAAATCAAAATTATTAAAAACTACCTGCACTCAAAGTTTCCACAACTGGAAAGTTGTTTAATATACTCCAGACCAGAAGGAAGCACAGGTAAAAGAGGAAAAGTTATTAAAACTTGATCAGTGGAGATGGATAGAAGCCACATCATAAGGTATAGTGACTAATGCTGAAATTTAGAGGAAATTATTAGATAATAAAAATCTGTTTCAGAGGACCAGAGGATAATGTAACGGAACATATCTTTTATCTGAAAAATTATAATAAAACTTGTAGAGAAGTTTAGACCAACAAAGACAGTGATATGACTGACAAAAAGTAACACCACTGATTTTAGAATGACCATCTTATCTGTGTTTATGAACATCATATGACACAAAGTGCTGCTTATCAGAATTATTATAAAAGCAAACTCACTTAAGTAGGTGGGAACATTGTGGAATTTTCACCTTTTTGCCGAAGTTCAAGTTACTGGGTTCCTTCCCCAGTTTCATTAATATATCTGTTAATTTTAGTGCAGAAATGCATGGTAACCTAAAGTACTAGAAGACGGTACTATTGATTGTCTAGCAAAATGATCTTACCTTTTTTGTCATTACAGTAATTTACTTAACATCTGCATATTTCCTACACTACCCATCCAGCAAGGTCTTCCTTGGGACTGTTAATATTTCTTATTCCTCCTGGGCTGTGCAGCTGTCAAAAATATGAGGAGGCGAGGTAACTCTTGGCCTTAACACCACGTTACATGTTTCAGGCAGAATTTTCAAAAGACGTCTTTTATAATTTTTATCTCCATGATCAAATAAGCAACAAAAACATAGCTATACAGAGCAGCAATTATGCTGAGTATTTTTGGACTGCAGGCTAAATGAGGGAGCTTTTTCAGCAGGCACCCCTGTCTCCCCTTCCATGTCTCTCTCCCCATTATTTTCTGCCCTATGCTTTGTTCAGTCTCAGAAGAGTGCAAAGGTCCTGCACAGCACACAAATTGCTTCACACAGTAAAACAGCATTTTAGGTCCGTCGTGTCTATGATTTCACTCGGCAAGATGCAGGGTAACACAGGATCAGACCTCTGATATTTGACATTAAAAAGTGATTCTTTTCCTTGATTACTTATAATTTCTTCTTATATTTTGCCCTGTTAATTTATCCTATACACACGTAGCTAATGATGCCAAATTGTTGAATATCAAATAGTTTCTAAAATATCTTTCCATAAAAAGACTCAGTTTACCTTCCTTCTATCTGTTTTCTCTTCTTTACCTTATTATAACATTTCAGTAAATTGTAGGCTTTTTCCTATGCATTTTGGGTTTTTTTAAGCCAGAAAGTTTGGTATTTTCTAGTCACTGACACCTAAATATATATTTTCTGTTAGTATATTATCATAGATTAACTGTCTTGTTCTGACCCTTCAATCTAAATATAGGCAAATATAAATCTAGCTGTTCTATAAATTCTATATTTCTTCCTAACATTACCTTATCAGGCAATATGCCCTTGTGCTTTAACTTTGTTGCCGCACTTCATTCCAAATCCTTTTGATAACTCCTAAAGCAAACATAAAGGCCAGGCAGAAAAGAAGATTAACCCTTCAGTCTCAAAGGCAAAGTGACTTTGGATTAGTGGAGAAAATGTCAGTAGGGAGGAAGACAGAGGGCACCACCACTTGAGTAAAGGAGGTGAAAAAAGCACACAAGAAAAATGCTGCCTCAATATTGTGCATTTACTGCTATCTTGCTAGTGGAACATACACATTTCCTTTGCGTAGTAGACTGTAATTTACATTAAAAAGTCTGTATTTTCAGGCTGAAAAAAATCTGAAAATTGTTTAATATATTAAAAATACTACCAGTAAAAGAAATATAGCTGAACCTAGCATCTAGTATGGTTTGCCTGGAGGACAGAAAACACGAGAGACAAATTCCTCCTCTTAATGATCTCGCTTAACTACAGAAATTAGTCAAAAAATAACAATCATAGAATCATCAGGTTGGAAGAAACCTTTAAGATCATCCAGTCCAACTTTCAATCCAGCACCACCAACATAACTCAGAAGAAATGAAATTATATCTCAGCTCTCAAGGTTCCAAAATTTCTGAAGTTTCTTCTGCTACCTGAAGTATGTTTGTCTCTAAAGCCTAATGGATTTGGACTTCTTACTCTAAGTCTGCCCATGTAATGAACAAATAGTAAAATCTATCTGTTCTATTGTTTGGATTTTTTAGTCTACCTACCTCTGTTTTTACACATCCAACAATTATAAAGCCTTCTATTATAACCTAATTCAACTTTCTGGACACCACAGATGGTAGGCTTCCATAGACAATCTCCTTTAATTTTGATCTACATACTTTTTTCTACCTATATGATGTTTCATTTGGTTATACTAAAGTACACAGTGTTTGCTGATATTCTGTGACCTAATATACCCATTTTTTATCAATCTCATTCCTTATGTCACCTGGCAACTTTGTCAGCACTGATTTTATGGGTTTTTTCCCATTGCTTATAATATTAAACAGAATGAGACCAAGAATGAATTTTTGCAAGACCCAACTGGAATCAACCCCCTCAGTGACAATTGCTGTTGTGTTTTGGCTGCTGGTTAGTCTGTTTCAATTCAGTCAATGTATGCCATGTTGACTTTGTGTCATTCTACTTTGTTAATCAAAATGTCATGCAGAAATAAGACAAATGCCTTACTGATAATTACTTTTTATCAATTGTCTCATAATCTTACAGGCAAAATAAAAAAATATCAGATTATCAGTATTGACAGTATATATTCTCCAAAAAAATCCATTTCATTATCATTAACTACCTTACCTGACTTAATTTTCTATTAGTCAAGTAACATATCAGTTCTTCTATTACTTTCCTGGGGTTGACACTTAGGCTGTATAGCTTTGTACAGTGGAAATTGCCATTCAGATCAAATAAGTGACTGTTGTCTTTTGCTTAAAAAAGTAAGTAAAATATTCATATCCTATGTTCATTTAGCCCCTTGCAAAAGATGGATGTTAAAAAGATATTTACCATTTAGGGAAAGTCAATGACAATTTGGAATTACACATCAAATATTTCTGCTATTTGCTTTGGTACAAAACATGGAGTGTTCTCTTCCTTTCAGCCATAAGACTGAATGTATTATGTATGGAAAGAACAGATTGAGCTACTCAGCTGAGTTTTTTTCTCTAGTATAGCCTACTCATATTATGTCACATGCCTTTTCTCTCAGTTTGCTCTAGGTAAACTTGTTTTCTGGCTGTGTTGTTAAACTGCTGGGACTCAAACCATTATTTGTTTGATTAGAGTTGTGAAGAAGCTTCTGCTAGACAGGAACAACCATTATGTGAGTAAGCTCAAACATACACTGGTATTTGCAACCATTACATTAGCGAGTGAGCTCGCTACTCACTGCTATTATCATAGCTATTTGTTGTTCTGTCTTTTCTCTTTTTGAATCTTTTTCTTCATTAAAATATAGCATCCCTGGGCAGAATTCATGCTCCAATATGATAGGTCAAGAGTGAGTACACAGGATGTGTCGTGCCATCATTCAAGGGGTCAGTTTAATATGCATGCATTTTGTATCCCACAAAAATATGGGAATACTGGGTAGTTAACAATAGCAGTTATACAACTATTTTATTCTTACTGACTCACTATCTACAGACATTTCACAGATGAAAACAGCCTCTGTTCTGAGCTGATGCAAAATAAAGCCATGAAGTCTCCCTATTTTCATTATTTTTGATCATAATTTGGTTTTAAATTTGTACTGCAGGAGAACATTTTGCACAGTAGAGTCAGGCACTCACTTGCAAAACAGTGTTGGTTACCAGTTTAAAGGATGCCACCTTAATGCTTCACTAGTAAAAACAGACTTTGGAGTTAAAAATACAGTGCACAAAGCAGGTATCCTTTACTAAAACTGTGTATCTACCAGCAAATGCCAGGGAAAAAGAAAAAAAAAGATTTCTCAGTGAAACTTGAAGTAAGATTTTTTTAAAAGGTAGTTATGCCATGAAACATTCAGTCTTGCACTTCACGAATTTTAAAAAATGTTGATCCATTAAGTACATTGGTTTCCAATGCCTCAACTTCCATTTGTCATCAAACATTCCTAAATATACACACAGTGTGTGTATCACCTTTCTAAATCCTATGGGATTTTCAAAAATATACATTCAACAACTAATCTACAAAGACACATTTGAAAAACGTATCCCAGAAAAAAACCCTTTGAAAGGAGCATCAAGAGAAGGTGGATACAATACGAGGCAAAGAAACCTCTTAACTGTTCACATTTTTGCAGAGAGCATAATTAGGGTATATATTTTAGGCTCTCAATTGCCAGATTTCAAAATAACTAAAGTAAAAGAGCTCTCCTATAAAGCACAGACATTTTGTCGAAGCCCTCACAAGCCAAATACAATGTATTTGTATTCTTCTACGACTTCTTCTATAGTAGACAACAGAATAAATTATAGAAAGCAAAAGGCAGGTAGTGCATTTATATTTTCTGCATCAAATTTTCAACAGGAATTCCAACTTAACCAGCTTGCAGGTTCCCATTCAACATCTGAATACATATAATAAGGACAGAGGTAAACTCCAAAGGAAGAGGAATGACATTGAAATCAAATTTCTCACAAAAGACTTTTAAATCTGTTTACATAGCCTGTGTATTCACTGCTTCAGGGTCACTTCTTAATATACTGCTTTAATGCATTTGCTCTTAGCCCTTCTTGTCCAAATTCCTTTTAAAACTGCAGGACAGAATTGCCCTCAGAAGGTCATTCTGTATCTAATCCAGAACCAGACTCAACCCTTGAGTTTTTTGACATCGACAGATTTACATCTGAAATGAATCAAAGTGATCAAGCCCTTTAAGTCCACTGGGAATATTTTGTTTGGCAAGGAATAAACCCACAGACTGTAAAATAGTTCCAGTAATGAAAGAAGTGATAAGAGATACTGATAACTTTCCCCTGACTTATCCAACTTAGATTTTTATTTAGTGCTTCCTATGCCATGTAATATTTGGTTGTATAATCTCCATGTTCTCAGTGAAGCTCGTGGTACTATCCTGCAAATGAACATGGCTTGTTTCACTTCTCAAGGCTCAGCCAAATCCCTAAAATTTGTATGGCTTTGATCATATGGGCAAAACCTCTCCATCCAAACTATATGCTAGAGTTCAAGGGTGAAAATGACACAAATTCATTTTAAGTATTCAAAGTTATGAGCTGTCTAAACCAGACATCTAGGTTGATTTTATTGTAGTTAGATTATAATATGCCTCCACAGACTGATTAATTATCTCTAAAGATGGACCCTAATATAGGTGATGTTGTCTTCCAAAAATGTTTTCTTTTCTGCATTAATTATTGAGGAAGCCTACACAACAAGGTAGGACAAGGAATAAGATGCCTTTCAAGGAGAAAGTCGGCCCATGTATCTCCAGTGGGATTTAAATAACTCTAGCTGCTTTTCTTAACATCAACAACAACATTACTGCAGTATTATGCAGGAGATGAGGCAGGTTAATCACAGCTTTCTGACTCAGGAGTATTGCTGTTTTTAACTATTTAACCAGTCTTGGTATAATGTCTGTACAGTGTCACAACCCAAAGTAGAATTATCTAAAGTAAAACTCTTTTTCTGTACTCTCTTCTTTCTGAGACTAAAATCTATGTCATTTTCAGGGATCATAAAGTACTCTGAGCTCATTTTAACTAATCTCGTTTTTAGTTTTTACCATTTTTTGAACGGATATTTAGTTCTGACTGCACTTAAGCTTTCCTTTAATTTCCAGTGACTGTACAAAGAGAAAACAACCATTTTTCCAACCTGTTTTATGTGCTCTTTTTTTGCTCATTATGCTTCCACCAGGCCTCTTTCACCACCATTTTTTCTTTACAGAAAGCTACTATTCCCTCTCTGCTTTCACCATGGACATTTGTTACTGGGTATATAATTTTATGCTTGAGGCTCCACCTATCAAAATTTGCTGCATCAACATCTTGTCCTCTGATCATAACATAATTATCACTTTCAGAGATAATGGACCTCATCAAGGTCTTCTCTTCTCATTTTCATTTATGAGTAAGTTTGGCTACTGCCAGGAGTTAATGAAACTAAAAGGGAAAGAGAGGAAGCAACACTCAGACTGATATAACATTGCAGAGGGGGTGACAGGATGGCTTTTAAAAGATCACTGATATAAATTTCCTGCCATATATTCAACTGAATTCTAAATGGGACCAGGTGTCCTGCTGTAAGATTTATAGGATTTTATGGGTTATTTAAAAATGCGTTAGACATTATAATTAATGACTAAAAAGTTATCTGATTTCAGAAAAAAATTATGAGGTTATATATTAAAAAATACCATGATTTCCTAGTAAAATTAGTATTTTCAAATATTTCATGACAGGGAACATAATAATCCCTGCTACAGCTAATAAAATCCAGCAATTCATACATTTCATTCTTCTCTTTTTTCCAATAGTTGGCACCAAGTATTTGAGAGAAAGATGAAAGGAACATAGTAATGAATAATTATTGAAGGATTTTCCCCAAAATCCATAATGAGCTTATACAATGCTGCAGGTGAGCCATTATTCTTTTCAACCTTTTTCCTGTAACCCAAACCAAGTAAAAAAAAAATCTTTAATGTAACTAAGAATAACCCTGTTCCTCCAGGGTTCATTTTCGTATAAACATTCTTTTCATGTAGAATCAAAGAAGATAATATCTGATGCCATAATATGTGTAATCAAAAACACATGTTGTGGTTCCTTTTATTTAATGGATCAACTCTAGAAGAAAAAATTTAGTGGGCAAGTTAGAATAAATAGGGCAAATTCCAAAAACCAACACTGAGAACTTGATACTTTGTGAAATTAATAGAACAGCTCCTAAACTCTTTTCAGAATACAAACTGATATTCCTATCCTATTCGCAATGTTAAATTATCTTAATAAAAAACATCTTTGATTCACAATAAACACATTTTATATGCTTTTCTGCTCTGGGGGCTTTTTTCACATAACTGTAATTCCAACATCTGGAAACACTAGTTTGGAATTTATATTCCTTATATCCAGGTTATAATATAAAATGTAGAAGAAAAAGCAATACCAAACAAAAGAAAAGCAAAAAAATCCACAAAAGCAAAGGAGAAATAAGCATTCAAGGAAAAGGCAAAACCACAGAAATATAAAAAGAAGACTCATGTTTATTTAGTGAGTTCTCCTGCTGGGGAAGAGAGCCAAAATAACCACTGACATTTTTGTGATTTTGACTTTTTAATTGCTTGTTTATTCCTTTGGGAAACCTGCTCAGGCATCCGTTAGATTTTTGCTAGCTAAATAAAGTGGTTGTTCATGTACTTCAGATTGCATTTGTAACTACCTTCATTTCTTATTTGTTTTTGAATTCACTTTAAGTTGCATGCTGATTTGAATCATAATGCAATGTTGTAAAAAACTAAAGTAATTGCACATTAGAATTTGCATATTCAATTAAACTATACAGAAACATGGAAGAAAATTAAATGCCATACTGTGTTAACTGAGTGGATATTTTATACAGCAATTTTTGTTTAAAAAGAGAAGAACTAAGAAGCTTGAGGGCCTGAGTCAAGCATTCTGCAGCTGGCATAGGTATGGCATAATCTGTCCCCCTACATAGGTCACCTGATCCTTTCTAATTTTTAGAGACTGATCTAAGCATAAAAACTATAAAAGGCAGAATTTAACATACAAAGTTTAGTTTGTCGCTAATTTGGAGAACTCTGGCTTGATTATCATATAAATACTCAATTCCTCTTTGAATCTCACTAAATTTAACCTAAATTAACTCTTGAAAGTAGAAGGGTCACTGTTTAACTGCACTGTGTGTGAAAAGGTACAGATTTCAGGTTTCTGCCTCTGAACTAAACTGAATGTCTCCCTGTTCTCATGTTATAAAACAAGCAGATAAGTATGTTCACTTCACCTTGCCTACCTTTGATTATATTGTAGGTTTTCCGCATATTCTTTCTTACTCATTTCTTTTCTAAAGCAGATAATCCTAACCTTTTCAGCCTTTTTTCCCCCTACAGCTTCAGTATTTTCACCCTTCTTGGGCTTCTGTCATTTTGAAGCATCTTTTTAAAAGATGAGATTTCACCATTGACTTGTAGACTTGTTTCCAATTTGATACTCACAACTCTTCATTTGTGACTGGCATTTTTGAGAAGAAAGATTTACATTTCTCTTTCTTATGCATTTTACCTTTCTTTTGGTAATATCACGTATTGTCTACTTGTCAAGTTGCCCATAGTCCCATTTGGTTATAGCTTTCTGGAGCTCTTCAGAGCTCTCTCTGGTCCTGATTAGCCTAAATAATTTTCACATTTGTTGTCTCAGTCCTCGCTTGCTTTCTAGGGACAGTTCTTGTATGAAAGACAACTATTAAGCATTTCTCACAATAAAACATTTATTCTCTCTTGTCCTCTAAGTAGCTTTTTTACCCATAACAATACTTGGGCTTTCCATTCATGTTTAATTCATTTCTCAGACTTCTCAAGTCTTTGACAAGACAATTAAGGTCTACCTAAACTATACTCACAGGAATTTAAAAAAACTATATTCAAAGAATTCTAAAAAGATTCATCTATGTGTAAGGGTTTTTTTCCTTGGAAAATGAACATTCTTGGCAATGTTAAGATTAGAGGCCTTATTAATATGTCCACTGCAGGAGAAGATGCAGTGTGTTGAAACCATGAGGGAAGGGAGACGGGTTGTCAATATTTGAATCACAGGAGAAACTCCTCACAGCTTACACCTTACTGGATATTTGAAAATTTGCCTTTCAATGTAAATATATATTTTTTGTGTAGCTTCTTTAATGTCAGATATAGCACAAACTTCAATTGGTGTAATTAGCTGTGATGAAAAATCAGGGACAAAAAAATTGAAAATCAAGTTTGATAGGCTCTGATGATCCTCAGGGTACCACTCCAGATATCACATTCATCTATCAGGTAGGTGTTTGCAGGTCTTTTTCACTATTTCTTTTTTAGTGTTTTTTTTATAATGTTGTTGGAGTCAATATTCAGATAGTTTTCTTAGTTTTACCTTTAGCTATATAAGGGCCTTTTTGATGTGGCCCTCCACTGATTTGCAAAATGTGCCCCTATTTTCAGTATTAGTTTTCCTCTGTATTATTATTACTTATATTCCTCTATGTATTGAAAGCTTCCTTCTTCCTAATTTGTATATTACTTGGCTTTGAGTAACTTTGATTTGATTCAATTCTCTTTCTTCAGTATACCATTTCTCATTGCACAATAGCAGGCCTGAAAAGGGAGCACAAAGGATGAAATAGAATTGACTGCAGTGAATAACAGTGGAATAGTGACAGGAAGGAAATACTGAAAGAGTTTTTTTCTGGCTGACCAGGAAAACCTCTTGTTCAGCTTTTATGGCTATTTAGGATTAAGCTTCTACTGGAAGTATTTTGCCAGAGTGCTAGGGCAGAGGTCCACAATCTGTCTGTTCCTCACATAGACAAATTCCTCATTTGTTGCTGAGATTCTTTTGTCGGAAACTTAAAGGCTTTTCTTTGCAACTACAAACTCTGAATCACTACTCAGTTAACAGGAAATTCAATGTCAGCTTTTATTTTTATGGTAAAATACATTTTTTTTCTGAGTTTTCATTGTGGAATTAGTAGAAGTTCCAGAAACTGAGATGAAATAATAACCATTTCTATTTTAACAGCCTTCTGTAAAGCATGAGTCTGTCTTTCTCACAAATAAAACAGATGTTCTGTCTTTCTAACATGTACCCGCCAGTTAAAGTTTACAACATCTTTCAGGAAAGGAATGGTAGATTTCAATATACCTTTTACATTTTTTTTCAACTTTAATAATATTGTGCATCATTTCCCCATATTTCTCTTGCATTGCCAGAGGGGTTTATTTAAGCACTCAAAGCAGTTACGAAATTTTGTCTAGTTTTATTCAATTTTTACCTCTGATTCTGATTTAAATACAGTGAAATACATGAATTATGTTCCTGAAACTTAACACTGAGGTGCTTCCAATGAAATATGTAACAGAAACTGGTCATTTGCAAAGAATAGCATTCAACATAGTGGCAAATGAAGGAAATAAAGGGGTCTACTTCTTCTCCTCAACTAATGCCAAAGAGCCTTGACCAGCCCTTGAGGGACTGTAAAAGCATGGCTTGAGTAGAAAGCATTTCAGCCTCCAGGGGAGAAAAAAAATCTTAAGATCTTGATAAAGGGAAGACAGAAATTCTAGGTACAGCTGGTTCCCCAGTACCATTTATGTGAAAGAAACCATCCAACTAACCACAAGCCATGATGATCAGAAAAAATAGAATATTCAGACACAGGGAATTGTTTAAGAATCTCATACATGAAGGAAAGAGAGGATCTAATTACAGAAAACTCTCCAAATAAAGAATAAATCCTGATTTAAACAATTTAAAAATAAGACATTTTCTGAAGTCAGCAAAGATGGTGGAGTTAAATCTTTACTGAGGGCTGAGTAAAACTAGTGAAATCAGAATCTGAAGATTCAAACATGTCCCTTTTACAAGCAATGAATTGAGCAACTGGAGAAATGTGTTTAAATAAACTGTAAGAGTGAAAGATGAGATAATGCAGAGTCTTAGTGCAGAGCTATGCAGCAGGCATCCATATATTTCTAAGAATTGAATTGAATATGATCTAACTGAAATCCTAGTAACTGAACAACACATTAGTTCACAGAGTTAAAAAAGAACCTTTTTTTCAGATGTTACAATCTAACACTTGGATTCATCAACTGTGCAGTATTAATGCTTGATGTATTTCAAATGAAGTTAGGACTTTGTCATCAGGTTTATCTTTTTCACTTAGGGTGCTATTGTACCACTCCTTGTAGCCTTCTGACTTAGAAGCAAATAGTAGATCACTCTTATAGAAAACACACTTACTTTGTTTTAATCACTGCTTTTAGTTGTTTTACAGTGCTGTACACCACGGCCTGAATGACTCTGAACTAATCATTTTTATTTACAAGCAGAAGAATGTAGTCAGAGTGTAACTATAATCAGAACACTAAGAAGAAAATACTAAGAAAAAGTTTGAGCATAATTATTTGGAGGCTGTTGCATAGGGGCAGGACAAGAGGTCAAGCATTTTTCTTTTTCAAAAAGGAGCTGGGTCCTTGAGTAAGATGTCAGATTTCTCCCATGGCTTTCATAAGACACGCTGTAAAGTTATTGTAGTACTTAGTTTGTCCGGAATTCAAGGACTGTAGGCAAGTTCTAGCTAGACAAAATTCTAGCAAAACACCAAATACCTGTTTATACAGTAACTTGGGTGTAAATACAAAAGATATTGAATGATTTTTTTCAATGAGACATATGAGATACTTTACTACTCTACTTGAAATGTTGAGGATTTAACAGTTTGAAGCTGATGAGCTCTATAGTTTCTCCTAAATTTAGAGAACTTAGAGAACTTGTATATTTGAGTCTCAAGGACATTTAAGAAGGAATTTGTAATGTGTTGAAGGGAGGATTTGTAATTAACTGAATTTGCTGAAGATTTCAACACAAATGGCATTGTGGAGTCCTTTTCTCATATATTTGAATCTGTAAGTAAATTTAAGGGTGCAGTAGTATATGCAACGGGGAGATTTACTAAAAGGTAAAAACACCCACACATTCAAATGTGATTCTGCACTGATTATGCCAAACTTATTTATAGAGACGGGTGAAATTTAAGCATAAAAATAGTGTTAGCTGTTTATTTATTTATTACTCCAAACACAAACATTCTTATTTTATTTTCCAATTTGTTACCACTGAAATTAAGCAAAGCACCCTTTACATAACAACAATGATAAGAGCTCCACACACATTATGTAACCACTAGTAAGAGGATAAAAAAGTGAGTAGCACTTCATATGGATTTCTATAGAATTTTACTAATTTACATTGGGTTTTTTTGTAATGGTTTGGGAAACATTGGCTGGTATTGTATATAATACTCTTAATAGATATTGTCTTGAAATTTAGAGCATTGTACCTTGATACAATCTATCAGTTACATTAATGAAAATAGTCATATAGGATGGGTGAGGGTTATAACCATTTCCCTCATTATATACTAGCAAACTGGTTTCCATAACTCTTCTCATTTCATTATGTTCCCTGGATTTTTCTATGCTTGTTAACTGTAATTCTTATAATCATATATCTGCTCACAGCAGCTAGTCTTTCTTAATTCACTTATCACTATTCTATGCATTCCCTTGCAATCTGCAACTTTCCTTAGTTTGTCAAACCTGTCAGCCCAAAGTAGAGCGAAGAGTTAGTGGTGAAGAGGAAAAGATCCAGTGCTCCAGAAAGAAAATAAGACAATATTAAGCAAGCAGCAAAGAGGTCTGAATTTGGACAGGTAAATTAAGGACTCTGCAAATTTCCAGCTTTGCTCAAAAATTCCGGCTGAAGAATTGTGCATGAACAATGGAGGACATTGTGGACAATGTGTATGGACAATGAAGGGGAATTAGACTGGGCATGAAGTTTTATGAGATCTAAGTATTCAAAAAGTTCAAAAGAATATATAGAGGACTTGTAATAAAGAATGAAGAAATTAATGCAAGAGATGAGGAGTGATTAAAGTTTCTTTCCTCAAACAAAATTTGAAAGGATCTAAGTGCAAATGACCCTCATCACCCTCATAGTGTGGTTCCTGATCCAATTTGTCTGTTTAAATGTTTCTTAATAAATGATATTTCCAATTGTGACAGTTAAAAAGAAAATATGACAAATTCCACTCAATAAACACCAGTGAACCTCTCAGAGTCAAATGGCAGAAAAATGAAAGAGCAACTGAAAGCACACAGAAATTTTGAAGTGTACTACAAGGAGGAGAAAGACCTAGAGAAGTATTGATCTTAATAAAGAGCAGCAGATATTTTGACTTTGACCAGGAAGCAAGTGATACAATCATGGGATATCCTGAGTTGGAAGGGACCCACAAGACTACAGGTGACCAGCAACTGGAATCGAAAGAGTAACTAACTGAAAAGCTGGAAAAGTTTTAAGTGGCAGGGCAACAAACACGTCTGTTTAGAGACAATACAGTCACATTATCTGCACTGCAGAAAAAAGGCTGCTGTAATGATGCCATCTCTAACTTTAGGAGACACAGGTTCCGGATTTCTCTGGTAGTATGTAAAATACAGCCATAAGATGATAGTCCTCAGAGGAGCAGGTAAGAGGGAAATGAGCTTTCCTTGAGAAGACCAGCGAAATTTCTCAGACCTTTCAAACACTAAACAGAGATGTGGAAAGTAGAAAAACATTAGTAAAGATTATATATCCTCTGCATTCACCATGGTGTGCAGAAGAGAGGGTTTCGGATTGTTTGCAATAGTGAAAGACCTTGAATTAGATAACTCCAAACCAGGAAAGAAGAAATACTTATATGTAGTTTTGAGGTCCAGGTAACATGCATCAAAAGCACTGTAAGTTAGTTAGGAGGTGGGGATGATGGGAAAGAGGGAAAGAAGTCAGTTAAGGCACAAGGTACAAATGTTCTGAAGCATGAAGAAAAGCTGTTGGGAAATATTGGTGAGACTTAGGATAACACTGAAGTTTCATAAATGTAAGAAAAATATATAAAATGTCGGAGATCATTGCCTAGCGATCCTGATGGAATTCTTGCACAAAGTAAAAAGCTTAGCTGACTTTCAGTATGATAAAATCTGATGCCTACAGTATCAGCATTTACAGCACTGCCACATTATCTTTTTATTAGATGCAAGGGCAACAGTTGGCATTCTGTAAATAAGGGCACAAATCATAAAATAATTGCCTGGAGAACATTGTAGTCTCCCCATGTTAGAAAAAGAATTTTAACAAGTATTTCTAATACTCTTCCACTATAAATCTAAACAAAGAATGTTGCATTTAACTCTCCAGGTGTTTTCTGTTGTAAAAAATAGGTCAAAATAACTTATGAAGGATGTTTTGAAATTTTACTTTTGTCATAAACACTGGAATCTAGGAGTTGTTTGATTTATTCCTATTTTGTAACATGCCACCTCTTTTTTTCTTTTGATAAGCTGACATGCAGTCATGTGTTGGTAGCTGTAATCCAGGCTCCATGCATCTGCACTTTCTGCCTGTTCAAAGGTCCAGCCCATAGCTACGTTCAGAGGGCTTATCCATCCCTCTCACTTGTGGCAGATTACTGAAGAGTGGTAACAGCTAAGTGGAAATTTCCTCTGCAAACGAGAAGTACCTTCATAAGAGGGAAGTTCCTTTATAAGAGGGATGTCATTTGCAAGCATTTGAAAGAACATGCTGGATGTTGGGGTGGTTGTAGAGCAGTTGCCCACCAAGGCCACTCTCTCACTCTCCTCCTCAAACTGGACAGAGGGAGAGAAAACATAACAAAAAGCTTGTGAACTGAGGTAGGGATGGGGAAAGATCACTCACCAATTACCATCACAGGCACAACAGATTTGACTTGGGGAAATTAGTTGAATTTTTTATCAGTCAAAATTAGAGCATGACAGTGAGAAGTAAAACAGATCTTAAAAGCAGCTTCCCCTGACCATTACCTTCTTCCTGGGCTTAACTTTATTCTCTACCCCCAGCATGGGCCCCTTTTCCGCAGGGCACAGTTCTCCAAGAACAGCCTGCTCTGTGACTGTGAGTGATGCCTGTCCTTACCTCAGCTCATGAGCCTTCCATTATATTTTCTCTCCCCTATCCAGCTTGAGAAGGAGAGTGAGAGAGTGGCTTTGGTGGGCACCTGGCATTCAGACAAGGCCAAACCACCACAGGTGTTCCGTCAAATATATCTCTATGCACTGACAATGAAGATCAAGGAAACAGTGAATATATCAGCTGCTGTCAAAGCACATGGCAGTCCCTTACTTCAAGGGCTAAATAGAGCCCGAGGATCAGATTGCAAAGGAGCTCCTTCTTCCTGCTTTGGGAAATACTGAATAAAATTTCTTTGAAAGTACAAAAGTCTTTTATCTATTACTGTAGAAATTAATTACAGTACTCAACAGCAAAATTGCAAATTTTCCTTTAAAACTGATTATCTTTCATTCTGCAGCAGCTCTTTTATGTATTTGTTCTCATTTTACACATAGTGATTCTTTTTCAGGATGAATCTGAAGAGAAAGAAGGCTCTCATTTTTCTTGTCCTGATTGCTGCACACTTTGTCAAACACAAGTTTCTGAAAGAAGGTGGAAGGAATTGTCTCCTTTGTGGGGACAGCAGAAAATATTTAGATGATAATACTTGAGAGTGCAGGTTGAAGCAGGCCAAGGTACCTATGCAGACCATCGTAGATTGAGAGTAAATCTCAAGTTATCCTTGCAGGGTTATTACTGCCTAAGTAAAGATTGCTGGATGAAAACAGCCTTAAATGAAAGGGTTATTAGAGTTACTTTGCTACATAAGGACATGGCTGGCAAAGGGAGTAAGATCTGTTTCCCAGTCTCCTCCTTTCACTCTTCACTTTCTAATTTTTTTCTCCTTCTTTAAAAACAGTTTCTTTTTACAGTTAAAGTTCTAATAAAAAGAGGTATATAAAAGCTGTTTGGTCTTGTTGGAAAGTTCATAGAAAAGAAAAGACATAGGCAGAAGTGGTTTAAAATCTCTAGGTGGTTTGGGGCACTACGCAAGAACCTCAGTAGTTATTCACTTGCAAATTAACATTAAAAAGAGAAGGTATCATTCTTCATTAAGTACATGCATGTGTTCAACTCCAAATTTCCGTATCTCACTTTGCACTGTATGACTCACTTGGAGCAGAATCATCCTGGGAAGAAGCCAGAGAAAGTTTCCAATATGTCAGTAGCCAGAGGCACCATACCCATATAATGCGAGAGAGCTCTCTCGCTCCATTTTCCCTGACATATCCCTTAGATGCAATTATTCCATTGGATGCCTCCATTTGTGCAAAGAGAAAAGGTCAGTTGTAGGCCAGCCAAATTCTAACACATACAAAGCTAAAAATCTTTTTGGACGAGTTGCAGTGCTGTCAGTGTGTGCAGGATTCCCTCTTTTTCCCCTTAGGTATTGCAGAGTCCATAGGAATGGAAGTCAGATGATGTGCAATGACATAGCTGAAACCAAAGCTTGCTTGAGAGAATTTGGGACAGTGCTCTTCTACAAATGCCTTCAAAAAAGAGGGTACCTGCATTTGTTGCTTTTCCATCCCACCCCTACAACTACATATGCTGAAAGCAATAGCCTTTGTTATACTCAGTTGCTTGCTGAGATGAGCAAGTGCTTCACCTAGTCTGCAGATTGATGAGGCAGAATACTTTGTATTTGGAATTCAGCTTAGGATTTAAGTGACCTAATATTGTCCCAGAATTCAACCAGATATAATTTGATTTTCTATGTTGTTGAGTCTGAATAATCTCTTTTTAATTAAATGTATCTTGGATTCAGTTTCATGCTCTTTGCACAAATATATCCAGCATATTTTGTGCTACAGTTATATGCTATACACATGGACAAGAATTAGTATTCATCTATATTTTACAGTACATTTTGGTAACAAATAAACAATGCAATGAATCAAATTAATGGAGAGAAAATACTTACTGTTCCATATCCTTTCTGTAGTATTTTGGTTCCACAAGGTCGCTGTATTTAGGAGCTGATTTAATAAATACAGTATTTTTCACTGGATAACAGCCATCTGCTGTCACTGGACATACACACTGCAGTGGTAACTGTAAGCAGTTTCATTTGTACAAAATATATCAGCTGTGCTTCTTAAGTAGCCTGAGTATTACAACTGACGAATTATTCACACTATATCAAAAAATAATAAATAAATAATAGAAATAATGCCAAAATGTCAACAGCAGCAACAGCAAAGTCTAAGAACATTTGAGGAATATTTGTATTTTTCACTACCTACCACTTAAAATTTTCAGCCAAAAGGGAGTTATAGACAATTATTCTTGCAGGGATTAGCGATTTTAATAACTAGCTTTCCAAGAATTATGTGCCTATAAGTTAAAAAAAATCCATCTTTCTCATCAGTAAGTTGGTTTTTTTTCATTAAACATTTATGTTCCTAATTATACATGCACCTATAATCTGCTTGAGCTGACACATCAATGTTTTCTTCAGTATAGCTTGAAAAAGTGAAGGTAAGAATATTAAACTATTCCCATGGTCATTAAACACATTCAAGGAAAAGGCTTTTTAAAAAGTTTTGTCCTGGTATTTAGAAGTTTGGGACAGTCTCTCTGTAAATCAGAAAAGCTGAGATGCCTGCTGTAGTCTGATGAGGTGTTCGATGAGGCACAAAGGCAGAGCAAGTCCCAGATGGAGTATTACTGCCTTATATATGCAAAAATTTGAGGTTTTAGTGTATCCTCTCCATCTGTTAGATCTTCAACTCATATGCTGTAGTCAGCAGCCATATAATCTGACCAGATGAAACAAAATATACTGTCAGAAAGTTCATTGGCAAACATTTTACAGCAAGAAGGAGCTAGACTTGCTTGATTACAACTTTACATCTCCAACCATGGAAACTGTAAGAACTGTCCATGTTTAAGAGTTTTGGAGTTTTATACATAGTACTCACTCTACCTCACAGATGTACAATTTGTGGGTGTGATCTCACCTACAACATCTTACTCTTAACCTGCTTATTGCAAGCCCTTTTTGTTTAATATCTCTCTTCCTGAAAAATTATAGATGACAAATAGACTGTAGCCAGGCGCAAATTCATCACAAAGAGAAAATGCATTATTTAGTGCCTTCATTCATTAAGAAGGAATCAGAAACTCTTCACTAACTGGAGAAGCTTAGTCAGGCAGCCAAGTCTATGGATTTCAAAATCCTGGAGACACTTCAGCCTCCACATAGTCAATGTAGCAGTGCCCATAAAACTGAAAAACAATTCTCCTTCTACTGTGTCTTAAAATACATTACAATCAGGAAAACGGAAAGCATAAACATGCATGGTAGTCTGAAACATCATCAGATGAACTCACCAGCCCTGCTGGGTTCAAGCTGTTTCTTTATGAAAAAACATCTGGAAGTATTACCCCTCCTCATCTGTCCATTCTTCCTTATTTTAAAGGGACTAAAAGAAAAAAAAATTGCAGTCCAAATGTGTTGTGTTCAAGAATAATGGGTGATTGCACTTCTATCAATACAACAGGAGTAATAAATAGTTGTTTTGGGATGCCTTCTCTGTTTCAGAACTGAGAGAAGAGCTCTTCTTTAAGAAGCTTATCATAGTGTACAATGGTGTGGATTCAAAAAGTGTGACTACTTCAGCTAAACTGAGAGACCTGAGGGCCTCAAGGGTCAATCTGATTATGAAGTTGGATCCCTTCTCACAGGTCATTATATTTCACCCAATTGCCTCTGAACTGTATTCAGTCACTTGCATTTCAGCTAAAATGTTTCCTTCAAGAGTAGAATTCAATTTTTATCTGAAAAGATAGAAAAATTATTCATTCCCTTAAAAAAAAAAGAAAAAGGGACCTTGCTAGATGAATCATAACAGTTTGAAGTTTCTTGATCAGTAATGTATTACTAGCCAACAGTGGGTCAGTGACCTGTATGAAATACAATAATGATCTCAAGGCACATCACAAAATCTATCTTAGCTCCAATTAATTGGCACCCCTGTTAGCAGTTTGGGAAGAAAGTGCAAGAACTGATTGAGCACTGAAAATGAGCCACTCTCTCATTCCCACAAGGGAGTCTTTTCAGTTTAAAATTGAAGGTGTTTTGGAAGACACGTATAAAAATGTGCTGAACTAGTGGCTCTGTAGTATCTGTTCTCTTGAACAGAATTTCTGTTTTCAGAATTCTTGTTGAACCAATTCTGTGAGTGTCCCAGTTATTTCTATTAATAAATGGGGAAAATCCATAAAGTATGGAATAAACTGACTCCTTTTACAAACATAGAGGCACAATTCGGTTGTACCTCCATGGCTGAATATTAGAGATGGTAGGACAGTTTTCTGCTTCTTCATATCTTCCCTAAGATACAGCATACTTTAAACAAATTCTTCACCTATTCTTCTCATTACTTCAGGGAATACTAAAAGGCATGCCAGTCTTTTTACTTATTGTTACCAACTCCACTTACTACTTTGTTATATTAGTATACATTAATTTGTTACTTTATTATTGCTGCAGGGCATATACAAGTCATTATGTTTTAGGGTAGAGGCTCATCCTTATGGTGATTATTCAGGAATGATGTGTTGATAGCTTTAATGGGCCAATAATCCAGTAATGAAGGCCCTGTAATGGAATTCAGTGCTGTTGTGAAATTATTCAGTACTCCATAGTGATATGATTTGCAGAGCTGTAAAGCTGAGAGAGTAGAATAATGTGTTAATATAATTTTCTATAAGTGTGCACATTTGCTGTCTGTGTTTGTGTAGAATACTGGCTTTCACAGATGAGGTATTTCCTTGAGCTGCTGAGGACTTTCTTGATAATATGGAAATTTGTGTATTATTTTATTAGTTTTCTTCAACTAGATGTTAAGAAAAGTTGTTTGTTTAAGATAATAATTTTAGGAAGAAAATATGACATTCTGTGATGAAAATAATTTGTTATACTTTGCAAAAGAATTTATGAAATGGATGTTCTTTGTAACTTTATGAAAATGAGAACAAATGCAATGAAATGATAAAAAATTGACATACCTTTTACTACATTAAATGTTTGATGAATGGTCAGAATAGGCTAGATGTAGTGTATACAAATTGTCACTGCTAATGAGGCCTCTTTGTTCAAGTTGTACACAATGATAACACCCAGTTTGTGTACCCTCTGGCAGGACTACATGTGGGTTTTACTACATTTTTGGATATGCAACCTTGAGAAAACCTGAGATAGTCTAGTGCTCAAATATGAAACTTAACTTTTTTTAAGTCTTTTTCACTATTTCATAACTTTCTTTATTCAGGAAAGAAATTAGTGTTATTGTTTAGAGACTACAAGTTTAATGCATCATCTGTAATCATTTTAAACTGTTTTTAAAGCATACATGATTCAGGTTGTACTGCCTTCACTGGGTGAATTTCAACACTTGGATTTACTTTTGGGAAGCTAAGAGAAAACCTGAATATAAGGTGATAATAAGTGATAGTCATAACATTATCTTAGTGCAGTAAATTAAAGACACTTCAGAATCAATCTGATAACATGAGAAACCTCACAGAGTTCACTATTAAAATACTGTGAAAACAATAGACACTCAGAAAAAGGATGTTGCTTGTGTGATAAACTGAGAATATGCCACACACCACAGATTAAAAAAACCAAACCTCTAATAATTGAACATATAGTCAGAAAAACATTCAAAATATTCCAGAAACTGGTGACTAGACAACAGAGAAAGACAACAAAGGTATTCCCGTGTGAATGAGTACTGTCTTTGTAAAAGTGGAAAAGTCCTTGTGTCTCTAGGAAGAGTATCTCTGTTTTTCACTTCATGTGCATCAAGTAGAAATATTTCTAATGAGGCAGAACCTGCACCTCAAACTCCCACACGTCTTTGTACAATTTGGCCAATCTGATCATTAAGATTCTAACAGAAGGCACATGTCCTGAAATGAATTCAAAAGGCAGCCAGCCTGAGAGCTTTAGGAAGCTCTGTGGTTGGTAGAATGTAGGGTATCTTTGGGATCTACCTGTGGATATATTCATGAAACTTGACTAACAAGAACTTAATTCCAAACACTACTCTATTATCATTTATTTTGTATGCCACTAGTGATTTAGAAAGTCTTATCTGTAAAAGAAGTTTCTTTTATTTTTTCTTGCTACATTCAGTGAATTTATGGTCGCCTTGTGCAGCATCGATTAAAAAACCCAACAAAATAAACAATGTTTACAAGAAATGGTGAGCAATCAATGGGTAAAAGACAAGCTTTCACTGAATGAACATACAATTCCTTTGTAAAAGGCCAGAAAAAAACCCTGAATTTCTATTTGTTTAATCTATAATTCCCTTTGATTAAGCATTCTACCACAGTACTCTGACTTGATCTCTTGGATACTGTAAGGAAATCTCTCTATGTAAGTTATTTAAAGAGATCAACCATTAATCTCTGTTGTTCAGTCTGTCAGAACAGAAAGGAATTCTAAAATTGCTCAATATGTAGTATCCATCTGACACCAAAATAAAGGAAATAGATGTTTGTACTTCAGGTCCAAAGAATCACATTTTGCAAATCTGTGTGGATACTTTTAAATGCAATTTTTCATTTGGGCACTGGAATAGGCTCCCCGGGGAAGTGGTCACAGCACCAATGGAGTTCAAGAAACACTTGTAGAACACTCTCAGGCACATGGTGCAATACTTGAAGTTTCCTGTGCAAGACCAGAAGCTGGACTTGGATGATCCTTGAGATCCCTTCCGACTCTGGATATTGTATGATTTCGTCAATTGAACTTCCCCATATGCATGAACTTTCAGAAAGGTGATACAGAATGGATACTGGGCTAGGGATGGGAAGGATTTATTTTTCTTTCTTTAAGTGCTGGTCCATATGTGTACAGACTTTTCAGACCAAGACCAAAGTACTAAAACCCAGAAACTCTGTCAGTAAATACCTTTATCAGCTGACATGACGTCCATAGTTAATAAAAGTACTTATGAAACTTGGTCCAAATTGGCTACTAGTAACTCAGCAACTAGTGTTGTTGAAGAGTTGCAGTCACAGATTGCAACAAATCTTCAGTATTAGGATGTTATATTAACATGATGCAGCTGTCATTACCTTGTGATATCAGGGGGTTAGATAATTTTTATTCTCACTCCATGTCATGGTTTAACTCCAGCCAGCAACTAGGCCCCACACAGCTCCTCACTCAATATCCTCACATGGGATAGGGAAGAGAACTGGAAGGGTGAAAGTGAGAAATCTCATGGGTTGAGATAAAGAAAGTTTAGTAAGTAAAGTACAAGCTGCACACAATCAAAACAAAGCATTCACCCCTTCCCATGGGCAGGCAGGTGTTCAGTCATCTCCAGGATCAGGGTTCCATCACCTTTGATGATGACTTGGGATAACAAGCACCATCACTCCAAATGTCCACTCTTCCTTCGTTTTACCCCAGCTCTATGTGCTAAGCATGATGTCATATAGTGGGGAATAATCCTTTGGTCAGTGAGGATTGGCTGTCCTGGCTCTGTCATTTCACAACTCTTGGTGCACTCCCTGCCTCCTGTCTGGCAAGGTGGGTTCAGTAGTGACGGGAATATTACTGCTGTGTTACTAAACCTGTTTTCTGCACAGTCCAAAGGTTTGTACCTACTGTGATAAAAATTAACCCTATCCCTGTCAAAACCAGAACTCACCACCATGAGGACTGAATTCTAGGGCAAGATTGCCAGCCCTTAGCAGAATGTAGCTGCAAATGCAAAATCTTCTTCTTTTTCCTTGTTGCCAAGTATTTCACTCATTGCATTAAGGTTTTGCAGAAATTTCAATCATTTGTATTATTCCTGGGCTTGGTGATGCATAAGGTTGTCCTTTTTCTTCTAACTGATGGTGTACTGCACCTATTCTTCACCTTCACAAGTAGAGTATTCATGGGCCTGGGAGACAAGCAAGCATCCTTTTCACAGCTTTTCTAGAATCTTCCTAAGAGACATAACAAAACATTTAACTGCTTCATTTCATTTGGGCCAATGAGAAAAGCAGTCATGGTGGACACGCTTCTTAACATATTGTCTGAAACAATGAATGGCCCTCTTGATTAAAATAGGTAGAAAACACTTCCAGCCTTGAAGCAATCATAAATAGTGCTGGTGTGCTTCTTAGCTTGTCTGTGCATTGTGTGAAAGCCTCAGGTAGTATGCCACAGATGTGAGCTTGTACAGTGTAGTACAGGGTGAGGGTGAAGCTGTTGGAAAGGACAGTCTCATTCAGATGCAGCTCACACTGTGTTGTATAAGAATGCATCAGAGTCTTTATGACTTCCTGGGATAGTAAATTTCCATCTTGCTGACAACAGGAGTAATTGCTGTGTGCAGAATAAAATCTTCTTTTTTTATGATCCATGCTACCTTATTTCTATCAAAGATCATAATTGCTGTTATTACTAATCATTATTGTTATGTTTGTGGAGAAGGCATAGAAAATTTTGCAAATTAACGTGTTAGTATGGAGGACAGATAAGCAATCTCATTTCGGGGTCTGGAAGCTGTGTATTCTGTGTTATCCTTTGTATTAATTGTGATGTTTTAAAACCCTTTTGGATTATGGAGGTTCTGCGTTAAAATTTCTGCAAAGGGTCTCGGGGTCTCTTGTGAAATGATGTTATACAAGCCCTCCACTTCATTAAAAGTACACAAATTAAAGGAATGCCTTAATTAATAAATCAACTCTATAGGTATCAGGCTATGGTGAATTTGTCACAGATTTCTGCTTGTGCTATAATTGTGGTTTAAAAGTAGTAACATGCACACATTGGATGAGAAGAAGATTAAAAAGTGAAAAAGTGTGAAAAAATTAATATGCTCTCGGTGATGTGCCATAAAACAAAACCAAACAAAACAAAAGATTCAGGATGGCTTTGTAAGCAGTGGCTCAAATAGAGTTGAAAAATGCCTTTTTTCTCCTTTAGAGACACTGAAAATTGCATATTCTTGCTCAGTTGTTGTGGTCTTTTTACAGCAGAGAACCTGTCAAAGCCTCTGCATCAGCTCAGACTTCCTTTGAATTTCATAATCCACTTTAAATCTTGACTTTTAAAACTGCTTTCCTTGGACAAGAAAAGAATCATCAGTTGTGGCAGGTCTTACAAATGGACAACAAGACAGGTATCCTGGTGGGACTCTGTTACAGACCACCCAACCAGGGCAAAAAGGCAGCTGACATATTTCATAAGCAGCTGGGAGAAGTCTCAGAGTTGCTGGCCCTTGGGGAGACTTCAGCTTACCAGATGTCTGCTGGAAATATAACAGCAGAGGACACAGCTTAGGAGGTTCCTGGGGTGTGTGGCTGACAACTGCCTGACACAGCTGGTGAAGGAGCCAGCTAGGGAAGGTACCCACTGCACCTGGTGTTTGTGTACAGAGAAAGGCTGGTGAGGGATATGGTGGCTGGAGACCTCTTGGCAGTCATGGGACTAAGGAGGTGCTCAGCAGAACCTTGGACTTCCAGAGGGCTGACTTTGGCCTGTTGACAGAGTCCCTTGGGGGGCAATCATGAAGGGCACAATGCCTTCATGACTGGCAGATGTCCAGGGATTCTGGACATTCTTCAAGAAGGAGATCTTGAAGGTACAGAACCAGGTTGTTCCCATGTGCTGAACTCAAAAAATTCCATCAAGTTCTATTAGGTAGATTTCTGCTATGAGCAGGAAAAAAGCATTGCTGTTTACATAAGGAATATGATGGCTTCCCATAAAGAAAGTTTTCATCCATCACACATTGAGTAAGAATATCAATGAATTGTTAATACCTCTCAACGTGCAAAAGATACTAATTATATGATGTTATGCCTTTTCCACACAGAATATCAAAGCCTTGCAGTGAGATATTTTAAATCTGTGCCACAAAATCACTTGAAATTCAATTTTTTTTTCTTTCATTGGAGTTTAGCATATTGGAATTTAAACATTTTATTGACCTCACATATATTTTCACAAAAAGTTACAGTCTCAAATAAATATTATGGGGATCTTTTTTTTTCAATAAAAACACATCTTTTTAGAAGAATAAAGCAGAAAGAATTGGTATTTCCATATTTATTTAGAAAATTATTTGGAGTATATAAGTGCATCCTTTTGAGATTTCAAAGCTCAGAAATGCTTCATCTAACTTATTACTCTCTTGCACATCTCATTCTTTCACATTTACCAGTTTGTAGATGTGCTTACTCCTCTCCCACATTTCCCATGATATTTCCTACTTTGAAGAAACAGAATTGAGGTCAGTTCTTTCACACAGGATTTATGGTTTATACTTCTAGTTTTAGCAATGCCTTTAGCATACTCTGTTCTGATAAAAGTCTTTTGTACCCCAGGAAAAGAGAGGTATGTTTCTTCCTCTGAATCTTAGAGTGTTCATTCCACAACTAAACAGCTTCTTTTTCCCTTGTCAACTGCTTCTTGAAATTGGTTAAATATCCCACTCTGCAGGCAACTAATCTATGCAATTTGTAAAAGAAATAAAATAAGGCACATTACCTATTTGAACTTTGTACATGTATCTCTTTTTTTTCACAGAAGTGATTATGCTGGTGCTGTCTATGTATTTCACATGTGTAGTTTTGAGTATGCAAGATTTTCTCACTGAAAGGGTCGTGAAGCACTGGAATGGGCTGCCCAGGAAAGTGATGGGGTCACCATCCCTGGATGTGTTCAAGAAATGACTGGATACGGCACTTAGTGCTTTGGTTTAGTTGACATGGTGATGTTCAGTCAAGGGTTGGACTCAATGATCTTGGCAGTCTTTTCCAACCTTATAGATTCAACGACTCTACGAGAACTATAATAATACAGTACTGTGTTTCTGCATTATTCATATTTTTGTTTCTGCACATATAGAGGTACAACACTTCTGTGAAACACTGGCCATTTTCTAAAGCACCTCCCTTTCTCTGATTGGGTATAGAAACACTGCCAACTGAACCTGTAAGATAACTTCATAAAAGTATTTAAAGCAGTTAAAAATAATAAAATAATTTTGTTGGTTCAAAATACAATCTCTATTGCTTGTGAGGAGGCAAAACCTTGAATCAACAGTTATTCACCCCCAAAAAATAGTAAAATTTTTAATGTTTGCACAGATATATGCCTTAATTTTTAATGGCAGGTAATAGAGTCAGAATTTTGTAAGGTAGGTAATAGAAGCAGGTAATAGAGTCAACTTTTTTTTGGTTTTTCCTTTGGCTTTTCCTTTGCTTCCTTTATGACGTTGGACAAATAAATCACCTGTTTTTGGCAGGAAGATGTTGTATAATACCCTTTCCAGATGAAATACTGTTTTCAATCTGAGATTACGAATGGGAACACTGAGAGCCTTCATGAAATTCGAAAAATGCCATGCCAGATATTATAGTTCAGACAAGTTCACAGAAAACAATTTCAGAAATATTTTGGTGAGCATACAGTGCTCATAATAAATAGATTTTTATTATTTGTTAGTCTATATGTTTCATTTATACTTTGGATTTAATTATTTTCAAAAACTTATATTATTTAGTTGCTTATAACACAGGTGTTGTTTTTAAGATTCTGAAGGAAATAAAATATCTAACCCTGAAGTCTTCAAATGGAGATTTAATTCATTTACTTGCAATGGTGTCATATTTCCAAACTACAAAGTCATCATCCAGAGATCAGTTTTATTATGTATTAAATAAGACCATGATTTTAAAACTAGAGAGGAGGTCTTTTACCAGGTACTGATGAAGACAACAAAAGACTTAGAGATATACATAATGATTGTAAGCATTTAAAATGTGTCCTTTCATCTTCCTCAATTTCTTCCATAAAGAGAAGCTTAGTCTCTCTGCTTGGATTACTGGACCAAAAAGTTTTATCCTCTCTAAAATGAAGAAAAGTTTTTGAAAATGAAACCTCATCTTAAATAAAAAAGGTAACTCCAGACAGAATGGACAGAAACACAGACTGTTTCTATGCCTACCAGGTCAGGTGTCTAGGTTTATTGCCAAGAAAATAAGAAAATGGAGTGAGAAGGAAAAATCTATTGCACAGCAAGCGAAAGCCCAATGCACAGCAGTTTTCACCCTACTAAAGGGCAGGGATTTGGCAATGTATAAACTCAGACCCAAGAACTCCCACAAAGTGTTTTAACCACTTATAACCACACTAATACAGGAATAATTTTAAATGCACAGATATGAAATGCACAGCCCAATGTCCTGGAAGAATATGTACATTTTGTGTGCTACATGCAGACAGGCCATATTGAGAACCATGTTGATATAAACACCTATTTGAATAGAAACTTGGCAGCTTATTTGTAAGGGTATTTCACATGTTCACATCACTGTACTTATTTCTGAAAACAAAAAAAAAAAATTTCCAAGACTCAACCAAGCTCACTTTCATCAATAAACTTTATACTGAAATTGGCTCCCTTTTGTTCAAGTCATTGACAAAGACATTTGTTTCACTGTTGGGTAAATTATTGGCAAACTTTCCTCAGGAGCACCTCAGAAGAACCCAGATTGTTTGCAGATCTATGTTCATACTTGTTATAAAGTGAAAATGTTATACCCAGATTATACTTATGCTCTTTTTTGCTGCTTCTACAAAACATAAACTTCAGAGCTGCTGTGTCCATCAGGGTTGTACTCAGCAATATGCTCTTAAATAATTACTGAGAAACTCTTATGCTACTTTATTGAAGTCAGATGAATTTTCCAGGAACAAAACCACTGAAAGTCTTTGTTACAGCAGAGAGAGAAAGGAGAGAAAAACAAGATAAGGTGTATTGTGGCATATAATATTTTTTTTCCTTTAGTGGCTTAGCTTACTCCAGAAAGAAAAAGGTTTTGTGCATTATACAAACAATACATGTTTACTCTACTCTCTCAGAAAATGTAGCTGGAAAAACTAAAAAAACTGTGATCTTCTGCTCCTGCTGTTGCTGATAACATCAGTTATTATTTTGTCTTGTCCTTTCCTCCATGTCTCTGTCAGAGCAATCACCATCACATATCTGGAAAGGGCACGTGTGAAATATATGACATGATTCATTTCATCAAAGGTCAAAATGAGATGAAGCTTTGTCTGACCCTACAAGAACAAGTCACCCACCATAATTGCAACATTTGCTGCTGAGAGAACAAGATTGCCAGCGTGCTGAAGAAGGAAACAGACACCTCTGCAGAGCTAATCCAAACTCTGTGGCTGTCTCATTCATGCAGTGTGATGGTGTAAGGGCAAAGACAATAGACAAGAGGGGAAGCTGAAATATACTTCTATGAAGTTACCACACAACCCTGAGAGCAGATGCAAGGGAAATCAGATTTCTCTGCTTTCCCTCAGCAGCTGCATACAGCAGCTGTTTTAAGCAGGAAAGTTATCCTTCTTCGCATGAAATCTCAGAGACTTGGAAGCTCAAAGTAGAACTTACATTTCCCATCATCACATTGGTGATTCTAGTGGGTCCCTTACCACTCAGCATATTCTGTGATTCTGTGATCATGAATGAGGGAACCAAGAGAAAATTACCTGAATCACATATCTTGGACTTCCTTGTGTCTGGAAGAAAGAACAAAACCAAGCTCGACTCCTAAGTGTCAGAGGTTATTGCCTCCTGTCTCATCCTCCTCTCGGGAAACTGGAGCAAATCAGAGGCTTTTAAGGTTTGTCTGTCATAAGAAAACTTCATATTTAGATGCCAATTTACACAAACACACCATCCCAAAACTGAGCTCAACTGTTGATAAGGAAAAGTGTGGACAATCTGCTTTGTAGATAGCTCCCTTAAAGGAACTTACTAGTCATGGAGCATTAACCTATGTAAATATTTGATTCACATGGGGTGAATTAGAGAAAGCAATGACCCCACGTTTCTGTAAGGGATGGGTATGCAGTACACTGTCAGATTAGAACTTTCAGTGCTATGTCTGCATTCTAATATATCTCAATAAAAAGTCAGCAAGTTGAAAATGAAGTTGAGAGCTTGAAATCTCCTCAGATCCTGAGTATTGCTTGAATTTCTCAGTAACCAAGACAGAAAAACTTTTGTGTCATGGAGCATCTTTGATTTTGGTCTATCTATTCTGATTTGTCTATCAAGACATCATTTGGTCAAACAAATATTCTCCTTTGTGTCACTCATATTCTTAAGCAATCCTTCCTATATTAATAAGACTATACACATCTGTACTGATATAATCAGGACTTGGTATTTTTTGGTTATTTTACTTTTTGATGTATTAAATTAACACTTTAGTTTGCTTTGGTCTAATTTCTTCTCTTTCAGGCAAGGCATGTCGATGTGTATACCATGATGTATTTAACTTCAGGCTAATTACAGTCTTCATGTCAGATTTCAGCTTCACTTACACAGGTTCCAGTGTTGGACAGAATGGAGCTTTTGGCAGGTAGGTGAAGTAATCACTCTACCTTTTGTCACAGATGTATTCCTGGCAGTTTGAGCAAATAGATATTGTTAACAGCTGCTTAATATTGCTACTTCCTTCACTTAAGTAAAATGTTCTCACTCTTAAATATCCATATGTGTTTATATCCTTTTAACCAAAACAAAATCATTCCAAGATTTATGCTGTGGTTAGATGCACTATATGTGATGCAAAGTTACCATTTGAAGTTATATATCTTACTTGAATTATATGAATGTTCTTACCCCAATTTATAAGTGTCTCAACATCTTTCTTTATTTGAAAACAGGTGCGGTGTTTTTTGAAAACTACTATCCTTTACTGGTTTTTCCAGCTGGGAGTGACATTGTCATATGTTTATGCCAGACAAAAGCTTTTAACTCAAAAATACAATCTCTCTCACTCACATAGTATCTAATTTATGTACTCTGAAAAAACCAAATAAAATTACAGCAACTTGCTTTTTAATGTCATACCGAAAAAACCCTTCAAAGTCAGCCATGCATGAAGGAAATATACAGGAAGGGACCTTAAATCCTGTCTGCTAATAGATCATGAATCAAAACTGCCTTTTATGTATCTCAAAGAGAAAACTTTGTAATCATCTATGCCATCAGTACTGACAGTATATTCACTGAAATCATTATACCAAAGTGCAAGACTTGGGTTTATCTGAAAGGGATTGTTCATTTATTCATGAAGTAGAACTGAAAGGCTTCTGTGTAGTGTTGAGCATTTCTTTAATTAGTAAGTCAGGGAAGCAAGGCATAAGTTAAACTTTGCCTGAATAGTATGTTGATTGTTTAAAAGAAAAGAAGGAATCAGAATATATCTGACAGAAGAACAAACAGGTTAATCTCAGGTATTTATTCTTAAAAGGTTGTCAAGAATTGTACTACACCTAAATGCATTGGGAAGACTTTTGTTAGGCAGAGAAAAAACAAGGGATGTTGGATTCACTCTAACAGTGAGACTAGGCAAACAAAAGATTATTCAAATTTAATCTTTTTCTAAAGCCCTGTAGATAAGAATCACTAATCTCCAGCAGAGTTAAAACAGGAACATGTAGGAAAAGACTTTACAGTATGTGTGTCTTCCACAGACCCACCTTAGAATGGCCAGCCTCTAGAATGGAGGTGATTAATTTTTTAACATCTATTCAGTCAATTAAAAAAAAAACCAATGCCTATGAGATGTCCTGCAGGTATCTGATGTATATGCCTCTAAATCACTCTTGACCAAAGATAGTTTTCAGTTGATCTGAAGCATCATTCAGAGAATCTTACCTTTTCCCTTCCACTGAGGATTTATCTCTCATGACAAAAATGTTTGCACAGATTCTGCCCATGAAAAGGCTGCTTGCCATTAGTAATAAGTTTTATCTATATGTTTGTTTTGCATCAATGGCTAATTTACAAAACACTGGAGAATGGCGTACATTAACATTCATTATGAAGAATGTAATAAATTTTATTCAAAATACAAGTTTGAATAAACCTGAAGAAATCTAAAAACGCAAATGCTGACACTGTATTTTATATGCACCTTGATTCCTAAATGATAGCTGCATATTTTTGTGTTTTAACCCTAGAAGACAGATATATTTCTGAATATTTATGTATTTCTGTATTTTGTCACAGTTGCCACAAAGTAGAAGCTCAGAGTACATTAGAGGTTTTCTGAAATTTTTGTTTGTAATAAACCTAGGAAAATTTTGGACATCAATAGCAATATCCAAAAAACCCTCTACTTCCACTTAGACTTCCGACAATATCCGAGCAAGTTTATATTCTGGAAGGCTCTATTAGAAAATTTCAGACTCCAGAGAGTATTTTCACATGCTGTCCCAACAACAGAAGTGAGCACTGTGTACATTTCCAGAGGCAATTGGATTATCCAATATGGTGCATGTTAGAATAGAGACAAGAGTAAAGGGAGTACAACAATCAAATTAATTTAATGTTAAAGGCAGAAAACTTAATGCTATATCTCTTTCACAAGACATCTTTAAGCATCATAAAAATATTTGCAATTCTCAACAGCTTTTAAAATCCCTTAGAGAACAGCCCATATAGCTTGTGACCATTATAAGAAAATGGTTAGTAATTTCCATCTAAGCAATTGTGACCTTTAGATAACAGTTAAGACTGTTTAAAATTCTTCAAAAATCTTGAGACAGTTTTATAGTATTTCAATGTTAATTGTAGCATTGATTTTTACAATAATCAATACCAAAGATTTTTCATTCAGAGTGTTTTAGAATAACATTTACACTTGTGAATGATGCTCAGTATAATCAAAAGGACAAATACAACACTCATAAAGCATTAAGTTTCAAGCAAATTCTGAGGGAAAAAATAGATCTACATTAACACAGTCAAAACTGATTTTTACAATTACACTGTTGTTTTGACACAAAGCCTGGAGCTGTTCCTACAAAAAAAAACCAGAAGAATGCATTATTATGTGTATTGCTCTATCCTGTTCAGGACCTTGATCTTCCATTTGCTTTATAAAAGTTACAATTTTTTGATGTAGAATACTCTATTAAATCATGCCCTTCAAATGTTTGGTGCTACAGATACTGTGGTCATTGTGGAATGAATTCCCAGAACAACTGTGAAATTAGCAAAAATCCTTTACTTATAAAATTTGAAGTGTAAAAGATACAAAACATAGGTGCAACAGAGAGTGGAAGGAATGGCTGAAGAATGACAATATAGAGTCAGTACAGGGTTTCCCTAGACAAGTATCATTTTTCTAGTGACACCAGTAATAGTTTCTAATAATATAGGAAATCATATAGGGTTGTCAGTTCCATAGGAGATAATGTTCTCCTTGATATTTCCTTTTCCTTTCCAATCTCCATCTTAGGAACTTCCCATACCCAAGGTTTCATCCAAGACTTTTTTGTTTATGGTCACCAAGAATCTATTTTTCATGGATTTGGCAAATCTATTTCTGAACTCATTTGTAGTGGTTTTGGTTTTTTTCCCTGTTCCTCTGACAATCAGATTCTCAGTTTAATTCTGTCCTGTGGTTGTACAGGAAAGTACTTCCTTTTGTTTATATTAAGCCTACTGCTCATTCTTATTTTTGAAGCCCATTATGCTATTAGAAAAGTAAACTCATCGTTCTTTAGTCATGTTTGTCATAACCTTTAGGCAGTATATATTACATTTCAATAGATATGTCTTTCCGGAATGAGATATTATATAAAATCTTATAAAGTATTATATAAAAAAAGTCTTATTTAAGTTACATAGGAAACTCCTTGTCTTTCTGATAATTCTTTCCTGAATTTATTCCAGTTATACAGTATTCATTTGAGATTGGATGACAAGAATTTCACTTTTGTATAATTTGGATCTGTTAAGCATTTTGTATTTGACTTAGAAGTATTTTCTTTTTGGACATTAAAAGTACCTTTTATAGTCATAGATATTTTTTTCTAAAATGTTTGCTATTTTAAGTATAAACACAAAGACAGATAAATTCGTAAGTGAATTCAGGATACATCTTAATCTTCAATCTTGTGGTCCTCTCTATATTATTGTAACTACATACAATATAGCCTACTATAGCAAAAATTGCAAGTCACATTATCTTTTTGTAATGCTTGATATATGTTAGCAAAAGGATTTCAATAATTCTTTCATTTCAGGACAAAAAATTCTTTAACATTTTAGTAGCCAAGGGATATGACATATTTTTCTTATTCCTTTGAAGTGCACAATTGGCTTCTAAATTAAGGAATTGCACGTTTGTATCTGCACTTTCGTGTACACTCTGTCAATACAGCAGCTCAGTTCTTGGGGTAATGTAATCCCTGGGGTAGTTAGAAGAGAAATTTTGAGAAGAAGTGCTACCCGTGGGATTTTACAGGGAAAGCCATTTAGGTTATAAAGACATGTCAAAGAGAAAGAGATAAATAAATACAGGGTAAAAATGCATTTTTCAGCTCTAGCTCATCTATGAATTTTTTGTTATAATGTCTTCTATGGAATGAGATGTTATTTCTAAGTTGTGTATTGCTCCAACATAGCCATCCATTACAGTAAAACAGAAATAGCGCATTCCATTAATCACAGACATGAGGTTAAATAAAGATGTAAGCATATTGGGAAAGCAAAACTGCAAGTGTACAGCACCTTGATATATTAAGCAAATGTCTTAGAAGGGGTTAGAGGTCTTAGAGAATAATAGTAGTAATAATAAGCAAAGTTTCATTAGCCATACTTAACTCAGTAATACACTGAGTTAAAAAATTGATTGTTTGTCTGTTGTGGAGTAAGCAATATGTGGTACATAACATTTGGAATCAGAGGGAATTTACTGAAAAAATGAGAAGCTCAAATTGAATTAATCCATTAATTTTGATAAATATTCCTTTCAAATCTATTTTTTTCCTTACACTTTACTAAGCTGCTCCTTCTACATTACAGAGATGGATAAACACAGAATCCCTGGTCAATTTATTCTCATGTCAGTGGTCATTCCACCCTGTACTTTTATTAAAAAAGGACCTCCAATATGAGGCAGGATAACTTTATGGGATATTATACTATGACTGGCTGACTTTTATACATTAGGGAAAGTTGTCAGGACAATAGCCATTCCATTTTGTTCCATTGTAATTTCTCTGTTTTTTCCCTCACCTTTTCATGTATCAATTCTGTTTTTTTTTTCTTTTGAGCTGTTCTTTCTGCATCTTTTCTCTTCAACATCCATTTCCATTTTCTTTGCAGCGTGGTTCAAAGAGCATTGTTGCTCCCAGCTACTATGGACATTTATGGTGTTCTGCAAGAGTGAAATAAAACACTTAAATAACAGAGTCCATGCCAAAGTCAGGTTGCAATCCAAAGGATCAGAAATGTAGTCATTGATGCCCAACTACATTTCTTGCTTGTATTCCAGCTTTGCACAGATTTGGTCATGGGGTGAAATTTTTCCTTTGTATTATCAAGACATGTCCTCCTGCATAGGACTAGTTAACCTCTCAGTTCTATTTGGACACTATCATCAAGTTGACTTTCATCATACATATCTGCTGTTAGTTTTTGAGATATTTCACTGGCAAAGATTCTACCCAAGTGTTCTGAAAGCTTGATATTTGGTGGTTTTTTGTCTCATCTGTAATTATAGCTAATACAGTCAATAGCTACCTTCTGTTGAACTATCCCAGTATTTCAATTCAAAAGAATTTCTGTAATGGTTTTTCCTCATTTACTTCTTACAGCCTTATAGTTATTTTCTTTTTGCGCTTCACTGCGATACAACTTTTCTGTGCCGGTGTGGCAACACCTCAAGTCCTGTATGCAGTTTTGTACACCACAATATAAGATATATTTTCCAAAGGAAAACAAGGATGGTGAAGGAACTGGGAGGGCATATGTGTGAGGAATGAACACTTGACTTGTTTGACCTTGGACACTGCTCGCAGTTTCCCACCCTGGGCATCATCAGTCAGGGTCCTGGGGCATCCTCTGACATTCAGCTTCATGCATCTACCTCATCTTCAGGATCGGCACCCATTTCTGAATCTTTCCTCCTACCTGTCTTTCAAAGACTGTTTCTTTTTGAGAACTCTTCTATTGGTGCCAGCTCCTCTTTCCAGAAGAAAACACCACCAGTTTTTGCAGCCTCTGTATGCTCTAAGCAGCATATGTGCAGAAACAGCATCCATATTTAGGCTCCTAATTCATCCTGCATCATGACCTCTATTAAATTCAAGAAACAGGACATGCCAATTCTGTTTAGCCCAGGGACTTTCAAAATTTAAAACTAGCCCATACAAGTTACATCTAGGAAGAAGAAGGCTTCAAACTGAGAGGACAAAAGCTCAGATTTGAACAATCACATACACCAAATTCTTTAGTGCCTGTTAGCATTCACAGTTTAAACTATATTTTCACTGACCACACCCATTTATATACAGTCTGATATTCTCTGAAATAAGATTGTCAAACTGTAATGTCATTCTCTAGTACTGTAGAAAAGGAGTGGAAATGCCTTTTGCACAGTTTAATGTGACTTCTAAACTTTCTTAAGGACTCTGCTAGCATTGTCCTACAGGAGTAATCCTATATGCTTTGATCATGGGAAGGGTAATATGAGGTATATTTTTGAAGGTGCTTTTAATGAGGGCTCACTTTCTACTTAAACTTGAATATATTGATAAGGAAAAATAGAAGACAGAATTGATAAAATATGCAAGAAAGAATAAATTAAATTATTCAAACTAAAAGTTTGTAACTGGGCACAGTTTCTTAAACCTTCACGTTAAACATCATATCAAAGAAGTTCAGCTTAGAGTGTCCTGCTGTGTGTGTATATGTAAGCCCCAGAGTTTTCTAGGACCCCTGGCAATTGATGTGTTGCCAATATGATTTCCATTTAAATAGTTAGCTATTTCCCAAAATAATTGCTTTATGTGTAAAAATCTTAAACTTGTTTCTGAACAAGGTTTTGGATATTCTTTGTTCATTGGTCTAGTCAATTTCTAGCACTGATTTTTGCCTCCTACTAGGTAACACAAGCAAAAATATCTCTGCAGTGTTCTTTCAAATCTAACAATTTTATTTCACGATTCTCCCATTCTCATCAGGCTTTTTAATCTCTTGATATCCTACTTTCTCCTTAGCCCTTTTGATACACCTTTGTTAGTCTTTACTTTCATTCACCTTATTCCCCATCCTCTCAGAGAAGCCACAATTTCGTCATTTCAGAAATAATTTTTCTGACATGTCTGCCTGTTCATTTGGTTGGTACTATCACCAGTGTTTATTATTGTTTCTATGTTTATCTTTTGCTATTACTAAAGGATTTCACATTTGAGAACAGCTTGTAATGGCCATAAATTGATGTAAAAATTTTTTATTTGGCTGATGAATTGGTCTCATCACTGTCTTCTCTGTTTCAATAGTGACAGAAAAAAACCCCAATACATAGATCAGTAGGTAATTAGAAAAAGAAATCAGCCAGAAAAAGGAGGTGAAAAAAGGTCCTAAAAACTACCTATTCAAATTCTTGTTTCATGTGCTTTTTCGCCTTAGGAGACTGAATGTATCAGTAAAAGATTTAACAGAAAAGTCAAAGGAATTGGAAAATGCTATATTTCAGCTTTATCTCGTCCCATAGTGCTTGAGAAAAGAGAGCAAAGGTTCATTTACATAAGTGAAAGCAGAATGCTGATCTTTGACACTTGGTTTCTTTTTGTGTTGTGTTCTTAGGTGCTCAAGACAGGATTTTGATGATGTGTGAGTCAGTTTCCCAAGAATCTGAATTTCTTATGTATATGTACTTAGTCAGATCTATCCTGTGGTCCATCTCTACTCATTTTGAAGGAGATTCCAGGCATTTTTTTGCCAATTTGGAGTCTACTCGAGACCTTGAGAATTAGAAGCGCTCCAGTCAAATCTCACATAGAGGATGGTTATGGAAAATCTCCAGGGGCCTTTTTTAAGTGGCTGATAGACCTCTTAGCACTATTAATAGGGATTTGATATAAACCATACCTGGATCACAAATTATAATGAGTGTAGAGGGAAGGAGATCATATGGAAAGGAGTTGGATCACAGCTCACATTTACTGGTTCAGGAACACTGCAAAGCATTCAGACTTTTACCGCAAACAAACAATTTTAAAGCAGGACTTATTCCTGTCTATAATTAGGGCAAGGGACAGAATGTTCTGAGAGCTTTTTACACATGTCAAAGAGTTAAGGGGAATATAAAGCCCTACAGAAGACCTAATTCCAGTGTCTCGCTTAACTTTACAATCTCTGTTAGAAAAAGAGGGAAAGATTCAGCACTGTCTCTGAGGTTCTACTAAATCTGCTGCTTGTGTCTCTTTTAGAGCAAGAACTTTTCTTTCTGTCCAATCCGTAATGACAATGCAGTGGCAGGCGCCATCAGTTATTAAAGTAGTGTTCAGGCCTCTTTTTTGCTTCCACTGATTTTGGTTGAGGAAGGAGAGGCAACAGCTGAGATGAAGTGAATCTGAAATCTGCAGCATTGGCAAGAAGAAACTGCCTCACAAAACACCTCTGCACACTGCACTGCAGAGTGCTGACACAGGCCACGGCCACAGCTACTTCACCAGTTTTGTGTGTCAAGGGGAAAAAAGGAGTAATCCAACAATCACCAGTGGCAGTGTACTCTTTTGGCAGTAATGTGGACAGTGAAGTCAGTAAGTTTGATGCAGTACTTCCATCAGTGTCATAATGACTCCAAGACACCCAACTAACCAACACTGTCTACACTCTACCACACCTGAAGAGTAAAGAGTTTTTTATAGTCTGACTCAGGCTGTTATCAACCTCACTATTATTGTCTTTTATACTCTGAAACACAAAGCAGACATATCTATTAATTTGTTATTTTCAGCCATATTAAAAGTATCAGTACTTTATGAAAGAAGGGAAAGGATAATAGAGAGTTCAGCATAAGGACAACGATGCAGTGTGGTGCACCAGGACTGGGTGTTAATCTCCACCAACAGGGTCAACACTGTCTCCAGCAGGTGAGACTCACAGCCACATGCCCTCAGGAAACATGCATGCCACAACAGTCGATTTTGGTGGATCATTCCTCTGGGATTTTCAGGAGATGAGTAAGTAAATTCCTATTGAGTTAGTGGTGTAAATCTGTTTCCCATTCTCCCATGTTAGGAAATTATGCTCTCTCTTAAAATATGTCTGCAAAATAGATGTGGTTTCTCCACTCGATTTTTATTTTAGTTAGGTCTGAATTTTGCTTGAGCAGTTGGTTTGAGTGTGGACATATTTTCATTTTCTGCAGGGAATTAATCTCATTTCTTTAAACAAACTGTTATTCTCAATACTACCTACCAGTCCTTATGTGTTAGCCTTTGCTATGAAATCTTTTGCTAATGGTGTATTTCTAATGCTTCAAAATTAAATGAGAATAAGAAATTTATCTGATTAAATTTAAACAGCCTGAAAAAAGAACGTTATTTAGGTAGAAGTCAGTAAAGATCTTTTTTAGCAGGGAAAAGAAGCATTTCTGAAAGGGTTTGGTTAATGGATGTCACAAGGTTACTAATAGATGACTAGTAAATGGGTTTAGAACAGTTTTATACTAATATAGCCTAGAAAAACTATTTTAAAAAAGAATGGCAGGATAAACTTTAGTATTCCATTTAGCTTCATTGTGCCTAAAAAGACAAGACAGATAAAATATTGTTGAAAGGAATTTTTTTCCATCAAAATGGCAGACATCTTGTCTCTTTCATCGCCATTTGTTATGTTGCACGTTTGCATAGAGAAAACTAAGAGACAAGAGGTTATACTTGGTATTGCAGCCACATTTAATTGCTTTTAAGACTTCTAGAATGCCTTTATCAACTATCTTACATCTTCAAAACTGCCTCATCATCATTCTTTTGCTACTTTATCTACAGCACAAATTTCCTTTCTGCCTCTCTGACATTGTCCCTTCAAAAGCTTTTGCATTATCACCCTCTAGTCTCTTGATCCCCCATGCCCAAAACTCCTGGCACTTTATACATTCAACTACTGTAAAGTGGATCAGGTCTCTGCAGACCTGGTACCAGCTATCTCTTTTATATTATCGAGTTCATCAATCTCCCTCAAATCACTCCTTAATGTATCACCGCCACCACCTCCTGCAAAAATATTTTAATTTTAATCTCTGTAAAGATTTTGACACCACGTTCTCACCACTTTGGGTATGTGCTGTCTGTCAGTTTTTAATGTTCCTAAGCTGGTTTGCTTGTGTCTGACCTACATTGCAAAGTCCTTGGGGAAGCTCTGTGTCCTCTCACTTGTTTGTACAATGCTAAGAATACATTCACCACTCAGTCAATAATACAGTACCTAGTAAAATACTATCTATTTTAACACCACAGCTCTAAGCTTGAACTCTGGCGACAAGAGGATGCAAAAAGACAATTGGCAGTTTGGGAAATTGCTGAATTTACAGCCTAAGGGTGGAGGAAATTCAGTTTTCCCAGGGCAAGTGCTTTTTTTCCTCCTTGTATATCGCGTATGTACAGTATTTTTCTCTGTAATATATTTGGAGTTACCCTCCAGTCTCAAGGAGATGTTAAGGCAACTGTGTTTCATATTCTTTGAAACTTTTTTCCACTCACATTAAAAAATAATTTGGCCCATTATCTTCAGAGCTGTACTGAAGCCTCACAATTAACCCTGAGACTAGATAAATTAACTTTCTGTTTTACTGTAACCTTAACACTTGAACTCCAATTACTCATCTTCATTATTTTCCCATCTCTGTTTCTTGAGTAGCCAGAAAATCTCCCATCAAGATTATTAAGGACAATTTCATGTTAATGAAAACATTTTTCCTTTCCACAGTTTCAAACCAAAATGACCCAGCATGTTCTGAGGCTATTCACTCTTCTCTTCTGACCTTGAGCCAGAGATGTAAGGTTTTGACCAGTGTTAATATGGTAACAATAACCTCTTGGAACAAGGTTTATCTTTAGGAGCAGATGCTTTACCACATATATTTCTTGTATGAAGTTTTAGGAACCATATTACCTCTTTTTTACACAGGCATTACTTAGACATGCTACTATGCAATCAATTTACTCCAAAGTTAAATAAGTCAGAGAGGACAAGAGCAGATCACTGTTCAGTGCAACTAAAACAACTAAAATTGGGAAGGCAACCCAGCTGTGGAGTTCCTAGCACAGCAAAGACATGTATGTGTTGGAGCAGATCCCAACAACGGCCACAAAGATGATCACAGGGCTGGAACACCTCTCCTATGAAGACAGGCTGAAAGAGTTGGAGTTGTTCAGCCTGGAGAAGAAAAGGCTCCAAGACTTTATCGCAGCCTTCTAATACCTAACGCCGACAAACATTCACCGGGGCTTGTTGCAATAAGACATGGGGTAATGGCTTTAAACTAATTGAGAGTAGATACAGACTAGATATAACAAGGTATTTTTTAAAAAAATTAGGGTGGTGAAGCAATAGAAGAGTTGTTCAGAGAGGTGGCAGATGCCCCCTCCCCAGAAACATTCAAAGTCAGATTGAATGGAGCCTGGTGTAGTTAAAGATTACTCTCCTCATTCCAGGCAGTTTGGATGAAATGTCTTTAAAGTTCCCTTCTAGCTCAAACTTTTCTAGGATTCTATGGTTCTACATTTTTCATACTTGCACTTCATCCACTCAAGACTTAGTTACTCTAAGATCAGACATAGACTACATAAAGAAATACAGGTCAATGAAAAAGATTTTACAGTTGGAAGCTGAAATCCAGTCTGCTTACTAAATATGACTACACACAGACTATTCCAGCACCTGTTAGTATGGGCTGCTACAACAATTCCAGTCATGTAGTTCTCCTTTCCTTTTGCTGTTTGTAAACAGGTGAGAGATGAACAAAAGTTAACAGTTTGAAATTTAAAGATCAGGGAAAGTAAATCAAAAGCTGTAGCCTCTATTCTTTACACTGTTAACAAGACATTGTATGACATCGGGAGGCACTTAGCTTCTCCATTTCCAGATCTGCAAACTAGATTAGTACTTGCCTATCTCATTAGTCAGAAGATAAATCCAATAATGTGTGTGGAGTGTTTAGCAATTTTTAGAAGAAAAACTTCCTACAAAAGATGACACATAATCTGACATGGAGTTACAGACCTGCAAGTAATCTTTCTTTCAGAGATTTGATTTTGCTATTTGATTTGATTACAGTATTTTTAATAAAATACCCAGGGTACACTTGCTTCACTGTTTACGAATGTCTATCTGCAATTGAAGATGTTCAGTGTTCATTTGCATGTATGACTTCAGATGATAGTGACTTATAAATACTGTACATTCCTCACGTTATCTGGCTTTCAATATTTTCTCAGATTCTAAGGTAAAGAAATAATTTTTTCTGACCTCTTTCTGCTCCATCAAAATATTTCTTGTCCAATCCTGCTTGTAAAACCAGAACTAGTAAAATTTTTTAAAAGGAACCTAGAGGCCATATATTTCTCACATCCTGTTGAAAGCAAGCTCATTCCCTTGGTTGTAACAAGCATCCTTATTCAAAGGCCATAACACAGGCAGCAGAGATACGTACAAAATACTCTGTTGAGATAAAGTAAAAATTATATCTGTGTACCAGGAAACAAGATGATGTGTGAGGGTTACTTCTGCTCCTCTGTATATGTAATCCAGAGGGCTGACTAGCTGCACAAGTTCCAATAATGATCAGACAGCATCTGATATAATCTTTCCTTTTCATTTCCACCTTTTCCTGTATCTTTTGAAAATGTTGCCCAGTATTTTTCCCTGAAGATGCGATTATTACACCTCATTCTGTCCAAATTTCCTCTTCAATCCTAATTGCTAGTGAAAAATTATGAAAGATAGCAATAAATGGTTTTTGCATTTGTAGAGAATTACCAAAGTTTGGAAGCTTTGCTTTTCTATTGCCTTTCAATGTGACTTGCTTAGTATTTAAATTACATCATTTATGGTATGACATGATATCAGAGTAGGGTTTAATTGCAAGGTATGCATTTGTTAGTCATTAAAGTTTGGCTGAATATTTCCAAACAAGATGAGGAATACTGAAGACATATTTTCAAGTTTATAACTCCTTCGATTGATTTCTGTATATAAAAAGGACAGAAATCATAAATATTTTCATATATATCCTTGGAACCCAAGAATGTCTTCTTGAAGACCATTTATTCGTATCACATAAATTTCTAATTAACCCGATCTGATAGAGTTATTTTACTAAGCAACATTGTACTCTATTCACCCTTTTTATAATCTATTAAGGAGAAGTGCTGTCAGCATGGTTCTTCTCATATCCATTCTATTCACAAGTTATAGAATCTTGAACTCTGTAAATCAGTTTAGTTCATAAAAATGAGAGGTTGATGATAGGTAGGCATACAACAAGCATCACTGCATAAGCTTTTTGTCATATCAGATGTTGTCAAAGTTGTTCAGTGAAATGCACTCACGGCAACTCAGTACACTGCTTCATTGAAGCCTAAATATATGCAGCCTTTCAGCTCCTGAAGTTGAGTCACAGGATTTTGTTCTTTTGTCTGTTTTCTCTGTCAGTAAAACATCACTAACATCAGATTTCTGTACAGTACATTAGGTTGAAAAAAACTAAATCTTCGTAACTGCTTCCTCTGCACAGTTCCCATATCTGACGTCAAATGACATGGTATCTTAAAACATTTTGATGTCTATACCAGTTGATTTATATTGTGGATATTCCTGTACATCTCCATTTTTTGAAGAAGCTTGCTGCAAAAACATCTTACTCTTTGTACTTGTTCTGGTTTTCATTTGTAGTGTCCCAGATACAGCGCATTTTCCAGGTAGCCTGCATTTTAAAGGAGAGGGTAACTGCTTTTCTTTGCATAACATTTTTTGAAGACTTTTCTAAAGGTTCCATAGGTACTTTTGAACATCAAAATCTGTGCTGGCTGTAATACAGCAGTTGACAGAAGCCTTTGCATCACCAACTGACCACAGCAGAGTGAGGGATCATGGTTTAATTTGCTGCTCTTATGGTTCCAAAACCACAAGTCCACTTCATGTCTCAACCAGATGTGACACTTATAATTATGTCTCTTGCCATTCATAGGCATCATGCATGTGTAGAGAGGTTCTGGAGGATCCTGTACCTTCATTTTAATTGAGTACCTGTAGCTGGAGCTCTGACAGGTGGCTTCCATCCCAGTTGTACCAGGAGGGAAATCACATTGATGTCAGCAGTGGTGTACTCAAGTGAATATTGTACAATATTCAAAATATTGCACATATAAGTACAAAGTAAGCCTACAACTAGAAGAAAGCTACTAGGGCCCTAAATAGCTAATTTAAATATAACATTTTTTCATCTTGCTTACTAATCTCCTGTCTCATGAAGATATTTAAAAATATAAGAAAAAAATCCCAGAAAATTGTTTTTTCATCACAGCAAACCCTCTAAAATGCTGCCAGTTATCAAAATTCCGTCCAGCTATGCACATGGATCAAAAATATTCCAGAGAAAATTTACTGTTTAAATTTAGCATTGTCTATAAGTTAAATCACCAACAAAAGAAGTAGATTGAGCAATCCATTGATAATTGATAATTCATTGAATATTGATAAGCTTGCCGATACAAAGGGACCATTAATTGTTCTATGAACCATAAAGTCTACTAAGGATTCAGTGACCTTATCACAGATTACTTTTACTCCTACAGTGAAAAAACCCCATGACTTTCCCCTTCTCTTTTGTCTTCCTTCTTGTTAAATCTGTGATCTTTTCAACATTGTCTGTGTTTAGAACTAGGTGGATTTAAATCATGTCTCAGTGTTTAAAAAAAGATATTTATTCTCCAAGTGAAATTCCTTTTCCATTGCTCCCTTTCCAGTGGGAGATTCAATTCATCCAATACTAAAAGTGATAGAAAGAGTAAAAAAAATTGAGGTTGATTACATCTGATTCAATCACATTGACAGTCAACAACTACATATTTTAATGCTTTAATCTCTACTGATTCATACCTTCATTAAATATAGCATCCAGGCACATTACCTGTATTTTTATATTGACATAACTCCATAGATTAATGCCACAATAGAGGGGAAAGGAAAATATAGTAAAAATTTTCATAAAATACCAGAAAGAGAAAGATTCTTGCAGACTTTGTCATATTGCAAGTTAAAAAATCTATGCATGAATGACAAACCAATGATATATCAAGGCAGGAACTATTATAAGACATTTTGGAATTTTCTAATCGTAAGTTCTAGGGAAGAAAAAAAAGCCAAACACTAAACTCCAGCATATTAATTAACCCATTCTCCCAAAAATATATTCAGAAAAATGTATACCAAATTACCATATTTTATGGTAATAATAAAAAAGTAAATTCAGAATTGTAAACAGTGCTATTATTTGCATTTTCCATTTTGACTTTCATTCTGTAAATTAAATTATATATTTATATAATAGTATAATTTGTTTTCACCACATTAATTTGTTTATTAATATTTTGCTGCTTAAATATATAAATAAATCAAGGGGAAATAAACATATCCAGCTGTTTAATCAGATTGAGTACTGAACTTCCAGAAAAGTCAGTAGGAAATCTGGACTTATTTCAACAGTATAATGAGAGGCTAAAAGAAATTACTACTAAAATTATTACATAATAACATTATATATATATGTATATATATCCTGTTGAATCCAGTATTCATCTTGTTATCCTGAACACTGACTTTTTACCCAGTGCACAGCTCCAATTCACACAGCAAGGCAAAGCATTTCTGTATTTTATTCCACTTTGCACAAAGTAGGGAGCAGGTGGTAACCCTCAAAAGGCAGGCTCACCAGCCATCAAACTTTTCACTATTTATACTTTTTTACAAATAAAGGTATCACCATTCATTGGTTACAAATTGTGTAACTTTTCTATTAATTAGTACTCAAACCCATTTTTTGCTAGTTCTATCTATCACTTCTCATGCTAATTAGTCCATAGGCCCCATTTGAGCCTGTGGTCTGTTTTGAGTAGGGGTTAAATGAGTGGTTGCAATCACCGACTACCAGAATTACCATCCCCCAAGTTAGTGCTCACTTCTGCTGACTTCACTCGTGTTGTCTCTCATCCAGACAGACCATTCATCTTGGGATAGCCCTGTGTTTTCCTTAAAACAAAATATTATCCAGGCATACGAAGTTCAAATGGAATTGCTTAATTGTAACTTTCCAGCTGTAGCTACTGATAAACAACTAAAAAAATATTGCAGTTTGATTCAAATCTTGCGGGGCCCAAACCTCGGGGAGGTCTCAATATCAATTTGAAAGATTAAATACATGGCTTGCCATCTGCCACTCAACCAGATGGACTCAGAAAAGCTTGGTGATTGAGGTTCTGTCTGGATAGGTGGAGGGCTTGTGTATTTATGTACCAGTTATCTGGGAAGGAAAATAAATGTGTTTGCTGAGCAATTTAACTGAGGTATGAGACAAAAGGGGAGTGTCTTTCTTCTGCTGGATTTAAGGCTTCCCCCCTTGACTCCAATCAAAAAGGTGGATAACTTACACAAATACTGATTTGAAGACTCAGAAATGTAAGGTGTTACACTTTTAAAAATGCTCTTTATTGAGTGCTTGTGCAGACACTGCTGCTAATCTATGGCATATTACCAGTGGAAGAGGAACTATTGCAGAAACATATTAATTTAATTTACAAAAGAAAGAAATTAGTAGAATGACTGAGGAAAATCCAGCTTTTCATAGACACTTGAAAGCTGTAATACACCTCTGTGAGCTCAGAGAAAAAGGGCAAGCACCTAAGAACTGACTTGGCATGTCATGTTTTTGGCAACAGATTTTTCATGCTTCACCAAAACTGCTGCATAAAAATGCAATTGGCATGTTGGGTTAGAGTGAGCAATATGCAAGATTCAGCAGCAAAAGGCCTGACTGTTTCTGTATTTATTGAAGCATTTTGCAGCATGATAGACAAAGCTGAACTAACTGTGATTTACCAAGTTCAAAGTAACCACAACAGCAAATCTGGTGATGTAATTTAAGCATATGTTATAAAATCCTACCAGTGACACTGGGTGTCAGTATGGGACAAACATTATGCCACTGCCATCTGCACTAGTGAGGGGAAAAGTAGTGCAAATATTGTTACCATGGGATGATGAAACACTAAAGGCTTAATATTTGCAAGTTAAAGGAAATGAGAGGTGGTTTTAAGGAAATTGAAAGGAAGATGTAACTAACCTATAACCATAGCACTTTGCAGCACAAACAGGTCTCTGTCCATGAGGCAGTCATGAGTGCTGATCACAGTAAAGCCTACATAGCAACCTCTAAAACTATCTGACATGAATCCTGCTAAAAAAAAGCAGATTTGAGAGAAGACAATACGAAAAGAATATTGTGCTGGGCACTTGCTGCTCCTGAGTGTCACCACAGTTCATCATACTTCCCAGGCAGCTATAAAAGAACGTATCCTTGATGTGGTTCTCATTTGTGGCAGTAGACAAAAAAGTTGCCTACAGAAGCATGACCAGAAGAATACAAAATTGTCTTTTTCCTAGCCCTGGCCCTGCTGGCTATCTGGCAGGAGTGGCCAGAGACACAGGCAAGAGTTCAGTGCAGAAGGCTCCCTGACACATGGCCTAAAGAAGAAAAGAAAATACAGGTAGCAAATCTGCACAAGGAAATACTGGCCCTTGAAAGCAAGATAAAATTTTCTGGGATATATTGGATTAAAACTTCCTGTAGCAGAATTATCCTCTTCCTGTAAAGGAATTATCCTCTCTACAGTTATCAGTTGTCAGGGGTAGTTGCAGAGCTTTATTATTAGTCTTAGGTATTAAGTATTTTCTTTCCAAAGGTATCAGTCAGGACAAACACAGGAATGTTTGAAAGTGGCTTGAGAGGCAATTCTTTTGAAAACATAGATGGAAGGATAATGAGTGTTTTATGCTTTTATATTCAGTGCTAACATTGTGTTGAAAGAGCACAGAGACTAAGAGTGTTCCAGCTCTTGACTCAGTTGTTGAAACAGGAAAAGGAGACAGATAACATCACTTGAGCTTAAAGCCTCTCCAAAAAATTTTGATTCTATTTGAGTAATTTTTCTTGTGAATTTTTAAACTAATAATATGACATCATTAAAGACAACTAAGTTTCACTAATGCTAATAACATAAAGGGGCTGAATAGCATTAAGCGAAATAGTGCCTAATGAAAAATGCATTATTACTCTGGGACCACTCTCACCAGTTGCTACAAATATTTTGCCACTTCTATTACTCAACAGTAGATCAGAAAATGAAAGAAAACTGTCAGAAAATAAAAAAAAATTTAAAACCTGGTATGAATTCTCACCAAACTGTCAAAAATGTTTCAAATTCGCAAACACGGGTGGAAAACCGCTGCATGTTTTCAGCTTTGGTAGTATGAAAATCCCACAGAAATAGAATTATTATTACAATATGAAACACTATTTTCAGACTTCCTTCTTACCTTCTCTTTTACAGCAACTATGGCAGCAACCAATGAGAAGAGAAATCCAAGAGAAGAGTATTGAAATGGTGTTCTATTGTATGGACTCCCTTCATCCTCCTTCCCTCAATGCACATTTGGAATTATAATCTATGTACAAAAATATCATAAGGAGGCAAAAATTAAATTGAAAGGGGGATGTACACATGTTATACCTATGAAAGAGTTGATCAAAGAGGAGGAGTTCAGAGCCATCAAATTACAGGTCAAGTGACCACTGGCAATAGAAGAAAAAGAACCAATACAGACAGTTTTGAATTAGAAAACTGATAAACAGTGCTAAACATAGAAATAGTGGGAAATGTGACTTGAGAACTACAGGGAAAACACCTGAAGAATTGGTAGGAACAATGTCAAAACACTGCAAGTCAGCTGTCACAACAGGGCTTTACAGAGAGATGAAATCTAAAGAAAATCAAAAGTACCCTACAGAGGACAAAAAACATGGATGCCATAAACTTGCCATCTCTGCTACCATGGGATTAAAAGTGGATGAATACCCACTTTAATGCATGACAAACTTGCATACAGGATAAAAGGAGAGCTTGGCATCCACAGAAATCTTTTAACGCCCTACTTACACCCAAAAATGATAGGCTGCTGATGTACCCTACAGTGGCAGCTACTGCTGTTTGTAGACACATGCTTCTTGCAATACCTGCATACATGTCAGTAAGAGATTTGTCTCAGGCTGTCCAGGACAGAAGGCAGTTAACCTGATTTTCGTATCAGTTTAGATGTCCATAATGATGCAAAGCCAGGGGATTAAAAATTGTTCCTCCTTGGTATATCTGTTTCCATAATTTCATAACTGGCTAAGACAAGGGAAAACATATCCCCCTTCTACTCAACAACAGGGTTGTGTAAACTGTGGATGTGGTAGAGGAAAGATTCTCAAGGCGTTATTCTGGATTGACTTTATCAGGGAATTCTCTCACTGTTAACAACTTGTCCTTCCTTAGAAAAACAAAGGACAGGAATCTTGTTTGAGAATTTCTGTGGGTTTTTTAATTGCTTGCTTTGGGCATTATTTCTTGAACTTCTTTTAATATCTGTTGGCTGGGATTTCACAGAGAACAATGTCCAACAAACCCTTAAGGTGTAAATGAAGCCTATTTGAAGAAAAAAAATGGGTCACTGGAAGTTTCAATATGAGCCAAATTCCCTGTTGGTGTAAATGGACATCTGTTTCATTTGAAGACTGTGTTATAAAGCACCTTTATGGAACGAAGTTCTAGTTTTCGTAATTTTGTACCTCATGAAAAATATTGTTGATCCACAAAGAGACTCGATCTCTTCTTCGAATGAAAATGTGTCTATTCACATTTACACATTGATTTCCTGGCTTTAGGTGTAAGATTAATACGCAAATGCTTAGTCTGGCTTTAAAAATGCTGTTTACATAAATCTAGATTTTAGGGAACTAACTAATGTTGCTGATCAAAAGTAACTCTATTGGCACATCTAAGCAGCCAGACAGAGGCTTTGTGAATCAGTCTGAAAGAGCTGAGCTGCCTAAGCTGCACTGGAGTTACAGTTTAGCTGATTAAATGCTGATTTGGCTCCAGGCTGTGACTCCCAATGTCACAGTGGCAAACCAATTTCCTGCCTGCTCTACACCACCACAGTTCATTTAAAACCAGCTCATGAAGTAAATGCACTTTAAGTTAATATTGACCTAGGCCAATACTTTTATAAGAAATTATTTGAGTGCAGAACATCCTAATTAATTATAGACTGATTGGAGCTGGTTTTACATTGTAACTGAACGCAATCTTGATTCTGTTCCATATTTCAAAATATGATTTTTTTTTTCCATTTCTCACAAACAGATGATTCAGCTTTTTTTCACAATCAGGGAGGGATCAGTCAGCACCTATGTTAGGGTAACCAGTGGAATAAATAAAAGTACAAATTTTTGCACTACTTGAGTTTTCGTACTGCGTAAAATGCAATTGTATGTAGACTCATAGATTGTCCTTGACCTGTAGGTAGTTTCCCATCAACTTTCCTGGGGGATTCACATGTAAATCAATCAATCTGAACCACAAACATTTAACAGTGTATCATGGCTGTGCAAACCATGATTTTGAGTTCTCAACATTTGAGTTAAAATTCTACAAGAATTTAGTCATGATTTTTTTTAAAAAAAGCCCAACAGTTTTTTTATTTCAGCTGTATGTCATACTTTTCTAAAACACTGAGAAAAATATATAGGAGCATGTATTGAATTGCAACAGATGTGTTCCAATATGATAAACTGCAAGAGAAAGAGAAATAAACTCTAGTGAAACCTCCCTTTGAAGTTATTTTCACAGATCTGTAAAATTAATATATCAACAAAATATTGGATTTAGATTGTTCCTTACTTGTTTGTTTGCTTGGGGAATTTTTGAATGCAACACAGTGTTGGATACGCTCTAGAAACCAGAAGTCACTAACAGAAAAGTAGTTGTATCATTTATTTCAAAACAACCAGGCAGAGTGTTCTGAGAAAGATCTAGATCAAATCCTGATACCAAAGAAAATCAGTTTTTACAGAGCAGAGTTTTACTTCATGAAGGAAATTTTGCCTGACCTTGCAAACAACCAAATAAGGTCAGGCAACAAGTTGATTCAAACAACCAAATAAATGTATAGTTAATTACCTGACAAACAACTTACCTCTGAGTCCTTGAACTATTGTTATCTGTTGGTCTCCTACGCTTTTGCCTCTTCTCTCTCCACTTACAAGTTTAGGAGAATTCAACAGGCCCTGCATAAAGACAGATATGGTAATGCTTTCATTTAAATAATTGAGGTATACAATTATTTTCTTTTTTCATTTGTATTGCTTAGAAGAGAGTTAATCTGTCAAGTTGAGAATTAAAACTTTCAAAACAGATAGAGACACAATTTTACAAAAGTGTTTGAATAAAAAACCCCTCATTTACATAGAATCATAAAATGTTTTGTGTTGGAAGTGACCATAAAGATCATCTAGTCCTATGGGCAGGGACACTAAACCACTAAACCAGCTAAACCAGCTTGCTGAAAACCCCATGCAACCTGGACTTCAACACTTCCCTCAAATGGGGCATTCATAGCTTCTCTGGGTAGCCTGCTCCAGTCTGGGTTATTATCTAACCTAAATGATCTCAAAGCATGAAGTAGAAAATAAAGAGAGGATAAAGTAGTATTTTCTGCTTTCCAAGATAAAAAGAAGAAGTATAATGCAGCAAGAACAAGTTTAGATATCAGGGCAGATGGCATTTTAAAAAAAAGGACAGCAAAGCATTGAATAAATTGCCTTGAAGTCTTCACTTCCACAAGTTTCCAGCAATTGTCGAGAAGAATATCTGCCAGAAAAAAAAACAAATACACCCAGAAAAGTGGACCAACAGCTCCCTTCTGCTTCTTTTCCCTTTGAATTTTTTTACTTAATCTGAACCTCAGCCTCCTATGCCTCCTCTGTCATTAAAAATTCTGAAAGTACCTGAGATTCTATGCCTGGTGTACTCCTACATGCGAAGCACAGCCATTGAGAGAGCACATCATCCTCTAGGAACATTGCTAGACAGCAGACTGGATTGTTCATGTTTGCAATAGCTAGAACATGAAATTGGATTGCCACTAAACATAGAAAATATTTATCTGCTTTCAATGTTTATTAGAAATGTAACCAAATAGCTGAAAGATAGTCACCTTTTTTCTCAAGGTTTAGTTAAGTTCATATCTTGTTCCTGCTGTTTGACCTTTTCATGTTTCCACATATGCTACATTATCAATATTAAACCCTAACACAGTAGGAGTACCATATCATGTGTCTACAAAAAACTTTGTCTTTAAAGTTGCTTTTTAATATATATAAATCACTGTATACATGATTGAATGGAAAAACATCCAGCTAGTTTTGTACTTTTATTCCTGGTTTCAGAAGTATGAGCATACATTTCCGCTGAAACCACGGGAAATCTGTGATTGGAAATGACACTAGAAATCAGAATGACCAGAATCCTCACCTATTCCCAAAATGAATTTGGCTTCACAGGCATCCAACTCTTTAGTGAAACTGGTATGAAAGCAGCAGTTTTCTAGAACTGTACTAACACATTAGAGGCAGAATGATTCACAAAAAAAGATTTACCATTAAGCAGCAATGGCTGTAACACCTTTAGTATCAGCAATTCTGGCAATTCAGTGCTCTTCAGCCAGGGTTGTCTAGGATAAGGACAATCATATCTGCATGATATATTACTGCATCATTAAGTAGATGTGAAGCATCCATCACTGGTCATCACTAGAACAGTATATGGAAATCACTGAACCATTATTCTGTTCTGGAACAACATTTCTTATGTGCCCAAGCTCATCAGCACTTGACCTTCAGCAAATGCATGCATACCTAAAAATAAACTCATGAGTAAATGTTTGCAGAAGTGGCACAGAAGAATACTGACAGTTTTGGTGACAAATTTCCACTCTTTACTAACATATAAACATAGTTTTAAATAGAAAAGACTGAAGCTTCAGTACAAGCTGCTATTCTTAAGGCCTGTCTACCTGAGGATTTAAAATAGTTTTGCATATTTATATAAACCAAAAGACATGAAAGCAATCCTGCTGCAATATGTTGCCACATATTGCAGATTAATATGTTATTGTGAAATAATACTAAGACTCTTAATGTGAAATTGCTACTGATATTGAAAAGCATAATTTCCCATCTTAATTCCAGCCCTAGAATAACTTGGTATTCTTCTGTGGTCACAACAGCCTCTGATGCATTGTAGAAATGATCTCACACTTTTGTGATGTCCTGTCAAAAACCATAATAGTGTCATAAGATACATCACCCTTTATTGTCAGAGCCTGATGACTCTAGTAGACCTTATTCATTAGATAGGCTCTGTTACTGAATTCTTCTTGTTTGGGCTAACAGTTGTGAGTAGCAGAAGTACGAAGAGAACACTTCCATATTGAAGTGGCCATTCCAAAAAAGTAAAATTTTTTCCACCGATCAAAGGTTTACAAAACCATTACAAAATCATTTTAAGCTTTCATAATCAATTTCAAGTCAAGTAATTATTTACACCAGTTAAGATTTGAAACAGAAACATAGTTATTTCATTTTCAGGGACATTTATAGACACTTTTCTTCTTTTAATTTTCTCTAAATTGGAGCAGCTTGCCTCAGAATCTTTCATAAAGGGGAGAAAATAACCAGTGGAGAACAGAGGAAAAGTAGTACCTTTTGCATTTACATAGTTCACATACAGGAATTGTCCCAAAAGAGCTGTTCCTCTGGGCTTTTAGAAGTTTCTCTAGAAGCCATAGTTCATCTTGCATCTTTTGCAATTAACAAATCTTAGCAATTCCTGAAATCTTGTGGAGCAAATGCAATTTCCTACCTTGCTGATTCACACTGTCATGTACATATTAACATTCCTGACCTTGGAATCATAATGAAAGACAGACAAAATAGCATAATTTTGCTTCCCATCTTTCACTTGCCTTTGGCCATGGTGTCTTAGGTTACAAT
>VZTZ01037988.1:71145-92185 GCA_013400955.1 Drymodes brunneopygia | reverse complement strand
AAAAAAAAAAAACCTCCATGAATTAGGGGCATATTCCCTAAATCACAGCCTGGGCTTAAAATGTCTGTCCAGGAATTCTGCCCTTTGCTTCCAGACTAAATGCTCCTCCACGGCCTCCTCGCTGGCCAGGCTCGTGCCCATCTGCCGGGATGGCGCGGTGCCCGCGGCAGGTCAGCGTGCCAGCTTCCCTGGGTCAGGAATGCCAGGATATGACAGCACTAGATGGACAACCTGCCTTGTGCTGCCACGCTCTGCCTTCCAAAATCAGCTCTCCTCAGGCTGGCTCCGCTCATCGGGGATCAGGTAGCAAACGGAAAATACCTGAAGGGAGCGGGAAATGCGGAAGGTTTGGGGGTGTTGACTCTTTCCAAAAAATCAGGCTTCTAGGAAATGCAGAAAGCTCATTGGGGATGTAAGATATTATAAAAATATTGCCCACAGGAATGCTCTGAAAGCAAACCTTTGGCAGGGTTTCAGTAGCTGCATTAGGCAACTCGTGGGCTAAAGGATTGCTCCCAGCTCTTCTTGGCCAGGACTCCCATTTGTGTGGGAAGTGCCTCTCTTCCTCCAGACTAATTAATAAACCAACAGTATTGACAGGCTGCATCACGGGAATGGGGTCAGTGCAGCAGGGCCCACAGCACAGGGGAGAGGATGCTCAGTTCAGTCTGACTCCAGGAGCAGCTCCTGCCCTGCCCAGGTGGGATCGGAGAGAACCCGGTACCTCAGAGGGGCTTTGGGCAGAGGTACCTGATTGTGTGCAAAATTCCACCCCATGGTCAGGGTTCGGACAAAAAGTCAAGGGAAAGCACAGGTTGGATGGGACTTGGAGCAACCTGGGATAGTGGAAGGTGCCCCTGCCCATGGCAAGGGGTGGAACTGAATGGTCTTTATGGTCCCTTAAAGAACCAACCCAACCCAAACCAGTCTGGGATTCCCATCTGAACTGTAACACTTTGGACTTTCCCCTGGCCATTCCAGCTCTTTTGGAGGATACCCAACCTACCCCCAAAAATCAGAATGGCAAATAATAGCGAGAAGACTCCTAATGAAATTGTGTTAATATCCCCTTCAGGAGGGAATTCCTTCCTGAAGAACCACATCAAAAATGCACCTGGCCGAGCACTCCAAGGCCATTCTCCGGCCCTGAGCACCCCACGTGCGCATTCTCAGCCATGTAGAAAATTATCCCCGGCAAAGCTGGTCACGTATTAAACACCACGTTCCTGGCTGTTTTCCGGAGGCTGACATGCAGGAAGGTGGACACGCCGGGAGACAGAACGAGTGTAGATCATTACAGGAACCACAAAGGGCGCCACTGTGAGTGATGGCGCCGTAATGGAAAGCTGGGAGTGTGACAGCGGGGGCGGCGCTCGCCTGAGCTGCGGCTCCCGGCGATCCCGCACGGCCCATGGACACGACTGCCTGATAATCCATCATGATCCCGCTCTTCATCCCACCCCGGAACGTCTGCCTACCCTTTAGGCTCACCACCTGTGACATTCCTTGGAAATTCAGGGGACAAGATGGAATTGTAAAGCACCAAAAAGCCGCGTATGGGTTGAAAACCCACTCCGTGTTTCCTGTATCCACGTTCACCTTCCCCTGCCATCACCTCATCTTATATCCTCAATTAATATCTCTATTTCCATAATGTAAAACTCAGCACTAGGATCAAAGCTCCACTGTGCCAGTCACAGGAGCTGATTGCTGCCTGATAGACACCCAAAACCAGGGATTTGGGGTGAAAATGTGGGGATAGGGGCAAGCTGCCCCGAGTGACATCTGTGCCTGGGCACAGGTCTGGATGGCACCGTGGCTGAGGGCACGGTAATGCTTTCCATTCTTTCCAGCCATGCAAGTAAAGGAAACCATCCTGCTTTATTTTATTAAAGTCATATGTTATTCTGGAATTCTGTGTTGCTGTTATTCTGCCTGCTTAGTCTGGCAGTCTAAGTATATTTGAAAACCAATAAAATAAAATATTACCAAAAAACATAATACTCTAGAAATCCACTCCCTTCTGTAATTACAGTTTAATGTCTAACATACTTTGTGCTTCACATTCAGCAAACTTTGATACAGTACTTAGACAGAAATTATGGTGCACCAGAGTAACATACATTTGCTGGCAATGAAAATGGGAAATAATTTCTCTTTTATAATTAGGGGATGTCTGCAGGATGGAGGTGCTATTTGTTTGTCATCACAGAATATGCCTGCCTTGTGTCAGGCAATCAGTTTGACATGTGGAGTTAACTTTAGGTTATCCAGACCAGGCACAGGCATTTGTTCTCCATTTTCTCTTCTGTCTCACAGCAAGTCCAAACGGGAACCTTTCCTGGGCATGTTGCACGGAAGGGCAGCATTTTCTTGTAAGGAATGTTTGTTTGCTGTTTTTTCAATCTCTTCTTCTCAAAAATACTCTCTGAGCAAAACCACAAAGAGACATTTTCCTGAGCCACTTGAAGTAGGAGACCGCAAGCTTTAACAATCAAAATAATAACAATTGCTGCTCTATTATGATGGGGAAAAATTTGGGGTTTGCTCTTTTGCCAGCATTTGTGGCATATTTCTAGACCTGATGTTGGTAATACAGACCGTGTGAACAAAGTTTGGAAGGCAACATCTTTTAATTGAATGGCTCCAGCAGTAATTATTATTTGGTCTCTTGTTAATTAACAATTTACAAATGGCAGCCAGCACGGTATAGTTAAATTACTTCTTCAAGATGACTTAAAGCTCGAAAAGGGTTGCAATTATTTTCTCTCAGAATTTTGCCTCTTTTTTTTACTGGAAGTGTCCCTTTGACCCTGTAAGAGAATTCAGAGATTGATGGAGGAAAAAAAAAAAAGAAATTGTGTCATCTATGTCCTTCCCACAAAAGTTTCCCAGTGTGTTCACAGGCAATTTCCCACCTCCAGGAGCAGACAGTAATCACAGCTGAGCAGTGGTTTAAAATCCAGTCTTGTTCACTTGTTTAGGTCCAGGAAAATAAATTTTACTCTCAAGTTTCTCTTCTTTACACAATCAGAGCAGACAGCACTTGGCTTCCTTCAATCAGCCATTCCCAGTGGTTCCAGTAATACACCAGGATCAGCAGAGCTGGGCAGTCCTTGGCTCTTCTCCTGCTGAATTCAGTCAGTGATTCAATTATTAATTCAGCAAATCATAGAACTGTGGAATGATTCAGGTTGGAGGAGACCTTAAAGCCCATCCAGACCCACCCCCTGCTATGGGCAGGGACACCTTCCACTGTCCCAGGCTGCTCCAACCTGGCCTTGGACACTTCCAGGGATCCAGGGGCAGCCACAGCTTCACTGGACACCCTGTGCCAGGGACTCACCACCCCCACATGGAAAAATCTCTTCCTAATATCCAACCTAAACCTACTCTTTGTGACACTGAAGCCATTCCCCCTCATCCTGTCAATCCAGGCTCCTGTAAATCATTTTTCTCCAGATGCTTCAGCCCTTTGTGTCATTGTGAATTTCTCAGCTCTAGTGCTCTGGTGAGGCCAGATTTTCAAAAGTGGCCTCAGAAGTGGAAGAGTCTCTGCAGGGACATGATGGAAGAGCCACTACCTGGGACAGAGACAAACCAGTGGTAATTATCCCCCAGGGAATGCTCTTTCTGGGAAGGTGAGGTGGAGGGAACGGAGCAGGTCTTGTTCACCTCCAGTTGCTGTGACCATGGGGAGAATCGAGGAGGAAGCGATGCCTTATGAAAGGCTGACCTGAAACAGAAGCTGGACAGAGTTAAAAGAATAAAAGAAGCATTTATTAAAACAAGGTACACTTTGGGCCATGCAGGAGTCTCGCAGAGACTACACTCAAAAAGCCTAGCACGTGCTTTTTGGACAGATATACCTTTGGTCCATCTACTTACCAGAAACCCATTGTCCAATTACATCTCCGGGTCCTGAAGTCCCATCCCCAGTTTGTCCCCTTCTTCTCTGCGCTGCTGTCCATGGTTGTTTACATTTTGGGCTTTTGGAGAAACAGTCTGTTCTTGAAACTCCGGCTTAGAGAGAAATTGTTTTGTCTAAATAACAGTGACAGAACAGTAGCTGACAATTTATGGAGTCTTAGAGTCATACATTAGAGCAGTCTTGATCTAGAAAAGAAAAAGTTAAAAACCTAAGGCATCAGAAGAACTGGAGCTCACTGTCTGCTAATGTCTGCAAATTGTGTGCTTTGTGCCTACACCCAGCACCAGCCCATGCAGGATGAGCGGGATGTGTAATTATCCTGCAGGAATCTGCACCTGGAGATGTGAGGAGATGAGAAAATGCACAGGTTTTTAGACACCCTTTTAGAGGCTGCTTTGGAAACACTGATCCTTCAACAGGTACACAAAGAGATTATCACGATTATCTGGCATTTGCTTGAAATCAAGAAACACAGTCAGGAGAACCGTGTTTCATCTTTGTGATTTTGGGGTGTGATCACAGCACAAATGGCATTGAACAAACACAAAAAGCAGCCGAGGTTCCTGCCCTCACACTGAGAAGCAGGAGAGCATCACCCAGGCCCTGCTTCTCTCCCAGAGTTGTTTGAGCCTGTCAAGCTCAACACAAACTTTTATGTAGAAAAATAAAAGCTGGTTTATTTTCTGAACAATCTCATTAATTCTTCTGCAGGATTTCACCAACGTACTGACAATTTCTTCCCGAGGAAAAGAAGGAGCTGGCAAGCAGAGGCCGCCTCTTTGGTCAGGGTGCAGCTGCAGTTCACTGCTCCTTTTTGAAAGCAAGTCCTGCAATTTTACCCATTTTCCCCCAAGGATTAAAGTAGGAAAAAAAAACACAACAAGATCTCACCATTGTCACAAATCCAGAAGGAAATAATTCCTGGTGGGAAATGAGACAAAATGTCTTATCTGGAAGGTTGGGCCAGGTTGCAAGGACTTCCCAAGGAGGAATCCAGTCCTTGATTTGTTGTGACTGACCAAATTTATTCCTTTACTTACTTATTAAATTTTTATAAACATGCTGCCCTAGAAAACCAGTACAGTTAATCCTGGCACTGGTCTCCCACATGCTGGTGACAGTGGCTTGTCCCTGAGAGCAGCACACCAGCCTGGGTTTATTTCAACTGGAAAAGAAAACTTAGGAAAGTGGCAAATTTTTTGCAGATGATAGAGTTTTATTATGTGTTAGCAACAGCAATCCAAGAAACAAAGTTTAGGGCAACATCCAAAATAGCTGGCGAGGGGAGTGTGCTCATTTCATTGGTTTTAGCACCCTAAAATCAGGTTCTAACTCAGTGAATTCGAGTAAAAAAAAATCATGGACAGCAATCTCAGAGAGGAACAGCTGAGCTGACAATACCACACTGTGCCCAAGGATTTGGGGGTGAGGGCTTCAAATACTGAAGGGAATCTTTGGGTGAAGCCTCCATGGGATGAAGCAGAACCTGGCTCCTTCCATGGAGCTGAACTCCAAATGCCAATTAAACATCTCCTCGTGGTGCTTCGCCAAGGGATGCAGATGTTCAGGCTCCCTCCCTCCCCTCCACGTGAACAGCCTGGGAACAGCGTTACCCTGACAATGCTGAGAGGCCAAGTTGTCACTTCTTTCTGCTGCCCAGGAGTGAAATGATAAATCAGGGCTCCATAACTGGGGCTGACAGGGCCCTGCTCGGTGACACGCTGTCCGTGCGCAGCCTCGGGTCGCTCCTCTCTGGGTGATAACAAGGGGCACAAAGAAATGCCAGCTGTCACCTCGGCTTTCACTGGATCAGCTGGCAGGAGGGTGAGTCCCCTGCTTCTCCAGGAACACACAGGGACCCCTAACTGGTGCTTGAAACGCAGCTGGAGCCACTCCCATGGGAACAGGCTGGGCATTCCTCTGGCAGTATCTCCCCTCATGCTCCTCAGATCCTCTAGATCAGCTAGATGGCTTCCTGCTTTTTTAATATTTTTATATTCTTAAATACTTTTCTATTGACATTTTATAAAAAATAATTTTATTTATTATGTTTTTTACATGGATACCAATGTTATATAACCAATGGCACACAGGAAGTTGCAGGATGTGTTCATTGAGGAGCCTGGAATAAGTCCCATTTTCTTGTAGTATCACAATCTTGTAGTATTACAAGAAAAGTCCCATTTTCTTGTAGTATCACCATGCCTGGGTAACAGATATTGTAACACACGTGTGAAATACAGACAGTGGAATTCCCAGTGCTGAGCTAAAGCAAGGGACAAGGACTCATGGTTCAACATAGGCTCACCAAGAGCAACTAAAAAGATTTCATGGCAGAAAAATATATTTAAAGTTTTACTCTCTGGCAGAGGGTTAAATACCTGCCGTGCTGGACCAGAGCTTCTCCACAGAGCAGTGGGCAAACCCTGCCCCTTTCACACCTGAGAGTGATGCTCAGGATGGTCCCCACAGCTCATCCCTGCATCAGCTCTTTAATCACACGACGAGGATAAGTCAAGGCAACCCCATCCCTCAAAGATCACTCAGTGCCGAGGAATGCTTAGAAATTCACACTGGGGTCTCATGTTTTATTTTTCCTGAGGAGGAAGGAATGGTGGCACCGGAGGAGATCAGGGATGGAGCCCGCGCCTCGCTGGTGGGCAGCGCCCGCCTCTTCAAAGGGAGGTGAGCCCCCAGAAGGCTCCATCCCGCTGGCTCAGGGCAGCCAGGCTCCTTTCCCATGCCTCCAACACCAGCTCACAGGCTGCAGCTCGGGGTTTGATTACCCTTATCATTATCTGAGCTTCCAGGGCTACGTATTTTAATAAGAGACATAAAATTATCCGGTCTGCTCTGAAACCCCGCCGCAGCATTTGTTTCAATGACCCCCTGTGGTTGTGAATTCGGCAGATTGACTATGGATTGTATGAAGAAGGATTTCCTTTTGTTTGTTCACAAAGCATTGCCCTTTAATTTAATCATATGTCCCTTTGCTCTTGTACAGTTCGCTGTACTCTGCCCATTCCCTCCTCCCCTCCTTTTTTTTTTTTTTTTTCATACAATCTGGACATCTCCGACCATTCCAGTGCTAGCTGTAATTATTTCTCTTAATTCAGTTATTAAAAAATGTCTGCTCGTGGCAGAAGCATTGCGGATCTTTAGTCAAATTGATACAAATATTTTATTAGGATAATTAACAACCTTCAGCACAAGCTTGTTTGGAGGAGCATTGGAGAAACCGAGCGGGTCTGAAATTTGAAACAGATGCAGGACATATTCATAAATAAAACCAGACCAAGTCCAACTGTGGCCTGCATAATAAGACATCACTCACTGTGTTTGCTATATATTTGCAGACATGTTGTTAGCTGCATTTATTACAAAAGTTAGGTGCTTATTTGGAAGCTTTCACTTCTGTGAGCTTGTGATACTTTCTGTAAAACAAGAACCATAAATCATAGCGCGCCGGTTTGAAACCCGTGCACCTCCAGATAACCAGCACTTGTCAGTAGATTGTCTAAACCAGAGGATTAGCCAAAATACAGATGGAGAGGAAACACAGACTGTTTACATTGAGTATTTTGGCCAAGAGCCCAAGGAAATTACAATCGATATGGATATAGCATTTCTGAAGAGTTATGTAGCAAAAAGTGCAAGAAAATACTCTGACAGAGAAAATAAATAAAGCTGACAGAGGCTTAATTCTCTAGATCCTGTACTGTGGATAAAAATTAGAAACATTAAGCCATTAAATCATTTCAGCAGGACTTTAAACAATAGGAGCAGACTCGCCTGTTACTGCACAAGTTTAGATCAGTCTCTTTTGTAGACTGGATAAATATTCACCATCCCTCCTCTAACACTTCCCACACTTCCCATACACTGCATGACCTATTTTCCCAGTCCTTTTTCATGTGGGACAGGTTTTAAATAAAATAGAAATTCCTCTTGCTTCTTACAGATTGGAGTTGATTAAATATTCTACTGATAAAGGGTAAGCAAATGTCAGATTCAATATAATAAAAAGAGAAATGAGAGTTCATACAAGCAGCAAAGCAAACAATCCATTTTCATACTTTATTAGAAACATTTATTGCCATAATGACTGCATTATACTAAGCAAGCAGGTGGAAAGGTGCTCTGTGCAAGATATTCTCAAATATCTTTATTTTGAGGATTTTATATCTCCAATATTTAGACAGATGTTTTATTCCCCATAATATAGTCAGAGTATGAAATGCTGTAATTTCAGTTACTACATAAGGATCAAAATTGTACTTGAAGATCACGGCCTGTCATTGTGATTTCGGCAGTAATGGCAGACCATTAAATGCTCAATTTTTCTGCTTTGACTTTATATTCCCAATGGTGAGTGGCTTTAGATATAGATGGCAGAGCTCCGCGTGCGCCGGCAAATGCTCTGCCCAAATTTGCGGAACGCATTGCGGGAGCGCTTCCCGCTCGTTCTGCTCCCTCTGCGATCCCGCCGACACGCAGCTCTGATCCAGGGCCTGAATGGGAATGACAAAGATGGCCAGCTCTGCCTCGTGCTATCAAACAGCTGGCACTCGTTATCTTAACAAACAGTGGGAACTGTAATTAAGCAGATCTGTGTTCAATAAGACACCAGTGCCACCAGTGCTACCCCTGGAACAAGAATGGGCGCTTGTTTCAGGGCTTGGCTTTCTCTTAATTTACCAAATCAGGAGGCCTGCTCGGCAAATAACGTAACAAAAGATTTCATTATTGTCCTTCATTTAATTTAAGAAAGAATTTAACCTATGTGCAGTGCTCAGGGCCCAGGCTTGCATTCCTCCTGCAGCCCAACTTCCTATAAGAGACAGTGGGAGCACAAGGAAAGCAGCACTCGCTTTGCTCTAGGATTCTCATTATTATTTCTTTACATCCAAGGCACTTTATTCTCAAGGATTCTTCTACTTAATATGTGTCAGTTCAAGTTTAGGATAAGAAAGAGGAAAAAAAAGCCTGACATGTTAACCAAGAAAATTTACTACCCAGTTTCTTCTTTTTATTAACAGAGATCATTAAGACATCAGTTTTTTCTTTTACTGGCAGCTTTCCACAGCCAGAGTATTCACAACGTCTAGGACACTTTCATTTTGTAATCTGGAGGATACAGTATATTAATTTTCAGGATTTATCACAAGAAAAGTGAAGTCATACTAAGTACAGTAGGTGTAACTAACTTTCATGTCAAAAAAGCTGTAAAGAGTGCCAGAAGCTCTGCTGGGCTAATAATAAGCTAAAAGGATATAAACTTGATTAGTCTCACTTAAGAAGCAAGAAGATAAAGTAAGCTTGAAAAGGCCTTTGCTCTTCCTTCAACTTCAGTGGGTTGAAGAGAATCATGAAGCTTATCACCATGAGATACTGGCTATAATGCCAGTACAGTTATTAGTTATATGTTAATTTATGCTCTGCTGTGCCCAGCCGCTGCCACACCAGCGGAATTTGTAATTCTGTCCAAAATCTTTGCAGCATCTCAGTGCTGTCACACTGTGTCACATTCCCTTAAGTGCACCTTGCACAGTGATATAAAACCTCCTTATTAAGAATTCCCAGCTACTAGAGGAGAATTGTTCCCCAAATGAAGGATCAAGGATGTCCTTTCCCTGCTCTTGAAGGCTGTGGACACTCTGGGGCTGTGCACCCTCCATGCTGCCCATTCTTACAACAGGAATTTGGAGAAGAGAAGGCTCCAGAAAGGCCTCATTGTGGCATTCCAGTGCTTAAAGGGGGCTCACAATAAAGAGGGAGAGTGAATTTTTACACTTAGGATAAAGGGGAAAGGGTTTGAACTAAAAGTGGAAAGACTGGATCAGATGTTAGGGACAAATTCCTCCCTGGGAGGGTGAGGAGGCCCTGGCACAGGGTGCCCAGAGAAGCTGTGGCTGCCCCTGGATCCCTGGCAGTGCCCAAGGCCAGGTTGGATGGGCCCTGGAGCAGCCTGGGACAGTGGGAAGTGTCCCTGCCATGGCAGGGATGGCACTGGATGAGCTTCAGGCTCCTTTCCAACCCAAACCATTCTGTGACTCTGTTCTAAGATTTAGAGGATTTTTGCATTTTGCCAATGCAGGGGTTTGTGAGATCTAAACCAGGACCTGGGGCTGGGACAATGCCTTGAAGTCACCGGTGCTGTGGGGTCTCTGCAGATATCACATGGCCCACCCCCTTCAGTAAAATCAACCTTAGGATGAACTGTGGGTCCAAAATTAAATTACTACAAAGGTACTTACTGTTAGATGCTGATCTAATGTTGATTTTATCTTAGTTGTTCAATCATTCTACAAATAAATGCAGCAAATTGGGCCCAGTTGCCAGGAACATTTCAGAAGAATTAATATTAACACAAGAGTGGAACAGCAAGTTTGCTGTAACTCACTTTTCTAAGGGGAAAACGCACCAAAATCCACATATTTGCAATCAGATTTTAGTAAACTGTAACCACACACCAGCCTTGGGCTTTACCCTTGCTCTCACAGAGTATTGTTGGTGTGTCTCTTCCAAAAGTCTTTGAGTTTGAATCAGAAAATGATGTCTGGAAATACTTGAGCACCTGGCTCCGACAGTTGCTTGCATTTCCACACCATTACACAGCCATACTTCTTTTTAACCCCTGAGAATTAAAACCAGTTAAGGAATAAGCACATCTTGGTGTGTTTTATTAACTTGTCCCACTGTGTTTTCTCCATCCTCACTTAACCTTTGCTCCCCAAACACCCATTGCTTCTTGAAGTTGGCCATGACTGCTCCTTTCTCATCGTTCTCTCAGAAACCACGAGTCTCACCCCCAGTAAATTGATTGAAAAATGACTTCTGGTCACTCAAGATGAAAATCAGTCCTGTTTGGCATCCAAAAGGACACAATCTGGGGTTTGGACTCCAGGAAAAATAAGATGGACAATGACTTTCCATCCCCAAGTGTTTCCCCAGTGAGCACGTTGTGCCTGGAGCAGTCTCCTAATGAAGAAAAACAGTACTTTATCAAATGTAAATTGCAGTTAATGGTGCATATGGTTCGCATGCTGGTATTGATTATTATGGATTAAGAGGGGTTTTGGGGTGGAATACAGCTGGAGTGTGAAGTGACATCTGCAAACTGGGATTCTCCATCAGGTGCCATGTCAGTACAGCACCAAAAGTGCTGGGATGTGTGAGGGAGACACCAGGATGAAAATGGGAACTGGTGTAGGAAATGCTTCCAGGAGGAATGGGCAGGGCAGGGGTGAAGGAGAAGGGAATGAGACTGAGGATGGAAGGGGACAGAGCAACAAATATGAGAGGTGACAGGGCAAAGGGAACAAAGGGTGGGCTGAGAACGTGTCAGGGTGAGCTGCTCTTTCAGATGTTGCTTTCTTTTGAAAATGGAAATAGTTTGAAAGTCATCAACAGAGTGTTATTCAGGCAGGGCACAGTCCAGAGGTCACCAGGCCTTGGGATGTCCCAGGGAAGAATGAGAGGAGGGCATGAACCTGCAGCTCCTGCACAGGCAGGTTTACAAGTTTGAAGGGGCCGAAAAACTCAGTGCTCTCCAAGATTATAGACTCAGCTCCAATATATTTTCTCCCCCTCTCTATTATAACCCACATTATCACATTTTATTCCTTTATTAAATTTATATTTTTGCTAGAAAGTGATAAAGCTGCTGCTGTAAATTAAGGCAAAGTCAAATATCTCAGTTTTGAGAGATATTTGATTTTTATTTCCTGGTTTTGGATGGAACGTAGGAATTGTACTTATATAATAAATTACTTAATACATAAACCACAAAACATGAAAAAAAAAATTGCAAGGACAGTGGATCTTGGCAATTACCACATTAAATGAGTTCCAATAAAACCATAGACAGAGTGCAAAGGTTTAGGCCTTTCTCTACATACATAAAACTGCTTAAAGAGTTTAAAATTCTTTTACTCTTGGTATTAATTTTTTATATGGATATAAATTTCTTTTTTTCCTTATTTATTGCATAAATCCAATTTTTTTTAACCTGATAACCTGTATGCAGAACAACTAGAAGGCCCAAGAGTTCTCTGAATTCTAAGAATCTCAGCTAGCTTTTGGAATTTTGGAATTTCCTTCAACGTGAGGTCACAGAGTGATTTGATTTCACAGCCTAATTCACAAGTGACTGTGAACCCAGCCTGTCCCTGCCACAAGAGGAACATCCAAATTAAAGAGGAACCCTCAAAAAGGTTCAGCTTGACCCAGGCTCCAAACCACCCAGCTCAGGAATGATGGCTGTAGCTCCAATTTGTAGTTGAGAAGGGAGGAATGCGTGGTCAAGACTGGAACATGATGCTAAAGAAATGTGGAATCTCTGTCCCTGGAAGTGTTCAAAAAGGTGTGTGGCAGTGGTATTTGGGGATGTGGTGGTCTTGGCAGTGCTGTGGAAATGCTTGGAGTTGATGATTTTGGAGAGTTTCTCTGGGGCAGGTTTGTCTGCTTTTGAGATTCAGCTGGACAAGGTGCTGGGCCACCTTGTCTAGACCATGCTTTGCCAGGACAGGTTAGACAGGATGATTCTTGGGATTTCTTCCAGCCTGGAATTCTCTGATCTCCCAAAAATACCATTTGGAGAAGCCGTTCAAGTGCCCCACCAAGACGACTCTCAACACTTTGGAAACCAAGCCATGATCTGGCCTTTGGTGACCGAGCCCCACTCCCTACCTGTCCCCAACATCTCACCTTGATTTAAGCACCAAAATTCAGCCACATAATTAGCAGAAGAAACTGAGGGCTTCTGCTGTAAGGCTGTGATTAAATTAGCCATTTATGGATTTCTGAGAGAAAGGAGACTAAAATGTTTTATAGTGTAGTTAAAAGAACCAGTGAATGATTCCCTCATGTTGAACATTTCCTAATGTCAGAAGCAGGGTGGATGACACAGAAATCATAAATCCAATCGAGAAGTGTTAAAAATCACTTTAGTCTGCCAACTTACTAGAAATTCAATAAAATGGTATGCGAGAATTTATTTGTGTGTGTGCAATGGGTACGTGTGAAATTAAACCCACGGAGGTGTCAGTGTGCGACACACGCGTGACAAGGTGAGGTTGTCCATCACCTACGTATCACAAATGGGGAAGAAATGGGATTTGGGAAAACTGAACTAGATGCCTGACTCGAGAACAGAGGGATGGCAGGATGGGGGTGAATATTTTGGGGACAATTCCATGGTTGGTGGCCCCGTTGCACCCTCACACTGGGAATGGCCCCGGCACTTCCAGTGAGTTGCTATTCATTTTTGCATGTTTATTTTTCACTCCACTCGTCCTGTTTAATGTATATTAACTCGCATTTTGCCTGCATGGAGTGGGACTTTTAAGAGGCATGAAATGACAGAGCAGGGCTTTGTTTTCCAGCCAGATTCCCTCCGCCTGCGCTCCGCCGGTGTCTGCCTCGGCTTCCAGCTCCATCATCACATCCAACAGAGCCTGGGGCAAAGCTGGAGCAAAACACCCAGCGCATTCAATTTACAAACAGAAATAAACACCTTTCCGGCAGGTTCTACATAATCACTAAACAAAACCAGGGGAGACAAAAAAAAAAAAACAAAAACCACCCACAACACAGCATTTTTTAATGTCGTTTGTGCGCGGCAGTGACCCTTTATTTTCTTGAGGAAATAACGCTATTACGGGGAGACGTCTAACGCTGGGATCCCGGATGGCATCTCAATCTCCCTGTTTCCAGAGGAGCTGGTGGTGTGGCTGCTGTGTCACACCTCAGGAGATTGCCTGGCTCCGTGGCTTCTCCGTGCCCCCCAACCAAAGCCATTCCATGGGGCCTGCCCACCACCGAGGTGCCCAACTTTACCGAGCGGGCGAAAATGAATCAGATATGAAAATGTCTGAGGCAATAAATTAACACACAGCAGGGGAGTGATGGTTTAATCCCTTCTAGTCCAAACAGTACCTGACACCCATTACTGCCACAGGAGCTGGGACACTGTAGCGGTACTGGAGCGAAAATGATCATTCCCAGCGGATTTGGGGCATTGCAATAGGTATTGAATGGATTCTGGGAGAGAACCTGTGCAGGGGTTTATGGTGTTTGTACACAGAATCCAGGTTAACCTGCCACGGTGTTTTCTTGGCCTTCCTTGTTTTGATTAACCCAGAAAGAGGGGTTTTGAGTTCTAAGTTTAAGCAGGGCTTTATTATTTTAAGTCTTTGTTGAGCATCTGATAATAATTTCTCATTATTAATGCACAGGCCAATAATGCATAGCTAACACCCACAGAACATGGAACATTCCTGTCCTGACTGGATACATTTATTTGTAGAATGATTAAACAACTAAGATAAAATCAACATTAGCAGCCAGCATCTAACACTAAGTATCTTTACAGTAATTTAATATTTACTGTGAGGAGCTGTTACACCTATTTGAAACTCATCTACTGAAAGTTTCAAAATGCATTTTTTAATATAACTGACGTCTCTTTCTGCAAGAGTTTCTTCCAGGAAAGCAACACCCTCTCCGTTTTTAGCGTTGATGGCAGATAAACAAAAATGTTGTTGCCAAGGACTTTATTGCAAAATTAAATGTCCTGGGAAACGTATTTAATTTGCTGCTTTCCCTAATACTATGCCAAGCTCTCCTTTCAGGTACACCCATGTAAACCTACCCCGACTTGAGGTTTTACTGCAAGGCCGGGTTTCCTTACTTTCTGTTGCACACATATTGAAACTAAAGAAACCTATGAGCTCATGGACAAATTGAGAGAGCACTTAGATACTTCTTTCCCCTTTCTTCCCCTTCTTGGCTGAAATTCTGAAATATGAACACTGGATGAAAAGGCAGAATTCAGAATCTGAGCCCGCTTCATGCATCCCACATTTATCTGCTGGGCGCAACGCTCATTTTTCCATGAAAACAGCCAGCAGCTTGTGACACCAAGATCCTCTGACTCCTTCAGATAGACAATAAATAATTAGGATATGAAATACATAGACCTATAATAAAGGCACATTCATGTTCTGTGGGTCAACTGATAGGGCTGGTCACCAAATTCATTGCAAGCAGCTGCAACCTGCCCATGGTGAGACGATCTGGGGACAGATGGATTTGGCTCCAGTGCTCAAGTAAATACAACATAAATCCATGGTGTGCACTGAAATATCAGATTTCAGCTTTATTTTTGCCCAGGTATGAAATAACCATAACTATGTGAAACTCTGACCTCCTGTGCATATGCGGTGTTGATAACTCCCAGGCTGTGCAACCCAGGATCACTCCAGAGGTATTTGGGGGCAAGGAGTGAGGATGTGGAGCCTACCAGATCTGCAGGTGCTGGAACTGCTTCTGAAGCTCAAAGTCCAACAGCTCACAGGCTTTTCATGGCTGCTTCACAGCCATGGTTCCTTATGGCACGGGGTCAGCATCTCCAAGGGCTCTGGTTCTGCTAGCAGTGACTCCCCTCGCTCCCCTCGGAGCTGCCAAAAAATCAAGCTGTATAAAAATGGTTTCCACCTCCCAAATTCTATGGAAAAATATGAAAATATGAAGATTTTGGTGGGAGGATGGCTGTGGAGGGGTGGGTGCTGCCAGCAGCCCCGACCCCGCTCCGGCAGGACACGCTGCCATGAAAGCACCATTCATCTCCCGGTGATGGACACTTTAGAGCAGCCTCTCTCAACTGTTTAAAGTTGAAAGAGCATCCAACCCTTTTGAAGAAAACCTACAGATCACCTTGGGAAGTGTCACCACAACTGCTTCCCTCAGCAAGCCAGGGCCAAGACGTGTGCTCACTGCTTGCTGCTGCTCCCTTTTCAGCTTTTTGTGCTCCTCAGGGCTCGTGGGGACATGTGGTCACCCCAAATGGTGGCCCGGGTCACTTCTCAATGTCACATGGCTCACCAGCAGCTGCCAGGACCATGAGGAAATAAAAGCAGGCTGCAGCATTGAAAAAATTATTTCTGTCCACATTCATACCTAACGAAATCTCAGCCATAACAGATTGGATTCCTCACCTCTTTGCAGCACGTACAGAGTGGTTTGCACTTGGAAAAATCCGAACAAGCTCGACATTAATGCTGCCTCTCTGACAAGGTAGTTTTATATACTCAATTACCACCACATTATCTTTCATCTCGACTATGTGTGAAAACAGTAAGAACCAAATATATTTCACTTAGGGTTCCTTCATTCCAAAGACTTTGCCTTTGTCTTCCTTTACCCTATGCACTGACAGCAAACTTCATGAATTAACTGGCTCATGGTATAACTCATGCATGGAAATCCAATATAACCTCTTGGCTATGAGCAGCAACACTTCGCTTATCGTACACTAAAAGAATTTTTACTAGTTAATTAAGATTTGTTTGCTTAATTTTTTTCAGGCGGTTGGGGATGTTGCTCCTCTGTCATTTGGCTGGGAAAATCGTGATGTATACACTGTATAAAAGTGCCAAAATAAGAAATGTGTAGACTGCAGCGTCTCTGGTAGTAAATCTTTTTTGTAATCCTAACTTCATATTTCCATTGAATTGTTCCTCTCGAGCTGTGCAGACAGTTGAAGTATTTGAGTGTAGTCACATATGCTTTGGTGCTGCTAACAGCCCTAAAGTTGGTAATCCTGAGGCACAAACGGGGCCAGGGATGCTGGTGGCACTCCTCGGGCTGCAAAATATTACAGCACACCTTATATAGTGCTTGCTTTCGAAATTTCCTTTGCACTTTGTTTACTATATATTCCAATAGTGTAATATTAAACAAAAACAGTGTGTCCTGTGCCAGAATGATTGATTACTACACCGTGGCAAGGTCACCTCCTAGGAACAGGCTGAGTGCAGTAAGGGCTGTCTGACTCATACAGTTAACACTATATCCGCATTGTATGAATGTCACCAGCAATCCAGTGATTTATTGCTTGGAAGGCTCTGTTCAATTTTTTCTGCCTGACCAAATTGCACATTTTCTAGAAAAAGAAGCAAAAATATTTCAGCACATGGATTACCCCAAGTCCTCATTTCTCCCACTAGGTTCAACGAGTCTTTTCAAAGATGCTGATCATCAAACCCTCATGTTTTTCACTTTTTTTCCACCCTTTTTCTGCCAGATATTTGGCAAAAAAAAATGATTATTGCACTAATGAAAAGGTGCAGCAGAAGATTGAGGGGTTTTTAATCAGATTTTGGTAACATCTGTGGGCCAGGAATAAGGGCAGCTGTATGTTCTGTTTCTTAATTTTAGTAAGATTTACTCTGGGTATAAAATGCTAGCCTCGGGCAAAATTTAACTGGCTTAAAAGAAAAGAAATGATAGTCTTACAGAAACTACCCAACTCAAACTGTTTGAAAACAGTGACTGAGATTAATCCCTCTCGCTCTAAGAAATTCCTACTTTCTGACAAAGGAGATATAATTATAGATTGAGAGAAATGACTTTCAAAATTAACATTCCAGCAGACCCCAACATAATAGATACATTCATTCCTCGTGTATCTGCATGGAAATCAAAGGAGATACATCATGTTTGAATCCGGGCTTTTATTTTTAGAACACGCAGCGCGTTCGCGGCGCGCGGCTCCGAGCGCGGAGGGACAGAGGGGGCAGCCCCACACCCAGCCAGGGAACCACCCTGGGGGTCCAGATCTCTGCAAACCCAGGGCCAGCAAAAGAGGAGGGGTTTGGGAAGGTGTTTGGGTGCCTGGAAACCGAGGTAGGTGCAGTTGAGGTGAGTGTTGTGGCGTTTTCAAAAATCGCCTTTTTTTTTTTTTCCTGTAGGCATCTGTGTCTCATCTGAATCTTTAGGTGTTTGGTCCATACCTTTAAAATCTATTTTTAGTTTCTCCTCCCATCTCATGTCATACTATCATTAGACCTTTCAGGATAAAAAAAGAAACAGATCAACAGGAAATCTGGGGTTAATATAACCCTTTATCTCAAAGAACAATAAAAGCTGGCTGGGTGATGTATCTTAACAAATGCTACATAATGCATCAATTAATGCTGCATTTATCAAACTGCATCTGACACCAGAACTGGGACAGATCAGCTCTCCTGAACCCCTCACAATTACTCTGCTATTGCTATTATGACAATAAGTATAACTGTGCAATGAAACTCCCATTACCTGCCTGCCCTTCAAAGTACTCTCTGAGCATCATCTCAGAGCCCACAATTTAGGAAGCAACAACTGGAACCATCTTGAGATATTAAAGGCTCTTGTTTATACCTGTGAGCCAATTAAGTATTTTAATTCTGAAAGGGAAAGAAAATTAATCTGGGGTGAAAGAGCACAAGAAGCTTGTGACTTTAGTCTATTAAACCCCAAAGTGTTCCAGCTGAGCAGGGATGAGTTCATCGATTCAGCTCACTCGAGTGAACAAACAGAAGGAAGCAGAACGAAACAAAGCCAAAGTCGGCTGCTCCAGCCCAGCACACCCCAAATATCCCCAGCAGAGGGTGGAGCACACCCCCGGCACCCCAGAGCTGATCCCACAGCAGCTCCATCCCCCCGCACGTGACTCGGGTCATACTTCATCTCCTAATTGATACCTGCCATTGCCTCATAACTAACGATGACTAATGGTAATACCCAGAAAGACAAATAAAAGCTAATGCAAAAGCCGGGCCGTGGTGCGGTTCCCTTTGGAAAGCTCCCGGCCCATTAGGAAGCAATTGGAAGTGGAGATTGATGTGCCCTGGGGGTTGCTCCCAGGGATGCGGCGCATCTCCAAACCCCCGGGGCTCGGGAGGGGGCGATCCCAGCCCTTCCCAGCTGTGCCAGCCGGGCCACACCAGCACGGCCAGGCCAGCGCAGCTCGGAGCACAGAGCCCCGCACACCCAACCACCCGAGCCAGGCTCATCTTGCAGCCACAACACCTTACTGCCTTCTGTTTTCCGTGGTTTTATTTATTTATCCACTAGGCACCGCGCAACAGCGTGACTCCCTGGATGTAAAACGCCCAGGAATTAAATTCCCGAGTGCTGTGGACAGACAGTGACAATAAACTCACCTCCTTTTCAACAGGTAGGACCTTGCACGCACAACACCAGATTGGGTTTACGACGATGTAACAGCTTGATCAAACACGCTGATTTTTCAGGAGAGTCATCTGCATGCAGCACTTTGGAAAAGTTATGCTCTTTTAATTACTAAGTTTATGTCACCCAGTGCAATTTTAATGTAATGAAACATTAAACTGGACCTCGTGCTTGATGTAAGATAAAATTATTCATTGAATATTAGACCACTAGGCCACCTACTGTTCTTTTACAAATGGTTGAACTATCACGGGGTTACAGAACTTAACATGTAAATTGCAGCAGAAGTTATAATTTCTGTTGCAAATCCCAAAAGACTGTCATTTAAGTCAAATATATGAGTGAAATTTTGCCTCTGTGCCATAATAATGCAGGGAAAATGACCAAAACCTGAACGTTTTTAAAGTAATTATGAACCCAATAATAATGCATTTGTAGTTATTTAATCAAGAGCCTTAAAAATTATTAATAGCAAGTTCTTCTTATACAAATGGAGTTTTAAACACTGGCATTTAATTTTAGGGATAGCAATACTTGAGCTAGGCCATTAGTGAGATCTTTTGTAAAGCCAAGCAGCCTGTGCCTTTCAGAGCCATTCCTGCTCATCCCTGACTTCATTACTCTCACATAAGCGAGAGCAGCTTTGCAAAATAATCTTTCTTTAAAGTGAATTTAATATTTAGCTGCACAGCGAAAATCTTGGGTAAGTTCGCTCAGATATTAAAAAAATCGAGGATTGAAACCCCCGCCTGGAGCAGATTTGTGTGGATCCTGCTCTGAAGCCCGACCAAATCCACTGGATCGTTTCCCTTCATCCCCAAAGCCTTGGGAGCGGGTGCATAAATAGGAGAGGGCAGTTGCAGGGAAATTATTCGCGGTGCCTGAGCTGCCTCGCAGCCACTGCCGAAGAGGAATCTGAGCAGTGACTGTGCATCACCCTGAATCTGTAATAATAGCACCTTTCCTGTCACTCTTTGTCCCTTCATTTTTAAACGCGCTTGGGTCAGGAGCAGGCAATTTACATTTTTATATAATCTTTGCTCAGGTGATTCAGCCTCTCTGAGGTTTGAGCATTTTGTGTGCAGCTCCGGGTTTCACCTCCCCTTCCCGGAGCATTTCCATATGCTGGGGGTCTGCCATCCTCGCAGCTGATACAGATCTATTTAGCTTCTCCCCCTTGCCATACCTGCAGCCTGTAGCAGGTTGTCAGGGAATGAATTTTCATTTTCTCCCCCGTGAGTCCATCACGTGGCTGTCACCAGAATTTGCTCTGTCTGAACTCCTCCATCCCCCTGATTTATGGCTGCTTGATGAGAGGTTGGAGGGCTCTCAGTGTAGCAATAATCTGCACCCTGGTCCAGCACCCATCTAAAGTTAGGATTTCCGATCTAAATATTTAGTCCCCGCGGTGCAGCAATCATTTACGAAATTATTAAATAACTTTTCGTCGGACCCAACACCTTTGGGATATTTTTCCAGGTCAATATTCATCAGGAGACCCCGAATGTAAAGGTTAAGTGCACATTTCCTCCGCCAAATAAGAATGAATTTCAAACCTGATTGATTCTGCTCATGGAAACCGTAAATACTTACTCCAAATGGTAGATAGGTTACTAAGTCCACTCATTTCCACATCTGATATCGATAATACCCTGCTTCCCCCTTATCAGCCCCTCTCATATTTCACGGGCGCGTGGGGAGCGGGCCGGGGGCTGTCGGGGCTGCCTGATGGCCCCTGCCTTCCCCCGCGCCATTCTTCAGTGGTCCTTGAATCTTTCACCCCTGTCACTCCTCTTTCATCATTATCTGAGGTGATCGGTCAGCCCTGTGCCACCACCTGTCTCTTCGATCCGATGCCAACAGTGCTCCGGAAAGCTGTCACTCCCCAGCTCCTTCCATTTATAGTGAGTCTCATTAACACCTCTCTTCCCTCTGGCCATGTGCCACTACAATTTAAGATGACTGTTGTTACTAAACACGCGCAGGAAAAAAAAAATATATATGTTGAAATAGCGTAAAGAGCCTGATTTAAATCTATTAAAGCCCGACAATTTGGAGTTAAAACCTCCCTCAGTGTCTGCTGGCGGTTGG
>VZTZ01037988.1:8859-71138 GCA_013400955.1 Drymodes brunneopygia | reverse complement strand
GTGGGGGGTGGGGGGGGGGGGTGCATATATTTGGCGTGGATGTGTTTATACCTGGGTAAATATCTAGATATGCATGTATTCCCCCTCCCGTGGCTTCCCTCAGCCTCGGCACCGCTCCTCGGCTGGGAACAAACGCGCTGCCGGCCCCCAGACACAAAGCCCGAGTAAAGAGGATTTATGCCGGGGACATAAAGGCGGCTGCGGGAAGGGAGAGGAGCCGTGCGGAGCCTCCCAGGTGATGCCGGGGACAGCCGGGCTCAGGGCAGCCCTGCCCCGCCGGCCCCGGTCCCCCAAAAAAGCCAAATCTGCATTTCCATGTGGGCGTGGGAGCAATCCTGGTCAAGGGGATGGGATTAACCCCACGTGTGGTGCTGCCTTTGCGTCCTTCACCTGGATTTTTCTGTCCACGAGCAAATGGAGATGGTAATGCCTCAATAAAAACTGCAGTCCCACAGTGCTTTCTGGGAATGAGACCATGAACTCATCCGAGCTACCCTTACAATAAAATTATTTTAAGCTTTTAGGCACCCAAAAATGCTTAAATGACATGAGCAGCGTCAGGAGTGCGGTCAGACTGTGCCAGGGGGGTTTAGGTTGGGTATCAGGGAAAGATTCTTCCCCCAGAGGGTGCTGGCACTGCCCAGGCTCCCCAGGGAATGGGCACAGCCCCGAGGCTGCCAGAGCTCCAGGAGGGTTTGGACAGCACTGCCAGGGATGCCCAAGGTGGGATTTTGGGGTGTCTGTGCAGGGCCAGGAGTTGGATTCAATGATCCTGATGGGTCCCTCCCAGCTCAGGATATTCTGGGATTCCATGAACGCCTGAGCTGCACAGGCACATGGTAAATGTTTTGCCACCCCATTTATGCAGTTTCAATCCTTTCATGAGTTATAGGGGCTTTTGAGGAGCTCAAATGGTTTTAAATTATGATTGTTTTCCCTGCAATACCCTCACCCTTAGGATGAGTTGGCTTTTTCTTCTCCCCAACTCTCCAACACCAGCCCTTGTTTACACAAGGGCACCAATGAGAAAAGGGATTGTAAAGAGTGAAAAACAAAGGGGTTTGCTCCTTTTTGGAGGCCAAGCCAGCACAAAAGGCATTTCTGAGAAACTCTACTACCAGGGACAGGCAGGGACAGGCCCCTGCAGCTCATGAGTGTTCCCATGTCCTCGCAGGTGGTTGTTCACTGCCATCACTTTGAGGGAAAACTTTCTTTGTGGAAAAGATTTTAAAGCACTTAAAGAGGCTGCCTAGGGCTGTGCTGGAGTCCTCACCCCTGGATGGATTTCAAAGCCATGTGGATGTGGCACTTGGGGACATGGGGCAGTGGTGGCCTTGGTTGGACTCGATGGTCTAAGAGGAATTTTCCAGCCTGAACAATTCAGTGATTCCATGACACAGCCACAGCTTCTCCAGGGTGACGTGGTGCTCATCACCAAGCACCTGCCTGAGCCTTCACAAGGGCCTGAAGGAGATTGCAGAGCTCACAGGTTTGTGAGAAAATGACATTCAGAAAGCCAAAATCCCAAGGGGTGGGTGGCAGGGGCTGTGCATTGTCCCCTGCTCACCCAGGCCATGGGACACACGTGGGGGTTTGCACATCTGAACTATTCCAGTGCCATCACGTTTTACTGGCAAAATAACGCTCACACAGTTTTAGTGGTTGTTTTTAGAAACACAGCCTAAAATCCTGGGTGTTTTTTAGGAAGACCCAATTTTAAAATCAAGCAATGGGGAGGATTTTATAATTTTTTAAATCTCACCATAGTAAAAAGATTAAACACGTATAGCAGCTTCCCAATTTAAAAATAACACATAGCACTTTTAGTTGGGTTGGATTCAACCCAAAATCTCAGGTGTGACCACCCCAAACTCACAGAAAGTGCAAGAACCTGTATTTAGAGCTGAAACTAAACTTTGCTCCTGGTTTTTGTTTTAATACTGAGCAAAGTTTTAATATTGGATGCGCAAGTTTCAATTAGGTTTAAACCATGAAGAAGGGCTGCCTGTACAGAGCTCCCTGCAGGTTAAAATCTCAGGGAGAGAAGGGCAAGGAACACCAAAAGGCAAGGAGAAAACAATCTTTTATTGCTTTTTAAAAATCTTTTGAAACCTACCAAACATTTCCATGCAGATTGAGATCTGGAACACCAAGCCTGAGTGTGGATTGAATTGTTTCTGCCAAGTTACACACTGTGGGAAATAAACCATTGTGGCAGAAGGACTTTTAGGAACTGCAGCATGGATGGGGCTGCTGGAACAGCATCCTCCAGGCAGGGTCCTGCTTTTCCCAAGCTAAATTCCCAATTTTCAGCTGTTCCCTTCTTGTGCACAGTGTTTGCCTGGGTAAGGTTGTATCTTGTGATGGTGCTGGTACATCTAAAACCAGTTCACTGTGCTCAGGATAAACCAGTGGAATAAGGGAAGATTTAATTTAGATATTTGGAAGGAATTCTTGGTTGTGAGGGTGGGCAGGCCCTGGCACAGGGTGCCCAGATTTGCTGTGGCTGCCCCTGGATCCCTGGCAGTGCCCAAGGCCAGGCTGGACAAGGTTTGGAGCAGCCTGGGACAGTGGGAGATGTCCCTGCACTGTCACTGTCCCTGAAATCACTACATGACATCAGTGGTGTCTCCACACAGAGCCCTCACAGCACCAAATATTTTGCAGAATCTTGTGTCCTGTCAATGTCAGGTGTTGCATTTCTGAGCCCTGAAGTTTGCTGGGAACGTTATTGATCAGGAAATCTTGTTCTATGACCTGGAACGTGTCTGTCAGCAGCACCTCTTGGTCTTACAACACCCGAAGTGGCGAAGGAAAGTTTCTGTCATGAGCTCAGGACAAATCCTCTCTGCCAAGGTACAAATTACACCCGAAGGCAAACCAAAATACAGGCACTTTTCTCACATTTTTCCTTTCCATATACACAAAAACTTGTCAAAGCAAGAATTGCAAGGACAAATCTTCAGCAAGAAAGGAACTCCAGCAGTATTTGAAGACAGCAATTTAAATTATGCATTTCTGGTGCACAGAGTTAATTTTTTAACCAAGTTTTCAAATTACTTCTAATCACATAATTCATGTTTTACGTGTCTCTTGATCCAGAATGAGTTTGAAGTACTGGCCTTGTGTATCCCAATCCAAAACCTCAGCTTCAATCTGTCCTCACAGAGGCTGTGGTTCTATTTTGACAAGAAAACAAAATCCTTATTTGCAGTTTCTGGCTGGAGCATCAGCAAATGATCACCACATGCCAGGAGTGAGTTGTTCTTAAACACAAATGAGCACAGGGAGGATGGCAAATCCCAGTGCTCCCAGGAGAATTCCTGCCTCTCTCTGCTTTCAGAATAAACAAGGTTTAGGTGAAGGTACCTCCCTGCCTCTACAGCACCACAGGTTTTCAACAAAAACAAAAGAAAAAGGTTTTGTTTGGCTGAAAATCTTCTGCCATCACAGCTCAATGGGTTTGGTGTCTCTGGGCATCCAGATCTGTACAGTGCCTCTTCTTTGGCTGTAGGGGTTGCTCCCATCCAGTCAGAATTATGAATCACAATTAATTCCTATCATTAAATGGGTCATCAACACTTTTTTCCCCACTATTTGAGAGAAGGGAATTTTCCAGTAAGCATTTATTTGATGCTCAGTGTAATAAAGTCTTAAGTTCAACTCCACTATAAATAATCATTAGTAATAACAGTAAATAATAATAATATTTACTGAAAGAGCCTACTCCTTTGGCAAAAAATGCTTATGCTGATCAGAGCTAACGTATGGATCATGAATTTATTTGAAATTGGGTACAGGAGAGTTTTGCAGACCCTGGTGCATGAGGATGGGCAAGTCATGTTCACCACACCAAAAGAAAATCACAAGTTTTTCCTTTTTCTATTATTTTCTTTCCAAACCAGATAACAAAAAACATACTCAGAGTCTGGATTTTTGCACTTCACCCCTGCCTATCTCAGTCCAACATTCCCGGTGTCTCCATCCAGCTGTGCCTGCAGACCAGGCTTCCAGGAGGTGTTTGGGCACTTCAGGATGAGGAAAAAAAGAAAAGAAAATGCAGACGTGAGATTTAATTGGAAATTTTGAATACAGGAAGGTTCTAATGGCAGTGAAACACCACCCAAGGGTGTCAGGGAGTGCTGTGCTCACTGGGGATTTGGAGGATGAGCAGCCTTTCATTCTTCATTTGGTCTTTCCTGCATTTTCCACCCAAATTTCCGCTCCAAACTCATTTGTTCATCCCTGCAATGAAGCCTCTGACCTGCTGATTTGTTTATTTTTGTTGTTGATTTGCCCATCTGCTGGTGTTGGTTTTGTCATTTGTTTACTTCAAGTTAATGTTTCTTTGATTTTATTGTGGAGCACTATGAGGTCCTAAATGATATGGGCATGTATAAAAATAAATGATGGTTATTTATCATTATCATTATTGCACTTGGCCAGGCCTTTATCTCACTAAAGATACCACTGTCTTCAGGGGCCTCTGAGATTTTTGTTTTAATCTTGGGGGGATTTCTAATTTCTCGGATATATCCCTAATAATGAGCTGCCCAGGAAAACTGTGATCCTAATTTTCCTGAGCATCTGATGAGCCACGTTAATGGTGACAGGTAGGAGCAACCCAACCCCCTAAATCCCACTTTCCAACCCAGCATTGGGCCCTTTTTACCATTCTAATTATTGGTGTGAAAAGGAAAGAGCAAATACTCATGGAATTTGTGAAATTCAAGCCGTCCCCAAGTGCAGTGGGAAATAACAGCATGGGTTAAGGAGGAGGGAATGCAGTGAGTAAAGGACTTGCCTGGCACAGGGAAATGGAAGAAGGTTAACCAAGTTAATCTTCCCCCATTTCCTCCCCTCCTCGCTCAAGGCCTCCAGGCTGAACCATCATTAGGAACCATATAATTGACTCATCCACAGGATTTCCTTTTTGTGTTCTGAATTATGGCAGATTTTCCACATCCTTTTTTTTTTTTTTTTTTACCCTTTTCATTTTTTTTTTCTTTTTAATTTTAAACATTCGAAGCTTCTAAACCAGGAGGAATCCCGTCATCCACAGGTAGAATCTTTGTCCTATTAGTGAAGAACACAGCCCCATTTCCAATTCAGGGCACCACGTATTCCCCAGCACCATTAAAATCTGCTGATTAACCAATGGACCAATGGATCTCCGTGTGCTATACAGCTGTCACATCAGATGTTTGCTCTGCCACAATTGGTGTGTAATTTTGCTGGGTTTAAGTGCAGAAGAGGGGAATTTCCTTGTGATGGTACAAATAATTCATCACGGGCTCTGGCTGGAGATTGTTATGAGGGAAAGAAATATCTCACAGTTATACTGTAGTTCATCCTACACCTGACAAGAGTGTGTTTGGCACATATAGTGGAAGCTTGATAAAATGTTTTAAAATCAGACACCGGGAAAGAATTGCGAAAGAAATTCTTCTTCAAAAATCATTTGGCGCTGAATTATTTCTTTTTTACTTGAAAGCCCTGTTAATACACAGAGAGCATAGCAGGGCTGCTATTAAACGTGGGCAAAACCCCAGCATAATCCCTCAGTTCCTAGCAAGACACCTTCTTGGGGTTTTTTTTTTTTTTGGGGGGGGTTTGTTTTGTTTTCCAAACTGATTTTCAAACCGGAGAGAAGCGTGTCCTATAGCAAACAGTCTAAAACAAATGCTGCCAGCTCCGCTTCATTATGTGGTACATTGTAGTTTTATGCATGTACGCTGTGTGAACAAGAGGGTTAAAAGTTAAACAGTAGCCTAGGGCTAACACACTTGCAAGCTGAACAGGTACAAAATAGGCTTTTGTTGCTTTCAAACTATTACTGTATGTCTTTAGCAGAAAATAACAGAACGGGCATCTGTGTGCAAAAATGTATTTCCTGGCGGCCGCAGGTACCGCGGAATGGGCTCGGTTTAATGGCTGGAATGCCCATATGACCTTTAATCCAGAGCCGTAAATTTGTCAGTGTCTGCGAGTGGCAGGACATCACTCCTAATGAGGCCAGGTTTTAGGACTTGGTGTATCAGGAGCAGCATCGAGGAGGGCGCTGGAAAGGAACCTGAGGTGGTTTTTTTGGGGGGAAATGTTGGTAAATCATTAAAGGGAAATGACGGCGGGAGCGGCGACGAGCCCGTAACAATCCCCATGAAGTAATGAAGAACCAGCAGAACACGGCAAGCTCAGGTTATTCTGCATCTCACAAAATGATAAATAACTCCTGGTCATGTTTATGTATAATGAATTACAGCCCCGCCACGTTTACCTTAGTAACATTTTACAGGGGTTGTATTTTACTCCCAACTACCAATTATGTCATCATCCTGGCATTTACCTGGACGTAATGATACACAGCAAAGCCATTCTTGGAACATAACTCACTGCTTAAAAGTGTTTGTAAAGCCAGACTGCATCCTATATACTCATAATGACTTGGAGATTGCTATTAAATTTTACAGATTAAAGTTTACTAAATCTTAAAAGTCTTGCGCCAGTTCCAATATTTCTTATTAATCCTAAAGGAGAAGATATTCCGCTATGGAAATGTCAGAAAGTGTGCAGCTCTTTCTAAAAATAAACAGAAATAACCCAAGCCAGGGGCAGAGAACTTCTCAAACAAAGACACAAGACAATATAACTACCCCAACTCCAGTATTGAGCTGTAGCTGAATTTTAATGGTTGGTTTGACCTGCCATGGGATGTTCCTTGCACCATCACTGTTGTTTTTTTTGTGGAAAACAGGGTGGGAAGGGCACAGAGGATTCCTAGTGCAGGTTTCATTTCTGCAGGACCCCAAAACCCCAGTCAGAAATATCTACTGCTACATTATCTTACATTTATTCAATTTAATTTCAGTTTGAGAAGGATAGCATATAGATCTTTTTATAAGCTTGTAAGGTCACCAAATTTAAATTAAAGTGACCTCTTTTAAAGCACATTACTAAAAGTACTATGTGGAGGGAAATTTAATATGAATGGTTAAAATGCATGGAATTCAGATTTTACTGTCAAACAGCTCAATTAAACAAATTGAATTTTTAAGCAACAAAAGGGAATTGAATCAAATTAGAACCAGAGTGGGATCTGAAATGTGGACATTTATGAGTGATAGTCACAGGGCCCTCCAGCAGTGAGTTTTCTTTATTTGTTGCCTCAGCAGTTAGAGGGGTTGGCAGGCTGCAACACAAAAGGATAAAAATGTTCACCATTGAAACACAGTTTTTGGCTCCCAATAAATCATCTGTCACTTCATCACAGCCCAGTAGATAATGAGCAATAAAGTTTTCACACTCAGGCAATGAGGAAGCAGACACAAGAAATACAGCTAAAGCTGCTGTCTCTCTTTTCTGTAAACGCAAGGTGCTTTGTGTAATAAATGACCTCTGGATTTCTGGAAAAAAAGAAAAATTCCAGCCTCGGTAAAACAAACCATTTGATGCACTAAAAAAAAAAAAAGCCAAATCTAATAACATTACTTAGTTCCTTTAATGAAAGAAATAATCACATTATATATATGAGCTACAGCCATCTATAACAGGAAGAGATTCCAGGGTATTACCTCTGAAGTTGTCTCTCTATTGCCAGCAAAGCACATTGCTGAAAATACAATAAAGCTGCACAGTAATTTCGAGTGGGATTGTTTGCAGAGATTCAGGAGACATTTGTGTTTGGGGGCCCGAGCCTGGCAGGGTCTCCCAGCCCTTCCTCCCTGGCAGGGGTGGATGCCCAGCCCTCCCCTGGGATGTGCTGCCACCACAAAGAACCTCTGAAGGTCTCCCAACAGCAAGGTGCAACATCATCAGGGCAAATTAATTGCAGGCAGGGCTTGTCTTGACCCAGAAATGTAAAGTGTTAATTTTAACAGTGTTTCACCTCACTCTGATGCCTTCTCACTGCTGTTTTGATGAATATTTTGCATTGCTGTGCCACAACCCAACAAAAAACTGTTGCTTTTTAGCTCAAAATCACTGCTTGGTTTGTTGTTAAAACTCAAGTTTGAACCCACTTCAGCTTCCTGATGATATTCATCCTTCCAATTCCATATCAAAGCCTTTCCAGCAAGGATATCTGGGATGGCTGCCTACAAAGTCGAGTTCACATGCAAAATGTATCAGTCAAAAAGTGACAATGCAGCCCATAAACCACATAAAGCATACATTGATTCACGTTTTAACTTCATATCAGCATTTGAAGGGACTTGAAGCAAAATAAGATCAGATATTCTTGTCATATGCAAATGACAACTTAACATTTGCATAATATGTCAAGGTAGGAAAATGCAAATAAACTTTGGAAAAGTCTGTATTTTCCTCATTCTCTCATAGAGCTAATTAGCAACTTGAAAGGAAATTGAGAGCTGCTCTTTTCTGAGCTCCATGTCAGCTAAAAAAGGCACCAGGCTCTGCTTGTTTCTAGACCATGTAAAATGAGCAATTAACATCCCCCTTTTATTGAACTGCTTGCACTGATCCATAGCCATAAACGTTGTTTATCAGCTTCCCAAGTTGGACACGGACACGCAGCCCCCTTGGAACAGAGGTCACACAAATGGAAATGGAAAAGGCTCTTTTCAAAGAATAAATGGATATTCTGCTATCAAAATGGTGTCAATCCAGGTAAAAAAAAAATCCTGGCAATAAACGAAACCTTGGATTTGCCCCAAAGCAGAACCAAAAAGCAGCAAGGATGGACTCGCCCACCAAAAAAAAATACTTTAAAAAAGGTTTTTAGTAGCTCAAAATCTTAGTTCATTACAGGGTTTAATGCTCTGTGGGAAGGTTTATTCTGTATTTTTTCCCCTCATATTAAGGATGTATTATTTATACCGACTGCAGCCACGCCACAGAACACACGAGGAGAGTTTGTTTAGCAACAGAGTGAAAAAATATTTGCTACAGGGGCAGTCTGGCAATATTGCTTGTTAAGACATGCTATTTGTAAGCAAATTTATATGAAAAGTATGCAATGTCTAATACTAAACTACTCCAGCCCCAGACTGAAGGGTGATTTTACAAACGTCCTGCAGCACTCAATCATTCCTTCATTTTAATGTCTTTATTTTATGATTTTGTTGATGAAATACTACTTACCCAGTGCTCAAAATTCCTTTTAGGCTGCAGGCACTGGCTAGTTGACACGGCAAGCCATATTTTACAGCTATATATTTCAGCTTTCTCTGTCCAAGTTGGAGGACACAGTAGCCAAGATGGTTTTTCATGGTAGAAATATATTTTCATATTTATTTATTGATTTGACTAATGTATCTATTTTTCAATTCACATGCTTATGTTTCAATCCATTAAAGTGATTCATGGTCAAATAATATGTTATTGCAAGTACAAAGAGGAGATAAAACCACTGTACACTGGCTATAACACAAGAATAAAAATAATAAAAATCCATTGCATGATTAAATATAGTTTTTAATCCCCGCATGATCATGTGTAAACTGATGTTTTTAATTATTTTTCTTTAAAATAAGTCAGGGATTTTTTTTTTTTCTGTAAAATGCAGTTACTGATTAAATAAGGACTCAGGAATAAATACTCTCACCCGACTTAAGTGCTCGGTGTAAAACACACATAAAGCATCAAATTACTGGCAAAATAATAAAAAAAAAAATTCAGAAGGCTTTTAATTAGTTCAAATGAGAGCTGAATGGCAGCTGGAAAAGGAATGTTGAGCTTGTCACCTCTGGGTCAGGGCTGGAGGGGAGGTGGGCGTGGTGGTGGCTGGAATTGTGGTGGTGGCTGGAATTGTGGTGGTGGCTGCTCAGGATCACCTGGAATTCCTGGGCTTGGTCCAATTTTTGGAGACAGGCAGAAAATGCCACACAAAATGCAGAGGAACCCATCCATCAGGAGGAGCAGGGCAGTCCCAGCTGTGGGACAATCCACCCTCCAGGGCAGGGACCAGCCTTGTCCTTGTGCTGTCGTGAGACTTTTCTTGCTGTTTTTTCACCAAAAATTTGCTTTTTCTCCTGTCCTTCACTTCCCAACTGAGAATTGTTAAGGGAAGCAAAGCCAGTGCCAGGTGAGGCCTTGGGGGATGTTGGCTCTTCCAGCCAAGGTGGGAGCATCAGGTGCCAGGCACAGGAGCCAGGGTCAGCTGTGGGATCACAGAATGGTGGAATCCCACAATGGTTTGGGTTGGGAGGGACCTTAAATCCCACCCAGTGCCACCCCTGCCATGGGCAGGGACACCTCCCACTGTCCCAGGCTGCTCCCAGCCCTGTCTAACCTGGCCTTGGGCACTGCTGGCCACAGCTGGGCATCATCCGGAAGATAAACATGAAAAGAAAAAAGAGAAAAGAGGAAATAAGAGGAAGAAAAAGAGGAGAAAAAAAAGGGGGGAGGGAAGAGAAAAGAAAAGAAAAGAAAAGAAAAGAAAAGAAAAGAAAAGAAAAGAAAAGAAAAGAAAAGAAAAGAAAAGAAAAGAAAAAGAAAAAAGAAAGAAAAGAAAAAAGAGGAAAGTAAAAGGGGCAAAAAAGAAAAGGGATTCTTTATTTCTCTTTTCTTCTTTGAAAAAAAAAGAGAAGGAAAAATACAAATGAGTTTTAGGGAGTTATTTTGGAGGGAGTGTGGAACAAGCTGATGCTATTGGCGAAGACATAAAAGTCCAAAAACCCCAATAACCCTAAATATCTTTAAACTGGGAAGTTAATCAGCCTGTGAGAGAGCTGGGACTGAAATACAAAGGGCAGCAAAGCAGCCCCAGAGGAGGAAGGCTCCGAGCCCACAATGAACAAGTGGGGTGACATCCTCATCCACACTCCAACCCCTCCGTGCTCACTGCAGGGCCCGTGATGGCTCCGTAATTACAGCCCAGCCCTGGGAATCCCCCGCCAGGCAGGAGCTGAGGACACCGTGGGAATAGCTGGGAATGGGGCTGGAAGGATGCAAAAATTCGGGAGGACATCCATGGGCAGCCCGGGGAAGCTGCCCTGATCCAGGCAGGCTTCCAGAGCCATCTCCTTTGTGCACCCTGACTCCAGGAGAAGGGAAAGGTACTTTAAAGTCACCTTAGGTCCCCCTGGGAAGCAGGAGCACAGAAGGCTGTCAATGTGTTGAGGTAGAGCAGCTGAGAGGCTCTGGAGAGAGAGAGCTAAATGAATAGAAACTTGTTAAATGATGTGAGTTAATGAGAGCATTTTGGAATTAACCAGCTTCCATGACTTTAAATAAAACCCCAATGTCATTTTAAATTAGATTTTGTACATTTTTGAAACCATTATTTATTTTTTTTTTCCCCGCAAGGTGCATTGGTGGGGAGAGGGAAACATTGAAGTTTAACCTCCTCAACCCACTAGTGGTGAAATTTTGCTATTTTTCCAGTGGACCCAGAAATAAGGGAACAGTGGCAAGAGCCAAGAGATTTTCCAGGGGCTGGGGAGTCCCTCAGCCACGTCCCCACTTTTTGTGAGGGTGAGGAGCTGAATTCCACTGCCAAGAGCAGGAACACAGTTGGTGGGGCCACCAACCCCTGACCCTACAGTGTCACACTGCTCACCCCAGTCCTCATTCCAGCCTGGAGGAATTCCATTCCTTTCACCCAGTGGATGGACACAGAATGGTTTTGGAGCTTTGCTGTGAGCCCTGTCCCAGTGCCTGGCTGTCACCTGGTGCTGGAATGGCTGCTCCTGGCATGGACACACCTGGATTGCTCACCACCCTCCTTGTCCTGCTTTCATGGCACTCAGGACACTTGAAGTGGCCATAACTTCTAATTTTTTATTGTTATTATTATTGTTATTTGGGCCAACTTTTATTTTTTTCAAAGAAAGACTCTCACAGGCAATGCTTGGAAGATGAGGGAACAGGCTTTGAAGGAAAATCAAGTCAGGAAGCACCCGGGTGGTTCCCAGGTGATCCTGGCTGAAAAAAGAGCTCAGTTCCTGTATCACACTTGTGCTGAGGCCAGAAAAATTCTGGATACATTTTGGAAGGCGATTTTCAGCATCAATTCTATGCTTGCCTCAGTTCTGATTTCTTCAAACCACCTTAGGAGAATGTTCCAGTGGGACAGGCACCAGACTGGGACTGTCATGACTAAGGTTCAAATTTCTTTATTTTTCACATGCTCATGGAGACCCTCGTATTTGATAACTTCTGAAATATTCAGAAATATTAATGAAATCCCACTGCAAGATCTCACAAATTTATTTTTTCTTGCTTTCTTTGTGTTGTACTTTCTCACAGGTACAAACTGGGGGTGCTGGCACTGAAAACCAGTGTGACATTAAGGGCTATGATGGTGTCCCTGGCAACAGACTCTATAAAAATATTTGTGTCAAACAGAATCCCAGACTGGTTTGGGTTGTAAGAGACCTTAAAGACCACCCAGTTCCAATCCCTGCCATGATCAGGGACACTTTCCACTAGACCAGGGTTGCTCAGAGCCCCAGATATAATTAAATTTGCTCATTGTGACCATTGGTTGCCCTTCTGTGACACTTCACTTCTACAGAATGGCTTTGTTGGGAAAGAGAACACCTGTGCTGGTGGAGGGCAGGGAAAGTCCCAAAGGCATTCCTGAGTCATAATTAGCTTTGTGATGCATAAACACCCACCAAAAACAGATTCCAGCTCTCACCCAAAGAAATCGTTCCGGGAAAGGATCCAGCACCTTAAATAAAGAGTCTCCAAATCCTGGGGCCAAATCTTGGGTGTTAATGTTGGACAGGACAGCCAGAAAATGGGGCTGAAAATTGTGCACCCAGGAGTGGGGAAAGGAGCTGTAAATGAGTCCCAAAATGGAAGAAGGAATGGGAAAGAAGGATGGGAAAATGGGACATGGGAAGTCCAGGCTGCACCAACACAGAGCCACAGTAAACTTAGCACTAAGCCTCAGTTTAAAAATTCACAGAGCTTTTATATGATAATTACTGTTATTATAACTGGCCCATGAAATAAACACCTCTCCCAATTATGCCAAAGGCACGAGGTCCTTCAGAGACAGAAATCTCACAATAAGATTTACTTTCAGCATAACGACGGAGAGGGAGAGAGGTGCAAGATGAATAACAATAATATTATGGTACATATAATGTATGTTTTAATTAGCTAAAGGTAATCAAATGAGGTTTGTCACGATTATATTAAGGTCAGGTCTCCACATGGTTTCATCAACAACATATTAAGACAAGGGAGGTGATGCCAAATTGGGGTTTAAACCTAATCAACATAATTAAACAAAGCAAGAACATGTGTTTAGAGCTACACCTATTTTACTGATCTCTCTATTTTAATTACTCTTGCAGAGTAAATATTAGGACCAAAATAACTCCTAATTAAATTTTTTTTTCCATACAAACAGAAAACACAATCTTCTTTTAATTTGCTATTTTCATCGAATGGATGTACAATATCCAGATCTTTTGTAGGAGAAACCATTTCAAAAGTGTGCTCAAATTTATGCTAAACAGCCTAATACATTCCAAAGCATTGACATACTGGCTTCGAATGTGTGGGAAACGGGAAACTACGCTGGCCCAAAAAAGTCATGGGAAACCATAAAAACAAACTAAGCATAATTTAAACTGATTGGATGCTTCCTTGCAAGAAGTTCTTCGTTTCTAAATACAAAATGTGGACATTGAAATGCGGTCAAGTTATGACTTAAATTAGAAAAACATGTTTTCTTAGGTTTCTATCTTGCAATATTTGGCACGACTCAGACACTGGGGAAAGAGTTATGTCAGTAACATTTCCAAAAAGTGCCTAAGTGGCTTTGCCTGGAGTAACACTGAAATGGGACTTAGGCACTCAGCTCCAGAGGACAGGAGTTTGTAAGGGCTTGGCTTGCAAATGTTTAAAGCTGTCTAAGTGTCCAAAAAAACAATATATGGACATTTTAAAATTAATTTAAGTGCTTTTTAAATTAATGACCTGAAGGAGATGGCGTCCCATCCATGTCTAGTAGATGATTGGACTTGATGATCTTGGATGTCTTTCCTGACCTTAATCATTCTGTGATTATATGATTCTACTCTGCAGAAAAGACTAGAGATATTTTTAAAAGTGACAATATTTGGAATAAACCAAATATCCAGTCAGGTGACCTGTTTCACTCCTGATGTCTTGGATGGGATTTCTCCAAATTTAGTTGCATAAGTAAAAACAGAACCAAGTCTGTAAACAGAAGTTGTAGGTAAGGATTCCAAACTGGAGGCCTGCAGGTCCTCCTGGAACTTGGGATTAGAGGAAAAGCTGCTGTGTTCTGATGTACTTGAAACGAATTTCATGGAGACACAGAATCCAAGAATGGTTTGGTTTGGAAGGGACCTTAAAGCAGGACGCANCTTCCTGTGCTGGGAACACCAGAGTTGGCTGCAGTGCTCCAGGTGAGATCCCATGAGGGTGTAACAGAGGGACAGAATCCCCCCTTTCCCTGCTGCCCACGCTGGGGGATCAGCCCCAGTTCATGGGGGCTTTCATGTCCAACCTCTCATCCACTGCCACCCCCAAATCCTTCACCCCACGGCTGCTCTCAATCCATTCAGAAAGACTGAAACTGGAAATCAAATTTTCACTGAAGAAGAAGAAGAGTAACTAAAACACACACCAGGGTGGGGGCTTTTCTGCCCCTGGTCTCCAACACAGCACAGCAAGGGTTAAAAATGTGGGAGCAGAAAGTTCCCAAAAGCCTCGCGGAGCTCAGCCCCGGAACGATTCCGCTGGAGCCGCCGCTGGCAAGAGCTGGCACGTGAAGGACCCCAAATGAGTTAAGAACTCTTCCACTCCATCATGAAGAATTGTTCTCCAGAGTAACCACCAGTGGGGAAATGCTTAAAACACTTACCATATGTGGCTAAGAAGGGTCTAATTTGTCCATTTGGAAATTTTGCCTCTTTTGAAAGGATAGTTAATTCCGAGTAATTTATTTCATAGATGAAGCTTTCTTCAGAGTGGTTAATATATCACCCTTGGTTGCCTGAACAATTAGAAATTGTCACCAAAGAAAAATGTCGCAGTTCATGTAAATAACTATTTACCTAAAGGAAATGGGAATCCACAAGAGTCAGCACACTTTAATGAGCCATGACAATAGGGAAAAAAAACCCCAGCCAATGGTACAGTGATTCTGCTAAAGCTGACATTGCTTATGGTAAAAATTGGCCAAAACAACTATTATTTGTTGGGGTTTTTTTTTTCATGTCAGAAATAATGCAGCTTGAAATTTTCAACAGGCAACATGAGCCCAGACCATTTGTTACTTCTAATGGCCTAATTGTTCTCCTGGCAGAAATAAAAAATTAGGGCACTTATGTCATTTACCTAAATTTCTAATTAATGCAATGGTAATAGAGAAACTGGAGCAGAAGAAAGTGAGGGAAAAAAAAGTAAGTTGGGTGAAAAATGTTTCTCTTGGCCTTTCTACAATTTGTCTTTGTTAACTTTCCTACGATCTTTCCCTCTTTAACAGCAGGTAGAGTGATCTCTGCAGAGATGTTCCAGAGTTTTCCAACTGGACTGAGGCATGCTGGGCATTGAAAAATATGATTTCTTCCACCCGAGCTCTTGAACAGACGTGATAAAAACACCAACTGCAGCCCAACGTCCTTTATGTTGCCTCAAAGGAATGTGCCATTAAAATGATGTTAGAAATATTCTTCAAAAGCAGCTAAAAAATCTGCACTTGGGGCTGCAATTCCATCCACAGGTTTTCCATTGCTCCTGATGTCCAACTCATCCTGCAAAGCAAATGCTGGTTGGTTGGCATTAGGATGCAGGATGAAGAGAAATGCATCAAAATGCATAAACACACCTTAGAAATGCCTCTGAAAGTGTCTGGAAATCACTTTGCCCTGCAGCACTGGCAAGTGTCCACCATCTCCTCAGTATTTATTGTTGGAATGACATGGAGGGGACTCAAGGTGATCCATTTATGGCCATCATCAAAGAATTTACACCCACTTCTTTGAAGGGATGCCACACCTTGATCTTGGCACCACTAATGCCATTAAAATACTATTAATAGGAAATGCACAAAAGCAGAAAACTGGGGAAATTTTAAAAGGAGCCCTAGAAAGGAATTATCCGATCAGATCTCAAGGGAAGGTCAGATGGAGATGGGATCCCATTCCCAGCCATGCTCAGGTCCACCTGTGCTCATACCCTCAAATGTTAAAGAAAGAAAGTTTCCATTTGCTTTACAAGACTCTTCTCATGGAAGTGTTATTCAAGTACAGTTGTAATTAAATTGTGAGTAAAGTGCAAGTAAACCAAGGAAACATAGACATGTGCTAGTAAATTATTTCAATTTTTCTGTTAAAGCCTGAGGTGCTTTCCTTAAGTACTAAATGGAAATAAAGAGAAAGGAAAACAAAAGCAAGGTCAGAAATTCAAACTTCCACCAAATGTGAGCTCCAGGTCACAGGGAAATGTCAAATCTGCTGGAGACTCATCCTTGAAGTGAGTAAAAATGCTTCCCAGTTTCTGACCACATCCTAATCTGGGGAGCCATGCCCCAAACATCCCCAGAAGATTTTCCCCTGATTTTTTCTTATTAAAAGCAATTTTTGCTTTAAAACAATGTGAATCCCTTACTCACCCATTACCTGAAGTATCCTGGAGCTCCAAGGAGTGCCATTAGAGCTCTCACTAGAATAAGGCCATGATATTTCAAGAGTTAACAGCAAACACTGAACATTTATGTTCTGCCATCTACAAATCCTCAACATCCCCAGGGTGACTGCAGGAGGGTCCCACCACTGCCCAGGACAGGCCTGGGAGCATCCCACAGGATGGTGCCCCAGGGGTTCCCTCTTTCCCAGGCAGGCAGGGGCATGAGCTGCCTGCTCAGCTCCCCTCTCCCACCTGGGCCTGACCATTCCTTCTGCAGCCTGGGAGCCGCCTTGGCACGAGCAGGGTATAAACACAGGGCTCACAATAGCCCCGGGAGCTGGCAGGAGCAGAACTCCAGCAGCACCAGCAAGTCCTGCTAAAATAAACATGTTACAGGCAAAGGTCGTGATGCCTGTTAATATAAAGAGTGCGTTGTGTATAATGCATTCAAATGCCGGAGTGAGAGAGGGAGATAATATGATCCATTTGCCAGATTCCTCCTTTTAGTTGTAACACGAAGCCATTCTGGGCTGGAATGACCCAGAGATGATAATGAAGCGGATGATGATGCCATTGCCTGTGATAATGGTGTGACAGGGAGAATACCCTGGAAAACTGCACGAGCTGATAAGTGCAAAGGTATAAACAAACCCAAACAATATGGACTTACAGACATTAGCGCGGAACAAAAGGGAGGAGGAAAAGCAAAGCCAACTGATCAACATTAAAAAAAAAAAAAATGAAAGACTTTGCAAGGGTGACTTTTTCAGCGATTTTTTGGAATCGCAGCTCCCAAAACCGAGCTCTTCCCAGCTGGAACAACAGCCAAGTGTCTCATCCTTGGAGGGGGGGCACCTCTCCGTGCTCGGGAACAGTTTGTAGCAAACAGCCCGCGATATGAAAATGTATTTAATGCAATTAATAATTTAAGAAGTGAGAGCATGTGCTCTTGGAGAGTTAAATGCTTGTCAGAGTGATAGATGCACGCTTCAGCACCAATACATTTCGTACGAAGAGCAGAGGGATTTTGCAAACTTGTGCTGACCTTGGGTTGCGGTGGAGAGGAGGCAGATTGCGAAGGCAGGCCCGCGTTCGGCGGGACTGCGTCAGCCCGCAATTTACAGCCCTCTCCCCAATTAAAGGACTGTAAAAACATTAAAATTAATGCAGTCTTAACTCCAGAGCAGGCTCTACTTTCTTAATTAGTGCATAATTATTCAGTTTTTGATATCCTGGAAAATTATCACATGGAAATTATTTTAGGCACAGTAACAATAGCAAAAATCTCTCTGCCCCCCAACTCGATTAACATGTGGAAGTAATTAACACTTTATTACAGTGAAAATACTATTACTGCTAATGTTTAATGACTTTTGCCATTGCATCATAAGCAGGAAATTTAGAACACTACAGAGCAACGGTCTGCCATAAATACAGTCCAAAGATTATAAACCAGAGTCAGATGATTCGCACTAACAGCGTTTAAGACAGGGATATGACATACAATACATTTCCAAAATGTCACAGGCAGGAAATATAATTTTCTTGATAAAGTCCACTCCATAGAGCCAAGCAGGCAGTGCAATAACGCTGGATGCGTTCGGTGTAGGCAGCAGCGCTCGAGTCCTTGTAAAAGCCTGTTGTTAATCAAATTGAAACATAAAACCCCAAGCATAAAGTTATTTTCTCATAACAGTTTAATAGAAATTTCCAATCAAACAAAGGCCAAAAAGTGTTATTACAACATGAAGTTCCTTGTATAAACAACTTAAAATGAAGTAGGGGAAAGTTTCATGGGATTTATGGATTTCTTTATTTTCGTTATTTCGAGTAAATGTCTACTGTAGATCTCCTGTAAATGTCTCGAGAAATTATGCACCAGCTTTCGGTGATTCACACTAACAGCAATTAAGATGCTGAGTCCACCTAAGTGTCTGAGAGGTCAGTGGTCAGGAAATATCATTTCAGTTCAGCTGGTATGAAGGAGCCACGAGACAAAAGGAGACCGAATGGGATGGAGACAGCTCTGCCTCGAGCTGGGCTTCTCCACGGCTGTGACAAGGGGACAACAGATGGGCAGAACCAGGGCGATGTTTAGGAAAACGTTTCACTATCAAAATGTAAATAGAGAATTGTGTTTAATATTCAGCACAGCCTCATGGAAATTCCCAAACAAACAACGGCGTAAAGCAACGCAGTGCAAAGGATCTATAAAAAGAAAACCAAAACAAATATAGAAGGAAACAAACGGAGAACAAGGATGACCCCGATGAACCTGCATAAAGTCACTCTTTGCTTGTTTGTTACTGTTTATGCTGCTGGGCTGAGAATTAATGAAGCTGAGCACTAATCACGATTCAACCCATGGAATTATTTTAAATTTTAATATTCTGTGTGCATAGCTCATTGGGCTTTCCCCTTTTAAATATTTTCCTTGATGCTTTAAAACGCGTTCATTGATCTGGACCCGTTTCACTGGCGAGCTAATACAGTTCATAAATTAAGGAACTCTTGTTTTAGAAACATCTCCTTGATCCATGGGCCATGGATATGGAGGGGAAGAATTTGGCACGAGGACGCTGAATATAAATTGCTCTTTTGGAAGGAACTCTTACCAGCCAATGTCTGGAGCCAGCAGGCAAGAAGAATCCACCTGAAGTGGACACAGCTCTTCGCTCTGGGATTAACTTGTTGCAGTTGCAAATGAATCATGAAACCAGCTTTGGCAAAGCTGAGCCTGGACCCGCGCTGGAACCAAAATAATGTATGTGAAAAACCTGAACTGGATTACGAGGCCATCTGGAATGCATTGGCCGCCTGCATTAGGAGTAGCAGTTTCCTTGACAGAGGTTGTGAAATATTAGAATTCCTAATGGAAGAAATATGGCAGTGCAAAATGACACAAAAATCACACAACCTCATTCCCTGACACGGAACAGTGAAAATGCGAATCTTTCTCTCAAGGGTGCTCTATCAATCCTTTGCAAACAAGGCACTTCAGCAGGCAGAGGAGGGGCTGGCAGGGCTTAACCCTTCCCCACCACCAGGCAGGACAAGAGCGAGCTTCCCTCTTTGGGGAGGCCAAAAACAGGGAGAACCAATGGCAATTGTAAATCCACACAGGAAACTCCTGCCAAAGTGGGGGTGGCTCCAGCACAGGCATCCCGGGGAGCTGGATACCCCAGGGACAGACTCCTGCCATTCTCACCTTCCTCTGGGTGATGTTCAGATGCCTCTAAGGCCTCTCCCTTGGCAAAGGTTATCTGTGGGAAGGGCCAATGGGACAGCAGCCACCAAACCATTGGGAGATCTGTAATTACCGGCAGAAATCGTGGCAATGTGCCCCTCAGAATATTTTATTTTTAACATTTGGGATGGAAGGTCAGCCTGCACTTTGGAAAGCCTGACCCACAATAACAGTTTGCTGCACAAACATTTCTGCCCCCTTGGTAGTTACATTCAAATGATGAACATTTTCCTGGTCATAATGATTTCCCAGGAAAAATTCCAAGGCTGGGACCACCCAAAATATGTATTTGCACAGTGGGTGACATTCACTTAGGAGCAGCTCCACATTCTTCATGTTTTACTGTTAAAATCACACTTTGTCCCCAGGTCAGCTGTCCTACACCACAGTGCTGGGTGTCTCCAGAGGTTTGGCAGTAGCGGATTTTTGGAAGCAGCAGATTTGAAAGCAGCAGAAATCTTGTGGCACACCTGATGGAATTTAATATGCTATTTACTTGTTTAATAACAAACTTTGTTAATTTACACTGAATAGCACAAAAGGCACCACAGTTTATCTGATTCTGTGAGTCAGCTAGGAAATGATACAAAGACACAACAAACAATAAAAATAATCACAGACAATACTCTGAACAAAGTCATTTATCCAACTGACTCAGCATCATTTACTTTAAAGCAGGAGCTTATTCTAACTCCAGGCAGGGAAAACTGGATGAATCCAAAGCTGCCATTTTCATTATCCAGCATTAAATGACCTTCACTACCACAGGGGAAAGGTTGGAGGAGCTTGGATGTCCTGGCTGCACTTCTGCCAGACTTTACTGCATGGCCAGGCCAGCACTGCTCACCCTCCACATGGATTCATGGAGTCATCCAGGATAAAATCCATCTTTAGAAGCATCTCCCTGATTTAGGAACCCCCAACATTTTTGGTTTCAAGTGCTTTTTGAAATCCCAGCCCTTGTCTCCCTCATTGTCATTTATAAGGCACACAAAGCTACTGTTTATTACTACTTCCCTGCAGAAAAGGGAATAACTCCAAGATAGATTTTCTGTTTAGGAAATAGATCTGGGTTGAATTATTCAAAAAGGCTAACAATATCCAGCCCCAGAAAACTCAGGAAAGGCATAGAAGACTCCAGAGCTAAGGGGCTTTTATACAGCAGCCAATTGTTATGACTCCTTTTAATTAAATACAAATGAATTAATTGATATGAAGTACTGCTAGGCAATTATTTTGCTGACATTTTGTCTCTTTTGAGACACACTTGTTTACTGCATCTCTCATCTGCCAAATCCTGCCACCATTCTGCACTATTTTAAACACATGTTTAAAGAGTTAAAGCCAAGTTTGTACTCTCAGAAACTTTTACATTAATTTCATATTTGTGTTAATGGTACGCACATTAGGCCCAATAGTATTTACATTTTTTAATCCATCTCCCGTCCCTAGGCCATCATTGTACATGAGATATTGCATCTTAATGAATTTTTCTGGTTAAAGATTTTTTTAAATAAATGAATAAATAAATAAGTAATGAAACACTGATTTTTATCTCACTGTACACAAGTTTACTGTTTTTTTTTTTTTTCCCCTTTCTGGTTTGCAGTGAAATATTTTCATCATTTTCTAAAGATATGCATGAAAGTACAAAAATGATGGCTGGTTTCGGAACAAACCTCCAGCAGCAGCAGCCAGCAGTATATCAGCCTTCACATAGGAGGTAAAATTGAAGGGTTATCTGGAAAACCATAACTGGCCCAAACAATTTTACATCCTCTGATTATTTGGGGGAATTGCTGAGCTGCAGTTTCTTTCTGACACATCCCCCAGCACACGTGTGTGACCCATTTTTTTAAGTCACAGACGTGTCCTCCAGTGATTCAAATATGCAGGATGAGTGACTTGAACCCTTTAGACAGAAGCAAGATGCATTTCAGGAACTTTCCACTGCTTTTGGTGTGGGATGGGCTCAGCTCTGTGGCAGCCAGCAGCTCCTGGAAGCAGCAGGAGCTCGGAGAGCTGCTGGCTGAGAAGTGAGGTGTGGACACCCAGAAGTTGAGCCCCTACCTGTCAGATCAGCAATAACGTCAGCTGGCAAGTTGTAGATCTGCCCATCCATGTGATACTGCTCTGTTGTGCACATGAAAATAAATAGCAGGCTGGAGAATAATTAATTTGCCGTTGGTGAGCTAAATTAGCCCAGAGGAGCACAGGGAGCCTTCAGAGACAGGTAACCTGAACCTGCCCACACACATTTAGAGAGCAAAGTACTCACAAATGCCAAGGCAGTGTGACTATTGAGATATCAGTTGTCTTCAAGTCACTCTGTGTGTGTTGAACTCTGGGCTGAGTGCAGAGTAATTACTTCCATTAATGCAACTCTATTCCCAAAAAATGGTCCAGGTGGCCAGAGAGGGTTTTCTACCCCAACGTGATCTCCAACCCCCAACACCAAACCATTAAAATCAGCAGGATATGCTGAAGACCTCCAAATATCATACAAATAGTCAGTCTTTGCAGCAAAAAAACCTCCATATATTTTAGTGATTTTTTTTTGATCATAGCTACTATGGTATTCCCATCTCTCACCATTTAAAAGTCACGGATTAGCTTCCCTAAATTGTGTCATTGCAGGAGATGTGAAGGTATCTGCTTTGAGTTGAACAAGTTTAAACAGAATGAGTCACACTTTTTAACCTCCTCAGCCTCCAAGTCTGGAGTTTTACTTTCTCTAAGAGGGGAGTTTTGGGTTTTTTGTACAACTCTTAGATTTGGGACTCTGATATCCCCCGAGTGTGCCTGGTTTCTCTTAGGCAGTGGTTTGGGCTATCAGCAGCTCCTATAGCTTTTCCCTCTGATCAAAGCACAAGGATGGACAAGCACAAACAGGCTGGGGCACAGTGCCTCTGTTTTCCCTGTTTACCTATCGCCCCACCAGACATTTCTGCACATTAATCATACTTAGAAGACTTAGCAAAAGGCATCAGTCACTTAACAAACTGTCCCAGATTTATCTGGGGCTAACAGATGACTGCTGCCTATCTGGGCCTGCTACCCAGAGCTCCTGATGAAAGGCAGCGTGTGACCAAAGTTACACACACGGCAAGTGGAACTTGGCACTGCTTTCAGCAGCCCCCTGAACAAAGATACAGGAAGAGATGGGGCAATGGAAACTACACAGACATTCCCCCTCCTCTGCATCTCCCCAGGGATCTCCGACAATGACCAGCCCTCTGGAAACTTCAGGCACTAATGATTCCTGCCACTGCCTGGAATGAGTTGCTGGAGTGTGTCCAGGGAAGGGAATGGAGTAGGGAAGGGGCTGGAGAATTCCTGAGGGAGCTGGGAAGGGAATGGAGAATTCCTGAGGGAGCTGGGAAGGGGCTCAGGCTGGAGCAAAGGAGGCTCAGGGGGGACCTTGTGGCTCTGCACAAGTCCCTGACAGGAGGGGGCTCAGGGGGGGTCGGGCTCTGCTGGCAGGGAACAGGGACAGGACAAGAGGGAACTTCCTCAAGTTGCATTAGGGGAGGAAAAGTTTGAAGATTAGAAAAATTTCTTGCTGGAAAGTATTGTCCAGCCCTGGAACAGTCTGCTCGCAGCAGTGATGGAGTTCCCTTTCATGAAGGGAATTAAAATATATGTAGATGTGGCATTTGGGACAAGGTTTAGTGTTGGGGCTGGAAGTTTTAGGTGAATTGCTGGACTCAATATCGTAGAGGTGTTTTCCTGCCTAAATAATTCCATGATTCTATGGATAAAGGGAAGAGCAGGCTACGTGGATAGTGCAGAGAACAGGGGTAACTGCCCAGAGCTCCACCTCAGTGCTTCAGAAATGGTACCACAAACATCTCTTGGGGTGCAAAGCATGGCTCCATGTCCTGCTTTGAAATAAAAAACCTTTCATGTGGTTGCCTTCTCCTGACCCAACTGTGTCCAACACCAAGCCTGGCTGGATTACTTCCACCGGCTAAGCCAGCAGAGCAATTTCCTTGGCTCACCAGGAAAGAAAAAAAAGCTGGTGTTTCTAAAGCTGAAATTTCATCGCGAGTCTCCTGAGATCCCACGCATGAATAATGAAATAATTGTGTGTCCTCACTCGCTGCTCCAGCGTGTTCCCATCTCTGCCAGCGCCGCTGCCGTTCCCGTTCGCGCGGCGGCAGAATCCGCAGAGCCGATCCTGACGGATGGATCGTGGCCCAGCCCCAGCCCTGGCAAGGGAAGCCCTGTAATCACAACTGACAAGGGGGATGAAGTTTATCTCCCAGAGAGACGTCAGGAAGACATTTCAGCCATTTCCCTCATTTTTTTTTAATTTAGCTCACCCTGTCCCACTCATGTTTCTTAAACCTTCTCGCAAGAGCAAGAGAAGCCCCATTTAACCCAACCACGGGCAGGAACTGCAGATTTCCCTACATGGGTTCACAAATTAACTCCACAGGTTCACAAAATTCTCTAGGACAGTGGTTCAGCACTGGAATTTTCTTCCCAGACCCCCCCGTGTTCCCCAGTGCACGTTGCTGTCACACCCAAGAGCACGACGGTCCCGTTAATCAATCGTACCTTGGCACTGCAGCTTTATGTGTGTGTTTCAGGCCTTTACAATACAATAAAATTTACAGCTCGTATAATTAAGAATATGCCAGATTAAACAAATTAAAGCTCAGCCTTAAAAGCTAAAGCTCTATCAGATCGAGACATTACGCAGGAAAGAAATTTCAAATTCAAATCAACAGCATCTGAAGGCTCAGAACACAAAAGCTGCATAGGAGTGGCTGAGAACTACTCCGAGACCCATTTCATAACCTCAAGGTACAATTCATGGCATGGGCCACCAGAAGGTCATGAAGAATAATTGAGTGCAAGGGTTAGTTGGAGATTTGTGGGGAAGCCAAGCTGTTCCAGCAATTTTTAAATTTTTTTTTATTTTTATTCCATGAAAGTAAAAAATAATAACTTGTCCTGAAATTTGCATTCATGAAAGGCTCTTTATCTCCCTGGTGTATTCCTGGGAGTGAGAGCATTGAGCCGAGGAGAAGGGAAGCCCAAACACCCAGAGGCAGCCCCTGGGAGGAGCCCTCAGGAGGGATTTGGAGAGTCTGTTCATCCAGGATTCCATCACTGCTTGGCTCTGTCTGATATTTGACTCCAGGAGCACCTCCACAACTTTATTTAAGCATTTCCCAGTGGATGCATTTTGGGATGCGGGGCAGTGCTCCAGCTGCAGGAGATCAAAGTGGGGGTGGAGCATTCAGCCTGTCTTCCACACCCTGATCATCTTCATGGGCTCCTCTGACCTCCTCCAACAGGTCCTTGCTGCTGTTGGGGGTCAGATCTGGATGCAATGCTCCAAGAAAGCAGAGCTGAGGAGAAGGATCACCCTCACTGACCTGCTGACCACATTCATTCTGCTGCAGCCCAGGGTATGTTTGGTTTTTTGGGTTTCAAGTGCACAATATTGAGTCATGTTGAATTTCTCATCCACCAACACTCCAAAGTCCTCAGGGCTGCTCTCTGTCCAGTCCCCTCACAGGCTGTGTTTGGGCTTGGGGTTGTCCTACCCAGCTACAGGACCTTGGACTTGGCCTGATTGACCTCCATGAGGTCCAGCCTGTCCAGGTCTCTTTGGATGCTCCATCCCTTCCCTCCACAGCTCAGTGGCATTGACAAACTGGCTGAAGGTGCCTCAATGCCACCGCCCATGTCAAACAGTGTCAAACAGTGACAGTAGAGGTGTCAAACAGTGCTGGTCCCAGTCCTGACCCCCAGGGACACCGCTTGGTCTCCACTTGGACACCAACACCACAACCCTGTGAGTGTGACCACTCAGCCAATTCCATATCCACCAAGCGATCCATCTGCCAAATCCATGAAGATAAAACTTCTCAAGGTTCACATCCTCACTTTTCCTTTAGAGCATTTTGCCATTTTTCAGATAACATTTTTTTAATTTTCACTCAGTTTCCTTCTCCCACATCAGAAATGGGCCTTTCTAAAATGCAAAACAGTGAGTTTTCAGGCTTTTGCCCCCTGTTGGATTCTTCACAAGATCAGAACATGGATCACAAACAATGCAAACACCAAGTCTTGGAATCCAACACTGAACATTATATTGTGTATCCCATCATGTCAGACAGTAAGAAAAAGATTCTGCCTTCGTAAAAGAGGACACCAAAGGCAAAAATAAAGGGCTGCAATCAGCACAACCCTGGATCTGTGCAGGAGATGTTCCCCTTCCTGTTCATCATCATTCTTTGCTCACAAAGTTCAACAAACAAAAAGTTTTGCACTGCTGCAAAATGACTTCACTATAGATTTTTACAATCACCTGAGACACTTATTTTAGGAAAGCTCCAAGGTCAGCAACAATCTCCATTTTCCCATTTGTTCCCCAAAAGCTGTGCATGACATTGGCAATAGATGTATATATTGCTGAGTATCTATAAATATAAAAAAAAATTGTTTCTGTTTTGAAATCACGTTTCATATGCAGTTTGTGCTCGATTTCAATAAGCATCTAATTAAGATAGATTTTTTTTCATCCAGTGCTCTTGCAAATTCTATTTATTTAGCTGCTTCACATACTGCAGGCTATCAAAACTGCAAGTTCAGCAGAAAGAAATTTTCAGGCAAAAGGGGTGAAAGGGGGACCAAAACAAATGATAAATTTGAGTTCAAATAAAGCAAGAATTCTGATGGCATTTAAAGATGCACATTGCCAGTAGGTGTTTGACACCTGGGGACACAGTGATGGTGAACATGGTGATGGTGCTGGCTGAAGGTTGGGCTTGATGATCTTGGAGGTCTTTTCCAACCATAATGATTTTTTTTTTTATTTATTCTATGCTCACATCCCCACCTTTCATTTGTTGTTCAAGCTTTACCATTGTCCTGGTGTTAAATTGCTTCTGGATATCCCACCAAAGGGGTTCAGAACAAAACTAGTCCTTATTTCTATCCTTATTCATTCATTTAGACCCTCAGTGGACTTTTCCTCACTCCCCACTGGAAGGTGTGGAGGAGAAACAGCAAACCCAACAACGTGGACAACAGGATTTGCAAGTCCCTAATAGGCTTGGCTAAAAAAAAACCCAACAGCTGAATCTTGGATTTATGATGCTCCAGAACTGGCTTTTCTATTTTAATTTGGGAATGTAGTTAGGAAGACTTTGTGCTTGAACCACTGAATATTTGCATATGGCAAGTGTGAGTCAGAAAAAGAAATAAATAATTACTGATATTCAGCACATTGTTGTCCTCATGCACAAAGCTAGAAATTCCACTAAATGTAGCTAAAATTTTCAGAACTTCCAAACCCTCAGAACTAATAATATTTTTGCTGTTTTATAACACCCAGGCTATTTTTCCCATCATTTAAACATAGAAAGAAAATGTCTTACTTCCTTATTTAGCAGACTTGGAAAACCATTATCAATCATCAAAAATATGTATTAGACACATTTATTCCCCTGACAAATTTATGCCAGAAAACTGATAGACTTATTATAGAACCTCTTCCCACAACCACAAAAAAAAAAATAATCCATAGTTTCATGTGATTCACTCTCAGTCCTACAATTTGGGAAACAAAATCTTTATCCAACAGCACAGCCCTTGGAGCCAATATCTGAGAAAAAAATCTTTTCTCTGCTAAGTTCCCACATTGAAAATATCATAAAGGTATTATCATCCACTATGACTATCTGCAACTCTAAAAAAGTAACTGCATTAAATGGATTTTTTTAATCCCCGTATGTTCCTGTAATCAGCAAAGCAGATTTAAATCTGCTTTTTTCTATCATTATTAGGAGAGAAGAAGAGCCATAAAACCCACATTTTAAGGATGTAATTTATTACAAAAGTTTCACTGCGGTTTTGTTTTCGGGGCTTGTTTTTTCTCCCATCTCTGCTCATCAGGATTTGTAATAATACACTTATTGAGGCTGATGTAGGGAATCCATCCTTTGTAATACTTCTTGACATAATTGCAGCTTTTGACACACTCAATCGCGGGATCCTTCTAAACCATCTTGAAAAATATGTTGGTCTTTCAGGTTCGGTTATTCAGCAGTTCAAATCTTATTAGAACCATCGACTACAGTTTGTTAATATAATTTCTCCCCATTCCTGCTCTTACATTGTCATCTGGAGTCATCTGTTACGATGTCATCTGCAGTCCCACGGGGAGCTGCTCCTGGTTCCGTGTGTTCCTTTTTCTACCTGCTGCCTCTAGGACCCACAAACCCCAACTGCAGAGATGTGGGATCCCTCAGCACACCCCAGCACTTTAATTTTCCATTCCTCCTGCCTATTTATTTGATCAACATTTTAATGCTTCTCCCTCCTGCTCAGCTACTTAGATGAGCCCGAGTTTAAAAAAAAAATAATATTAATAAAAAAGAATGTTTTTTAAACATTTTGAAATTATACCCCAGACAGAGGGAGGCGAAACAAGTTTTTGATTACATACCTTTTCCACAGCCAGGTGATTCATATTATTGTGCTTTTCAATTCCAGAATTGCTTTATTTATTTATAAATTTCCACATACTTGAGCATGTAAAAATGCCCAACAATACCATAAAACCTCAACTAGAAGCTATAAAAAAGGCATGAAGTAGAGAAAAAGGAGCAAAGCAAAGCAAAAGGAAAATTCAGTTTGGAGCCGCATCCAAATTCCAGCAGCCAGATTTCTATTTATGACACCAGCTCTATACAATGGTACCAGAATCAACTTTAATGGATGATCTTTCCACACATTCCCCATAAAAACCTACCAGGAGCTGCTTTTCCAGGAACACCAGGGACCTGCAGCTCCCACAGAGTTTGGTGGATACCTGGAGCTTCAAAAACTCAACCGAACTCTTGTTAACACAGATACTTCTCCTTCCTCCTGTTGGGCAGTAAAAGATTAACTGGAAAAAAAAATATCCTAGGGAGTAAGAAAGAGAAGTAACCGTCTCTCTTCCACCTGCAAACAGGCAATTTCTGATTTTCAGGGAGGGAAATGGCTGGAATGTTGTGCAGAGTCCTTTTTCTCTTCTTCCAGATTTATCTGGTGTTCTCAAATTGCCCTGGTTAAGTGAATCTCCCAGTCTGGAGAAAACAGCTGGGAATGTCAACACTAAATGTCTTCTTCTTAAATAAATATTTTTCTACTTTCAAATCTCTGAAAAATAATAACAAAATACCACAAAACAAAGCAAAGCAAAATGAAGGATTTTTTTTTTAGCCATTTCTTTAGGCAACTGCTGTCCATTTCTTGTCTTTTCCACCACTTTTTTTGAGAGACATTTAACCACATGGGTCCTTTTAACCCCTTCAAACTCATAACCTGAGTAACTTTATTCATCCACTACCTTGTTTGCCCAGAGAAGCTGTGGCTGCCCCTGGATCCCTGGAAGTGTCCAAGGTCAGGCTGGATGGAGCTTGGAGCAGCCTGGGACAGTGGGAGATGTCCCTGCCCATGGCAGGGGTTGGGAACGGGATGGTCCTCAAAGTCCATTCAAACCCAAACCATTCCATGATCCATCCTCAGTCCATAGAACAGGTGTTTCTAAACCTCAAAGCATTTTTAAAATCTGTTTTGCTGAAATTAGACTTTTGTCAGCTTTATTTCGTCGTTACAAATATTTCCATTTTTCACAGTTTAATGATTCCATTTCGTTCCTGTTCTTCTCTGCTGTGTACAAATTCAGTGGCACTCCTGGGAAGGAAGGTATAAAGAGAAAAACTTCTGGATTTGGTTCTTCATATGAATGTTTATAAATCATGCAGTTTAAAAGCAATGTCTAAACAAAAAACAGGGAGATGTCCCATTTCAAGGTTTGGGTTGGAAGGGACATAAAGATCATCCAGTTCCACTCCCTGCCATGGGCAGGGACACCTTCCACTGTCCCAGGCTGATCCAAGCCCCATCTCACCTGGCCTTGAAATAATTGGGGCAGGAGAGAAGGGAAAGGAAGAAAAAAACAGCTGTAATATTTTAAAGTTATTTCCTTTATTATCACCAAATTCTCTCTTTATTTCAAATTCCCCAGTTATCACCGGGTTTCGAAAGTTTCTTGACAGAGCAAGACCTTTAATTATATGCAAGGTTTTTGCATTCCATGTGGCTACAATACTGATATCTGTAATTATTTCATTTGACCATATCATAGTGAGGGAGGTTAAAAATTCAACGTAGCCGCTCACAACCTTCTCCAAACTGCATTTTAATTTTTTTTTTCCTGTCGATAGGGGTGGTTCTGTCACAAGGCAATCCTAATGCAAATTCAAAAATTAATGGATCAGGCATGAGAATAATTATTGCGGAAAAGGCCTGAACTGTGCCTTTTCCAAACAGACCAAAAGAGATTGATGCACAAATGACCCAAGTGGGCCCTACGAGCTTATTCAATAAGGGTCCACTCAAATTCCATCTGTGAACATTTGGTCGGCCCTTTTATGGCGATGAGGCCATTCCTCCAAGTCCATATTAATTTTTGTGCACATCTGTACACTCACCTAATCCCTACCCACAGCCCACTCCAATCACAATTAAAAGAACAAGTCCAAAATCGGGCGAATTTTAATCGCAATGAGCTCTGTCGGGTTATTTTGAAAAATAAAATCTATGGAAGCTGTTATTTTATATTTTTTTTAAATTTCCACTTCGTTTCAAGAAGAAACTGGCCAGACTGGTGAGCCTCCAGTGTTGCCCTCATGGTTCTGATTTTTACTTGGGTGCAGAACAATAGGAAGAAGCATCACTGGGCTTCTGGGGCTGTCTGAGTTCAGCATTTGGGCGCTGAAAGTATTCCACTGCACAAATCTGGAGTTTACCCTGAGATCAACAAGTAAATTACTGTTTTCAGGCTCTCACTCCGATCCCTGAATGCATACAATCAGCATCATTATTTTAAGCAAACAATTGCAAGGGCTTTAAATAAAAAATGCCGCGTGCAGAGCATTTACATTTTAAGCACAGCATATTAATAGGAAGGGAGAAGAGAAAGATGACAACGAGAAATGTCAGCTGGTTTAATCATACTTAATATGAAAAGACTGCTATAACTTTAAGAATGCAGCTTAGCTGACTTTGGAGCTTAGGTTTTTATTTTTCTGCTTTATAGCATGCTTCAAAACTACTTGGACAAATACAAAACAAGAATTACAGTGCACCATAAGTTATTTTAATATCCTGTAGTGGTGTATACTTCCAATGAAATCCCAAGACTATTATTAAGGTTCTGTGTTTGTGTGAAAATGTCAAGTTGTTTCGAGTGACTACATACTCTAAATTATATATAACTGTTACTTTATAGCTAATAGGCACTAAAATTACTTTAAAACAGAAATGTAAAGTTATATTTTCATCCTTTTTGACAGATAATAAAGCTTATTTATGAGATACATTTTCTCAAGTATTAAAATATATAATGTTTACCAAAACATTAAAAATACCAATACTTGATATTTAAGCAAGAAACAGAGCCATCACAAAGATATTCTCCTGGATGCATCCAGCACGAAGCCAAAGAGACGATAATGCAATAATTTCACTCGTGAAAGCCGTTTGTTAAACCAGTAAAAAATAAAAAAAAGGCCGTGCCTCGAAATGAGATTTAGATGCTTTTCCTCTCCCTGCCCATCGTTAAACTGCAGGTACGAAATCCTTGTGTGCATCCTCGAGGTGGAACGGTGCCACACGACACCTCCCACCCCTCACTCCAAACCGCAGCCACCCAGCCACGTTGTTTAATTGCTTTGTTGTCCTGGCCCTGCCCGAGGAGGCCGAGGGAGAAAAAAAAAGTTCCTCCTTTTTACAAGCGCCATGGAAAGGGACCCAAGCACCAGAGTGATTCCTGCCCTTGTAAAGCCCAGTTAGGGTGGAGGATTTATGGAAGGCAAGATTGCTGCCGGCGTGATGTACACTTAAGTGCACACACCGCCGCTAACCCGCCAATTACTCAAGGGCTCAAATAAAAAGGCTTCATATGCAAATTGGCCTTGTTTATTCCTCCTGAGCACTTAGTAAATAAAAACACATAAACGTCGGGATCCGTCTTGTGGTGTGAGAGGTGTGAGGGATGCCGGGTGGTGCTCGTCCTGGGATGAAGGAGACATTCCCAGAAGGTTGGGAGCTAATTGCCAGCCCTCTGCTGTGATTAGGATTGCCTCTTCTGCTGAGGGGCTGCGCCTAAATTTATGCTCCGTAGTTCTGCCGCTCTGCTCCACGATATTATGCCAAAGCATGAACAAAAGAAAATTACCCTGAAGCAATGGAGTGCCACAACGCATTGTCGCTATTAATCTTTTAGTAATGGCAATGCTAATTTGACATGATGCATAGTAATTTATTAATAGAAATATTTGAAGTCCTAAACTTGAAATATTCTGCGTGGGGAAGGAGGGCTCCAGAAGAGGGTCGGGGGATGCAAAGAATTTCACCTCCAAAGCGCTGCCTCGGCTTTGAGCCCCACCAACACCAGCTGAAGATGTGCCCTGATGAGCTCTGAGTGTTTTGCCACCAGCAGCCAATGGTTTTGTACCCCAAATGGGGCGCGGAGCCTCGTGCTGGGCACCATCCTTGGCCAAGCTCCACCATCCCTGAGCGAGGAGAGGACGGAGGGATAACGCCTTGGCAGAGGCGATGGTTGCCAGGCGCTGGTCGGCAGGGGATGCTCCTGCATCAACCAGCTCGTTGTTTTCTAGGCGAGGGGGGCAGCTGGGGCGCAGACCCCCGAGGCCCCAGGCCCCCCGCGCCGAGCCCGCTGCCCAGCCTTGGTCTCGGCAGGAGGGCACAGCAGGCTGCTCCTGGGCATCGCCGCTCCTACAAACTGTTTGGCCGCGGTTATAAAAGGGCTAATCCGTGTTCACATCGCACGGGCTTTGTTCCTTCTCCCGAGCCATCATTAACTATTAATCGGGGGTGGGTTTCTTCAAAGGGCTGCTCCATTTGTTGTTTGCTCTTGGAAAACAGGAGCCCCGTTTAGGATGCGGGAGAGCGCCGGGAAGGCAGAGATGTTTGTAAACATCGTAAGGATCATGTTAAAAGAGTAAATGGGATTTAAAATAAAAAAAACCCAAGAAATAAGGGGGGAAGGAAGGTGTGGGGTTTTTTACATTAGCTGGCTAGAAAACTGCAGAAGAACTCCATGATTTGTTAGGAGAGCAGCACTGGAAAAACTGGGGAAGCCTTAAATTCCACCTGTCTGATTAATGTCAAGGTTACGTTCGATCTACATTGGTAGCACACATGAATTTCATGTCCCCAGACCTTCGCAGGAGTCGATGGAACAAGAGCCATTATTTATTGGCAGTAATGGCCACCAGCCAGGCTAGAACCTGGGACAACACATTAACAGCAGCGCGTTGTCTTGGGAAAAGGAGGCCATTAATGCAGGTCACCTGCACGGCAGAGTGGAGGCTGGATCAGGTGGAAGCCATCAAAGACTTCTTCTCAAACTGGAAACAAGCAGAATTCAAACCTTGCTGCATCAATTAAGAGAGAATTCTCGTTGGTCTTCTGTGACCTGCCATTCCCAGCACCCTCTCAGGGTCTTTTCACCTTGACCACACTTGCCTTTGGTTTTTTCCAAGTTTCTTTTCAGATCTTGTACAAAATGATAATCCTTCGTTTGGTTTGTTTGGGAATGGGAGATGTTTTGGTACATTTCAAAGTAAGATCTTCTGGCAATGTACTGCTTCTGTCTCATGCTCACAATTCTCTTTCACTGTAAATACCATTATCAAAGTGCATTACTTCAGAATATTAATGGTGCATCTCCAAAAGCAAGGCCAGGATCTTACCCAGCAGATCCAAAGCAACTGCTGGAAATCCATTTCCATGCAGAAACCATCATTCCTGACACCATCAGGAATGGAGCATCACCCACACCCTAAACAGAGCTGCTCTGTGCATTAGCATCACACGTGGCACTGCATATTCCCAAAGCTAAAGCCAGTGAAAAACTCCCATTTATGTTCTGTCAGATTCTTCACACCCAAAGGGTGGGAGAGGCTTCTGTGCTCTGAGCAGGACATCGTTAGCACCACCCTCTTGGGCGATTTATTTGTTTTTTAAGAAGTCTGAAGTGCCTGTGGATACTTTTTAACTTCAGGCACTGGAAGACTTCATTTATAACCTGAAACCTTATTACTTGACTTTCCTAAACTCTCTTTTCCTTTTGTTGTACCAATTTATCTTATATCACCACTCAAGCTCGACAATGATAAAAAATAAAGGTGTTTTCTTTTGTCATGGAGAAAATGTGATTCATTCGTTGTCTTTAACAGGCCTTCAGACCACCAGACATATGTTCAATGCTTGGCAGCAATAAAAAAACCCCAACAACAGCAGCTAAACAAATATATATATTTGTAAGGATTATAAATCAGCACAAGTTATTCTGGCACTACTTTATATAAGACATTAGTGGGAGTATATTTGAAATATTGTGTGCAATTCTGGTCACTATATTACAGGCAGGACATTGCGGAGATTGAAAAGGTGCAGTGGAGGGCAACCAAAATGATTCAGGATTTGGGAGATATGAATGATGAAGACAAATTAGCTGGATCCAGGCTGTGTTAGTTAAGGACTCGGTTCTGGGGGATGCTGGGGGGTCCTGCTTGGGCACCCCACCCTTCCCCAGCCCTGGAAGCCCCCCAGGACAGAAGGAGAACAGGAGCTTCTCGCACGGCCACGGCTCAACGAGGAATAAGTGGACTTGCAGCTACAAGTTGCTGGGGTAGTAAATAATTCAGAAGCATGAAAAAACTGACAGGGAGGAAATTATCCATCCATTCATGTACTGAATTTAAGATTAGAGGAGCTAAAAAAACGCCGCACATAAAGTAGTGCTAAAAGCAAAATATTGCCTTTCGGTAAGGAAAGCGTATTTTTTCCAACTTTCTTTTCCTTAAGATGGGGAAAAGGAAAGGCTCCTTTTTGCACCTGCAAAAAAAAATAAAAAAATAAAAAAATAAGCTGTGCACAGGAGTGGAGGGGGTTGTGAAGGTGAAAGGGTAAGTCCTGTTCATTGCCAGACATGCTGCTGACCTGGAGGTTGTCGGTACAACCGCGCCACAGGGACACCGTGCCAGGGCTGCACGGGTGACCCAGCAAAGAAAACTTCTCCTGGAGACAAAAACAGTCAGAAGCAATCCCTTGTTCTCAGCTAACTGAAGGAAAGGCAGTAAATCCCAGGATTTGATGCACTCCATATATCTGTTCCCTTCCTTTTGTTCCGGACTTTGGGTAAGGAGAGCTCGGTGCAATTCAAAGAGAGAAGGAAGGGAAAATGCTAACACAGAAATATCTGTGGCTTTTGCTGTTTACAAGAGGAAAATGTCCCTCACTTCATTCTAAGTACAGTTTATTCACACCACCTGCTCAGGCATAAGGGCCTGAGGAAGTAACAGTTTAATGGAACATGACAGGTGGTTGGAATTCTTCTAAAATATCTTTATTCCGTTTTTATTTAAAGAAAAAAAAAAAAAAGGCATGGAAAAAGGCACGAATGTTTGTTTATAGAATCACAGAATCCCAGAATGGTTTGGGTTGGAAGGGACCTTAAAGATCACCCAGTGCCATCCCTGCCATGGCAGGGACACCTCCCACTGTCCCAGGCTGCTCCCGGCCCCAATGTCCAGCCTGGACATCCTTGGGCACTGCCAGGGATCCAGGGGCAGCCACAGCAAATCTGGAAATTCCAGCCCAGCCCTTCCCCACCCTCCCAGCCAGGAATTCCTGCCCAATATCCCACTCATCCCTGCTCTCTGGCACTGGGAGCCATTCCCTGTGTCCTGTCCCTCCATCCCTTGTCCCCAGTCCCTCTCCAGCTCTTCTGGAGCCCCTTCAGGCCCTGCAAGGGGCTCTGAGCTCTCCCTGGACCCTTCCCTTCTCCAGGTGAGCACCCCCAGCTCTCCCAGCCTGGCTCCAGATGGGCTCCAGCCCTCAGAGCATCTCTGTAGCCTCCTCTGGATTTGTTCCAACATCTCCACGTCCCTCCTGTGCTGGGAAACCCAGAGGTGGCTGAAGTGCTCCAGGCTGGGTGCACCACAGCGGAACAGAAAGGGACAATCCCCTGCCCTGATCCCTCCAGCAGAAATGGGGGTGGTTGAAGTCCCTCCTGAGGAGCAGGACCTGCCACTGTGAAGCTGCTCCTGCCTGTGGAGGGTCTCATCCCGTCCTCCAGGCTGGGCAGCCTGCAGCAGAGCCCCTCTGTAATGTCACCTGTCCCCTTTGCTCTGCCACCAACCCTCAGCCTGCAAAAGCACTCAAGGCTCTCGTTAATTAAGCACATTTCCATGCAGTTCCTGACACCTGACAGAGTACAAAGTGTTCCAATCTCCCCTACACGGGGCAATCTCAGCTCCCTGCTCGTGGAGTCAGGTATCACTGAGGCTAAATCAATCCCGTGACTGATGCGAGGCACAGGCTTGAGACATTTTAAGTATAATATCTGACTTGTGAGGGATAAATATTCCACGTCTCGCTCCTGTGCACTGCTCAAAATGCAGAAAAGAGAGCTGGGTGTGCTGGGAGACGGGAGGCAGGAGGCTGAGAAAAGAAAATGACTTGAAGGAGACGGGAGGGTGACCTCGGCGTTGGCCAGTTCAGGTAATTTTCACCCTCCAGCAGGACTGTGCCATGTCAGAGGCCAAATTACAACCCATCTGGTCAGTGAGACTTGAAGCTCAGGAGATTTTGTGAAGAACAGAAAGCTCCAAGAGCTCTATGTATCTGTCAAGGGCTAAATTACGTTATGGATGAGAACGGACTTCAGTTTGGGACAGTTCAGAGATCTTTAAGTGAAATTTTCCTACCTAGGCAACACCTGCTCAGCTCCAAATCTTTGGAGAAAACTACAGCTACAATTCTGAAGGCAAACAAATCCCATTTTTAAATACCACTTCATTTCCTCCTTTTTTTTTTTTTATCATGTAAGACAAGCCAAATCCATCATCTCAGCCACAGTCACTTTAAAACTTTGTCTGTAAGACATAATTTATTTTCTTTAGGGGGAATTTTTCAGGAAGATGGATAAGGAATATTCATACCAATATTAACAGGAGCCAATACCTTAAAACACAGCCAGAAAACTGCATGGCTCGGCCCAGAAATTCCTGAAGTATTTAACAGACTCCAGGGATGGATGATCCTACCAGGATAAAAATGTTTCCTTCTCAAAACCTGAGCCATTCTTAGCAAGAAGCTCCCTGGGATTGTTTTTTTCCTCAAAAATCTTTCAGCCAATGGCTCGTGTTCCTCTGTACCTGTAAGAAACACGGGGAAAGAGTCCATGATACAGTCAATGACCACTCGAGGGACTTTCCAGCCTAGCTGGAAGCCCATTTAGGAGGAACAAAATGTTCCTACATCAGCTATCCCAGCCTCTGCCAGTTGTACAACTTCCCAGCTTCCACCAGGAAGCTCATTTGACTTTGGTTTCCCTCTTCCAGGCTAGAATTCCATAAGGCAACATTACTATGTATGCCATGGGCGAGACCCTGGAATAGTTTAAACAAACCCAGCACAATGTAAAAGCAAATCAGTAATCTCATGTGATATTTAAAAGCTAAACTATATTTAGGTAATGCTATTTAACTCATGTAATATGACAAATATATTTGAAGAGTATATTTATACTGTAATCCATTGATTTCCACAACAGGGATGAATTAGCCTTGCCTCTCTTAAGCAAATAAAATAAACATTCTACTCAATCTTTAACTTTCAAGCTAAGCATGTTCCAGCCCCAACATTCCTGTTGCCTGCGCAGCCAAATAGATTTATTCTCTGATGCCATTTTTCTCGTGTCATTTTGGAATTTGATTGCAGCGTATTTAAAATGTTGGTTGCAATCATAACAAAGTGCAGCATTTAAAATGCATTCAACACACACATTGTCCTTGCGGGGAACGGTTATTTGTCTCTGTCCTCTGAGGAGGAACATGGTATGATGAGCAAAACCTGGTGTAATAAAGAAGAATGATGTGGAAAACCCCACAGAAAGAATGGCTCTTTATTCCTTAAATTAAATATGTTTGGGGGTGTTAAATATCTTATCGGATACAGTTGGAACAAAACTGTTAGACAAATAAAGTCGTGCTTGCTATTCCATCCAACATTCCGAACAAATACAGGAGAACCTTCCCATATGAATAATTGATAAAGGATTAAAACTGTTAAAAGCATATATTTTCCATGCACCAAGGGTACTTGCCTAATAGGTTTCCACTGTGATAAGCAAAGTACATCTCCTGCTTCATAATTTCAAGATAGTTTTGGATATTAAGAGAAGATTTTTTTTTTTTGGTTGTTTTTTGCAGTTTTTTGCAACGTGAGTCATCCAGGTTCACTCTGCTCGGAGTAAAAGCAGAGGGAGAAATCAGCCATGGCTTTGGCAAAGGCAGAAATGGAAAACACACGTTGAGGAACAGACACTGAGGGAGCCCTGGGACACTGCAAATTACTCAGTCCTGGCTACTCGAATATTGTTCTTTGATAAAGTCAGAAAGTTGCACATTTTATCCTAAAGCAGTCATAAATTTAATCTAATTTAATAAAAAGAAAGTGAGTTTGTGAAGAACACACAGGGAATCACAGAATAGCTGAGGCTGGAAAAGCCTTTTAAAACCAAACCTTCCCCAGCATTTCCAAGGCCACCACTCACCCACACCCCAAAGTTCCATATCTACAAGGCTTTTAAACCCCTCCAGGGATGGTGACTCCACTGCTCCCCTGGTCAACCTGTGCCAGGGCTGGACAACCTTTTCCAGGAAGAAATTTTCCCAATATCCAACTTAAACCTGCTGTGGTGCTGAGGCCAGGGGACAGCTGGAGCTGGCTTTTCTTCCACAGCAGAACATGCCTTACTGCAGCTCCAGATCCTCATTCAAATCACAAGTAGGAAATACTCCCCTGGCCCCACACTCCACTGGATTTTATTCCACTACATCCAAAATTACTGTCTTTGTAGTAAAGCTTGGTTTTATTCCTTCGATACCAAAACAGAAGTGGTTGTGCTGGTGGGTCTCATAAGGCAAAAATAGATATTTTCCCATAACCAGGCTTGGATATTGCTTTAAAACAGAAAAGCAGAAAGTCCTGGAGTGCCTGCTGTGATTAGCAAGATACTGCTCTGAATTTTGGGTTGGTAGTTAACAGTAAAGGGGGTCACAATGGTGCTCTTGTCTTATTTAGGGGGTCCCACCAGTGGGTGTTGAATTTGGATGATTTGATAATGAACCAAAGGTCACAACTGGACTTCAGGGATTTCACTGAGCAGCTCTTCAGCTGTCCCAGTGCTTAAACAACTTCTGGGGTCACCATTCCTGTGGCCATGGCTTAGTCTACAACCACTTTAGCATTCAAATAAGCCTGGAGCACCCAGGCAGGGGCAGCAGAGATGGTAACAGCAGATTTGTTTCAAGAGCCCATAGAAACCAATCTTTTTTCCCCAGACAGCCATCAATTCTATAAAAGAAGAATTCAGAAGAACTGGAAATGCGCAGGGCATTTTGAAAAGCAAATTAGCAAAATTTTTGGTGATCCTTCATCCAGCTTCTGCTGCTCAGGAAAACTTTCAAACTCCTACAGAAAATCACTTGTGAATCGTTTTAATTGCTCCTCCCTATAAAAATGGGCTAGTAAAAATTTTTGTGGATTTTTGGACTAGTGAAACCTTGATGTGAGGTGCAGCCTGGAGCTGGGAGGAGCTCTGGGGACAGTGGCCTCCCACATTCCAGACTGGGAAGCAGCAGCAAGTGCAGCCCAGCTGATTTTAACTGCTCTGACAAACTTCACATGGGAAAGCCCAGCCTGAAAGGGCAGAGCTCAGGATAGAGGCAGTTAAGGCTGGACTTGATGATCTTGGAGATCTTGCCCAAACTTAATGATTCTCTGAAGATTCTAATTCTGCAAAGCATTTGGGCTCAGCTTTGCTGATTTCCTCCAAGTCCCTTTTTCTTACCCACACCAAGGGAGGTCCCACGAGAGCTCCAACACCCCACATCTGCTGGAAGCACCTCAAGACTTCAGAAATAAATCAAGTGAGCAGCGCCCCTTTAAAAATCCTAACTTGCCTTCCAACAGAAAAAAAAAAAAAGTAACTCAGGAGCCTTCAACTCTGAATCTGTTTGTTGTGCACGAGTCATCCCACACTCGGAAAAGAGCTAATTTTTTTAGCATCCTTTGCTTTCAAAGCAAGCAACTAAATGCAGAAAAGTGGGGCCTCCCCAGGGGACCGCCTCCTCCCTGTGATGCACATCGCCTGCAGCTAACATGCAAGTAGGACAGACACAGAACTTGAAAATCCTCCACCAAAGACAAAGAGAAGCGCTTGTTTGGCATGCAAAAACCGGCTCCGCGGCCGCGGGGGCTCCCCTGCACCTCCTCGTTAGTGGCGACAGCAAATAATTTGTAAATAGAGCTCGAGAAAGAGACCTGCGAGGGAATGAATATGGATGGGTCAAAAGTGGGTGACCTTAAGCAGTGGATATTTGAAATGTCACGGAAAAGTGAGGCACTGGACGTGGGGGGTTCTGTTGGGCTTTGTGCTGGCCGCTCACCTGAATTTATCGAATTTATCAGGGCAGAATTTGTCAGTCCACAACTCAACAGCCCCATTTCCTCCCCAGCCCTACATTACATAACCACTTGCTGCTAGGAAAGCTTTTTAAAAAGGCAGGGGGGAAAGAGGAAAAGGGAGTGAAAGAAAGAAAGAAAATAAAAAGCCCCGGTACAAAATATATGCAGAATTTGTTTTCCAATGAAGGTCTAATAGGGCTACCTCTTAAGTCTGGATATGTAAAAAATTGCCCTTTTCACAGCTGATAAAATACAAATTAATCCTTAGAGGATTTAATATGTGCCTATTTATTACTTTCAAGTATGAAAGTACTGCAGCAATTAATATAGCCAGCGCTCCTGTATGCGCTGCTCCGTGGCATTGTCTTTGAAACAAGAAATATATGCAAAGCTTTTATACACAGAAACGTACAGAAACACACACACACTCTCACAAAATGAATATATTTCCCCTTAAAGTCTGCACAAGCAAGTGTTGATGCTGTGCTTTTTCGAAGGCTGAACATTCAGAGTGCCTCTGTTGTTCCACTGCTGCTGCTGGAGTCCATGTGAACTCCAAAGCTTTAAATTAAGGGGTCTTGGGGGTTCATTCTGAGAAGTGTAAACATTTTAAAAATAAAGAAACATTCTTCTCTGTCTTCACAGATTAATGTTTGTTTAACCTCCCATCTTTTATTTTTTTATTATTTTTGTTTTTATTTTTTCAAAGTACTTCTCCTTTTCTTTCCTTGTCTTTCCCAAATTAACTCTTGGCATGCCAGCCCCAAATTCCCAGTCAAACCACTTGTGCCTGTCTTCAGACAGCAGAGTTGTCATTTCAGAAATTTCTGACTCAATTCACTGAAAAAAATATTCTTTACTTGCCAGCTCCTATGCACATATATTTATTTTTTCCATCTATTTAGCATACATTGGCCAGGAGACAAGTTTCTGGTACTTTGCACACTTTCAACAGTGCTGGCTTTGAAGTGAAAGTGAAAGGGATCCATATTATAATGATCATTTTTGAGGGCAATATTCAAAAATTGTTATTACTCGTGCAGATATGTAAGACATGTATGCATGTGCATGCTTGTCACTCTCATATATATAAATATATATGTGTGTGTGTACACATATATGGATTTAAATAATAATAATAATAATAACAAAAATGACCTTCAGGTCATTTCTTTATCTGCCACAGCATCAAAAATTTTTTGGCGGAAAGGGAGAAATGAAAATGATTCAATTTTTATCCTTCGGTAATGAATCCCCCAAATTACCATAAGCCTTGTTCTTCAAGTTCAGACTAATGAGTCCCATTTTATTCATATTTTTTGAAGGGTCGACTTTGTGTTTGATAGCCTCCCTTTGTTTATTCATCACCAAAGTCTATATAATTTCCTGCGTTGTCCCTACGTTTATTTACAGTTTCTCCAGCAATATTTATTTAGGGTAAAAGACCACCTTGGCAGGAGAGGAGGAGAGGAGCTCCCCTGCATTCCGCTGCCTCTTCCCGTCCCATCTCAGCCCATGGAGCTCTTTTGACAGACAGCACGAAAAAAAAATCTGCATAAGGAAAAGTAACTGACAGCTGGGGTCAGACTCTCTCTGTTTAATGACACTGCCAGTTACACATTTTGAATTGTTTAAATATGAGTCTACAGCTTCAACGATCATCATCTCACTGGTTCCACTTTTCATACCCAACAGCCAGGAAAGTGACACGTAATTACACACTTACTGATGGTATCGCCGGGGCCGATAATTAAAACTGCCACGGGAGGATTGCTATTGCGAGGCTACAGCTGGGATGTTGTCAAGAGGTAGAAACTCCAGCAGCTTTTAATGCTATCTTCTTACAGGTGGACCACGGTGAAGGAATAGAAAGGCCTCAGCACATCATTCACAATGTCTCGCACAAATGAAGAAAATCTATTAACAATCCAATAAGTGAAATACAAACACGCTGACCCAAGGGTTAAACTGTCTGCGTGGACGCCGCCGTGCTGCATTGTTCTTTTTTTTGGTTTGTTTTTTTTTTTTCACTTTTCGGATGTGTTTACAGAAAAAAAAAAAATAAAAGACCCAACCAAACCCTGCTGGGATATTTTGCCACCGTTGGCAGCACAAAGAGATGTTGGGTGGGCAGCTCAGGAATGAGCCCTTTTACTTCCGACAAGCTCGATGAGTAACCGAGCTCAGGGACAAGGCACGAACGAGCTGCCAAAGATAAACATGGGGGGAAACACGGAAAGAGCTCGTTTGGCACAGTGGATTCTGTTAAACAGAGGTTTGTGTCCTGCCTTGGCTGAAACAGAGCAGAGCAATGATGGACTGGCAATGGAGAAATCGGCACAGCCAAGGAGAAAGAGCACTCCATGGACAGCCCAAATGTGGGCAAGGTTTGCCGTTGGTTTGATGCTTCACTCTTGATAAACCACCCCTCATGTTCCTCTATTTCTCCTTTGATGAAGAGAGATTAAAATATGAGCAAATTATGAGGGAATCACCCTCTGCACAGCACTTTGGTGGTGGCTTTATTTCAGATTTTCCCAGCGTGGTTACCGCGCTTTACAGAAACAGCGTCAGAGGAGGAGCTCAGGTGACAGCCTGACCTTGCAGGGCTGGGAACCACTGCCAGCACCAGCTCCACTGGCACTTGGCTCATGTCAGGCCCCTCACACTCAGCCATGGACAGTTGGGATGCACTGGGACCTCGGCTCTGAGCCATCCTGGGTTGAGGATGTGCATTTTGGCACAAGAGCAGCTCCACATTTGCAGGTTTGATCCCCAGCTGCTCAACTCAACCATCTCCCGGGCTTCAGCTGGGCAGTGGCCAAGGCAGCCTCATCTCCAGGCTTCCCACTCAGCCCCTGTGGCTCCAGAGGAGGTTTGTGCTACCACCTGCCATCCATGGGCAGCTACTCTGTGCTCCCACGGCCACAGGAGCTCTCCTGGCCCTCTGCAGGTGCTCTTCCCTCCTGTTCCTGCCCAGTGTCCCCTTCCTGCCTGCCTGAAATGTCCCCAGCAGTCTCGGAAGTAATAACAAGGACGTGCATCCCCAGGCAGCCTCAGCAAGCCTCTCCCAGCTGGGCTTGGTGAATTTAGAGATGCAGAGAAAGCCTGGAAGAGGAGGCAGAGAGTCAAAAGGATGAATGCTCAGATGCCAGAGAAGTCAGACAGGTGAGAATCCCAGAATCACTGAGGTTGGAAAAGACCTCCAAGACCACCAAGCCCAGCCTCTGCCCAATCCCCACCTTGTCCCCAGCCCAGAGCTCTGAGTGCCACCTCCAGCAATTCCTGGGACACCTCCAGGGATGGGCACTCCAAACCTCCTCGGGCAGGCCCTGCCAAGGCCTGTCCATCCTGTCCCTGATGGAATTCTTCCTGGTGTCCAACCTGAAGGTCCCCTGGTGCAGCTTGAGGCCATTTCCACTCATCCTCTTGGCTTGGTCTTCTTCTTTCCCTCTCTGCAACCATTTCTGGGCAGGAATTCCACCTACTCCTACTGCAGCATGTTGCATTATAAAAAGACAAAAACCCCAACAACTTCTGCTTCTGAATTGCTGCTAAATTATCACTTTTTTTCCTTTTTATGCCAGTCTTGAAAATCTTCTCCTCATCCCAATGTGCCAATCCTATTGTCTGAACCTAAATGGTGTTTCTTGACTCTTGCTGTTTGCTTAAAATCTGGGTGCCCTTTGCCATTGAATTGAATTATCTAATTCTTAAGTAAAATACACAATCTTTCCAAGACTTTGGAAATTAGGATCTTAAAAATACCCCATTTAATTTCCCCGAGCTGATTTATTTTTTAAGCATCAGCGTTGTATATTTAATTTTGGGAACTTATAAAATATTTCTACTGAAAGGTTTGCTGGGAATTTCTAAGTTTCAGGCCACTTTGGGTATTTGGGAAAATTAGATTAGCAAAGAACCTTGAACAATTTAAATGCTATAAAACATATTTAACCAGAAATTATGACAGAACTAAGCCCAGTTCTCTGTGATTTGAGTATTAGCCAATGAAGTCCAGCTGTTATTAATGTTGAGTGCTACAGAACACTGAAATCAACACTAATATTTTTTTTTGGACATTGTCCCTCTCTTTCTGAATTTCAGTTTCTTCCTTAATGCTCAGTAAATTATAACTATAAAGTATTAAAATAATTTTAAGGCATATATATTACCTTCCTTCATTGAAGGCTCTCATCTATGATAAACCAAAATATAATGACAAATAACATCTCTTAAGGATTTTGCAGTGCCATGGACAAGGCAATATCCTTAAAAAAAACAGACAAGCAGCAGTCAAATCATCTGCATTTCAATATATTTATATTTATTTATTTATAACACTTCTTTTTCCTGGAAATTTAGCACCTGAAACTCAATCCTGTTGAGCTGAAAGGATGATTTGCAATCACATTAAGCAGCAGAATCATTTCACTTTAAAACAACAAAGTTGCACTTTCCTGCTACAGAAGTCCTCAGGTTTTTTTTAATTTTAAACAAATATTTGATAACCAACCTGTGCTGGCTGCAGATAAATGTTATTCTGCAGGGTGAATGTTGTTCTGGGGGATAAATGAGGCAGATTTCCCACTCTGCAAGGGCAGGGAGGCACCTGGACGCTTTCACACGTGCAGGTAACAGGTGAAATGTTGGGGAAATGTTGGAGCAGACAAAGTGAATGTGGATCCTGGACAAATCCAGGGATCACTGAAACTGGAATAGGCCCACCAAAGACTTTACCATCATCACTTGGTCCAAAGGAAACCATCAAACCTTGGTTTTATAGGATCATGGAATTACAGGATGGTTTGGGTTGGAAGGACCTTAAAACTCATCCCATTCCACCCTCTACCATGGGATATTCCACTGGAGCAGGTTGCTCCAAGTCCTGTCCAACCTGCCCTGAGGTGGCAGCCACACCTTCAGAGGGAAGAATTCCTTCCCAATATCCCACCTAACCCTGTCCTCTGGCAGTTTGAAGCCATTCCCCCTTGTCCTGGCACCCCATGGCCAAAACCACTCTGAACTTCCAAAGGAGTAGGATTTCATCTACAGAAATGCCAGGCTAGTTTGCCTATGGAAAAATATCATCAGCTGGGATATCTACAGGCTGGAAGAGTTTGAAAATAAAGTCATGGTTGCTCTGGATGGCACCAGAGCACTCCTGGAAGAGGTAAAATTGAGCATCATCACTGCTGTTCTTCATCACTGCCACTTCACAGAGCAGACCTAAGAAATGACACTGAGGAAACAGCTCAGATTGAGTTTCCCAGTCTGGAATTCACCCAATTCACACTGGAACAAGGAGTGACAGTGGTGACTCATTTTGTGTAAGGTACCAGTGCATTTGGAGAGGTGGCACCCTGCAAACACGACAGGGGACAGGGACAGCCACTGCTCCATCACTGCCTGTGCTGCCACAAGAAAGTCTGAAAAGAGCCTAAATCACTGCAGTAAGAAGAGAGAGAAGGGAGGGGTGGTGAGGGAAGAAGGGAGAAAAAAAATATTAATCAGCTGTGGGTAGAGTCTGTGATAATTAATGATTAAGTGTGATAAACAAGATTTGAAAAAATACCATTAAGGTTTTTAATTGCTAATTTTAGGATGGTGTAAGCAAAACTATTCCAAACGTATATTCTACAGAGCTCCTGAGCAGTGAAATGTTAAAACTGAATTGTTGGAAGCAAAGTAGAGCAAAGAAAGATGAGGAAAAAATGATTTTGGAGGAATGAGAAAGATGTGGGAAAAGGGGCTACTCTGTATGAGCAGAGATATCATGGAAAGGTCAGGGATTCACCAGTGCAAACCAACACTGCACTGTTGGAATGGTGCTGCCTTGGAGCAGGGCCAGTTTATAGATCCTGATGATCTCAGCTTAAACTTCACTCATCTTTGATTCTGGAGTCCTGAACCACACAAGTTCAATAATCTCCACAATTTCTGGGTGAAGAAGGCACACGGCACAAAAAAAAAAAAAAAGAAAAAAGCCAACTTTATTCCAGTTGGATTTAATTAGCAACAGTACAGGCATGGACAGCAGAGCAGGAACAGAACTTCCACCCACAACTTTGCCAGCTCATCTTCATCCCAACTGGCAACATCCAGAGCCATGGAAGTCCTCATGGAAGCAAGGCTGGGGGAGCAAAAGTCCCCAAAAAAGTTCCCAAATCCAATTTTCACTTGTGGATTGAGCCTCGGCTCATACCTGCCTGTGCAGAGGGGAAGGAGGACACAGTGTCCCATGTGCCACCAGGGCTGGGCCACCTNTATGGTTGAATGAAAACAAAGGTGTTAGTATCCACGCTAACACCACGGCACAAAAACCACCTCCCACTGGCCATGTCCTGCTCACCAGCATTGTCCTGCTCATTAACGATGTCCTGCTCATTAATGATGTCCTGCTCACTTCAAGAGCCTGGGACTGGGCTGGGATTACCTGGGGGACACAATCACAGCCAGGAGGAGCCGTATCCCATCCTGACACTGAGCTCAGCACTTCCCAAAATCCCACAGAGCTCTCAGGTGCCACTTCAGATCCATCCTGGAATTCCCACCTGTGTTTGGTGGGTGCCCATCCAAGACCAGCCTCTGGAAATTTGGGTTTAGAGGCACAACCCAACATGGACCTGTCTAAATAGGCTGATGAAATAAGTGCAAGTCAGAGGTTCCTTGGTGGGTGTCTCAAGGATTAGGGAGCATCTGCACTCTTGAGGGTTTATTTCTGACCCTGTGCAAGTGCTTAAAACTCAGCACATCTTCTGCTCTCTTAATACAACAATTATTCTCCAGCTTGTCCGTGGAGCTCAGAGGATGAGCACTTCAAAACACACGCTCACCCTCCAGCCCATAAATATCAGCTCCTTCCCAATCCCTGGCTTAGAGGTGGACCTCAAAAAGAGCAGGTAATTCTGCTTTGCTGCCACCTGGATCACATCCACCACGTGCCAAGCCTTGCAGCAGCACGAGAGGATATTTTATTAGCTGATAAGCTGGACTGCTATTCACTGAGGAAGAAGATTATCAAACAAATTACACTGAGAACCAATAATAGGGGAAAGGTTAATGATTTCTGTAAGCCACCGAATTCACCCGCCCCTGTAGTTTACTAAGAAAATTAGGGTTTCTTCATGCTGAGCTTGTGGGAACACTTCACCCATATTTCAACCCTTCTTCCCTCTGAGATCTTTGACATCACTGCTTTCTTGCTGGAGAATTTACATTAAGGACAATTATAAAACAAAAATATACCACCATTCAGGAAAATATACAACTTCTTATCAGAGGGATGTGGATGTTCTTCTTGCCAGTCTACAGACATGGAGATTAAATTTCAGGGAGAGATTTATTTTGTGCTATTGTCCTGTTATTCACCAGAGGATTGTGCAATGCAAGTAATCTGATCAGAATAATGCATAGGGACATATTTCAGAAAACCAATAATTGTGGTAACGTTGAGCTCTGCTAGGTGCCAAAATAAAGTCCAAAATCACTCTCCCTCTTTTCCACAATTCCTTAATCATGGCATCATAATGTGCTGCTCTGTTGTCCATTAAAGCCACAAGCTTGAAGTAATCAATGCTGGACATTTGGAGATTTATTGTAATTTTAGATCTACAGCACTTTTGCCGGCTGAAAAGCAAAATTATAGTTTATAGGTGTGCCATATCTTACATTTTACAGCTTTTACTTCTTCAAGCCGGCTTGGTGCGGGTTTTTCTTGTAGGCTTGAGGTTTTTTTTCCTTTCCACCTGAGTGCTGCAGGCTTTTTTATGATGTTAGGAAGCAGTTAAGGCAAACAACAGAAAAAATTACTAAAACTGACTGTATTTAAATTCTGTTTACTTCCTTAACCTCTTGACTTACCCATACAAAAAGTAATCTTTCATAAACAAGTCCCAAACAAAATCATTGCCTATTTTACTTTCCTTAAACCCTGGTGGAATAAGCAGAAATTGTAACAAGATCCTTTTTGACCGTTTTTTATTCCGCTCATATTTGCAATGATTTCATAACTGATGCTTGCTTTGCCTCTCCACATTATCACAATCAGTGCATCCTGGGATTAAAAACCATTTAGGGCCCAACTCTTAAAGAAACTCCCCACACAGCAGTATAATGAACACTGTTCCTTTTTATTGTTGCTGGCTTTATTGATATGCCAAAGGCACCGCCAAGCTCAGTTCTCCCTGTAAAAACAAAGGGCTGACCCCGTTCCCTGCATGGCTCTGGGACAGAGACAGCACAAAATCTTTGGGGAAGGTAACCCTGAGACCCTACACGGCCAACGTGGGGTTGGGTCAGATGTTTCACGTGTCTCAAGACAAATGTTGGTGAGTTTTCTTTCATTTTTAGGAATGTTTCAGCACAGATTATCGGGAAATCACTGAATAGTTGGGTTGGAAGGGGTCTTTAAAGGTCATCCATCCCAGCCCCTCTGTGATGAGCAGGGACACCTTCCCCCAGCCCAGGTTGCTTGGGTTGTTTGAATGAATTCATCATTCCCTAATCCATTGTTTGGAGGGTAGAGGGGCAAGGCAATCAACCACCATCCTCAGGAATCCACCCTCATCCTGAATCCAGGACAGCTGGGGGCATCCCCCTGCTCCTGCTCCATCCCTGGTGCTGCCAGGTGAGTTCCTTCAACTCAGCACCAATCGACCATCCAACTTCAGGGATTGCTTCACTATGTCCTGAACTTCGAGTGGTTACAAAAAACTGCTTAAGGATGTTCTGAATAACAATGGATTCAGCAGGTGCTTGCCCAGAATGAGTAATCCTGTCTTGGATGTTCCTGTGGCCTGGAAATCAAAACGGGGCTCACACGAGTGGATCCTCTGGAGCTCAGTCTCATGGACACGCCAAGATCTGGCAGAGATTAATGCAATATTTTAGCTGATATTGGGTAAACATGCAGCCCCTCACTTCTTACAGCACCTTTCAGCCAAAGTGCAGCTCAAACCCATACGAATGAGGATTCTTTAGCCACTGCTGAAATATTAGAATTCCTGTGAAATACAGCACTGCTGGCACAGAAAATAAATATGTGAGTCCCTGTTAGGAAACAGAGTGCAGAAAATAAGTTTGATTAATGCATTTCAGACAGGTGAATTATGGCTTAGCCCCACTGAAATGTGACCAGACACTTTGAAACTCTCGTTGGATCCCGTCTGAGAGCACAAATGGTGACGTTTTACATTTCCTGGGAAAGGCAGGCACTCCAGCAGAAAAGTCACTGGGAAAATCTGTTACCCAGTGACCAACAAATGCCATTCCCTGCAGCAACTCCTGTTTCTGTGGAAGGCCCCACTTCCATAACCCCCCTGGCGCAGTGCCAGTTAGTTTTCATGGAGGGAAAAGGTCTCAGCTCAAGTAACAGATCTCCCAAGCCAACAGGAACAGAAGTAGAAATTCTGTAATTGGAGAACCTAGAAAGAAAAATTCCTAAGTAATTGCCTGTGCAAGCACAGAAATGGGAATGCTGTGTGTCACAAGACAAGGATATCACAAGATCTTGGAATCCCTGAGGCTGGAAAAGACCTCCAGGATCATCGAGTCCAACCTGTGATCAATTCCCGCGTTGTCACCAGCCCAGAGCACTGAGTGCAGTCATTCCTTGGACACCTCCAGGGATGGGGACTCCAAACCTCCCTGGGCAGTCCCTTCAATGCCAGACTATCACCCTGCTTTTGCAGGGTTCCATGGTTGTAACTTTGTAGTACAAGTTTCCTGTGCATTTTCTGTAAACATGGTCCTTGTTTTTCCTAACTGGCCAGGATTGTTTTGCACTTGTAGATTTTTTTTCATTCCTTTCCCCTGGGGTGGAGAAAGATGATTGACCATGTCTTTATCCTGTGAACTTACAGAGGTGTTAACCCCTCTCACCAATCCCTGATTGTTTTTAGAAAATATATAAATAAGAGAATAAAGAAGGCCAAGCCCCTTTTGGTTGGTGCTGCCTGGAGATTCAACTGCTGCTCTGAAACCTGTGTGTTTCTTCTGTTACCAGCTGTGCAACACCAGACCATGCTTTCCATGGAGAAATTCCTGCTGATGTCTAACTGGAACCTCCCCTGGTGCTGTTTGAAGCCAATTCCCTTTGTCCTGTCCCTTGTTCCTACAATCTCCTATCAGGTAGAATCGATCCAGCTGAAAACCAATAGCCACAAAAGGGATGCAAAAAACCTCCAAAAAAACAAAGCCATGAGGTGTTTTTTTTTTATTCCCAGAGCGACCCACAGGCTCTGATCTCCCTCTCCTGCAGGGAGGGGGAAGGTGGCCATTGATTTCAATGAGTGCAGGATCAAGACCGTAATGCTCGCAGCAGCCATACACATCAGTGTAAACCTATTTGTAACAGAACCTGAGGGCACATTTCATGCATGGCTGGGAGGAAAACCCACTCACAATGGAGGGCAGGAGTGTTCATGGAGAATTTATACTACAAAAGAAAAAGGAAAAACTTTCCTCTATGCCTCTATGTGAATTCATCAATTTAACTTACACTTAAATGGAAAATCGCTATACAGAGACCATAAAAACGTATTATGTTACCAATTGAATGGTTTACACTGCTGGCAAGCTCAGGGAAAACGCACCTTTTCACTATCCCCAGCCTGAGTGAAGCACATTATGAAGGATCCCATATATATCCTTAACTTTTGCACATGGCAATTCTCTTCGCATGTGCTCTCCTTACCCTAAATCAAGTGAGTGATGAGAAGAAGGATGGGCTCGGGTAGAGAAAGGAAGGAGATGTAAAGAAAAAGAAAAGTGGAGGGGGAAAATAAAGAGAAAATAAAGTTAGGGACGAGGAAGAGACAGAAATGGAAAATAGAGCAAGAAAAGGGCAAGGTGTTTCTCAGGAGTCCAGGGTAACAAATGCATCTCAATAAAGGCAGGCTGCTCTAAAAGGAAAACAATTCACACATCTCGCCTTCCTCACCTATATTCTAGTTCCACATGCCAGGAGGCAGGAGGGTGGGAAGAGACCAGAAAAGAGGGAAAAGGAGGCATAGTGCTGGGCAGTGCCTGCTGTTTTCTGCAAATAAATCCATTTCTTGGTGCTAAAAGAGAGTATTTTATACCCATCTGCATTCTCCAACTGCCACAGACAACAGATGACAGTGCTGGGGGAGCTCCTCTGGACCAGAGCTCAGTAAATGCTGTGAGAAGGGACATTCCAAAGTCCTCTTGTCCTGCTGCTCCTCCACACATCTGCAGGGAGGCAAACGAGTTATCCCAGCATGGCCAGGCATCCTCAGAGGTCAATAAGAACAGCATACAGCAAATCCAACAGTCTAAAACCAAATTTTCCACTCCCAGAACTGCAGCTATAAATTTATATAAAGCATTTCTGGGTGGGGAGGCCCTAGCACAGGGTGCCCAGAGAAGCTGTGGCTGCCGTTGGATCCCTGGAAGTGTCCAAGGCCAGGTTGGATGGGGCTTGGGGCACCCTGGGACAGTGGAAGGTGTTGGCACTGGATGAGCTTTAAGGTCCCTTCCAATCCAACCCCCTCAATGATTCTATGATCTGATGTATGGACATAACTCTAGGCAGGAAGTGGGTTGTGAAAATGGAAGTTTCTCAGATAATTTTCTCCTATTTTATTATTTTTATGAGCCAGGGAGCCACATCCTGAGGCTCAGCAGTGGGGACACTGACGTGCAGCACGGGAACAAGCCCTGACCCACTCCTCTGCCACTCCCTGGTCAGTGGGATCTGGCACAAACAGCATTCTTTGGATGTTCCTCCAACTCACACTCCTGCCAAACCCACTCAAATTGAAGTCCCAACAAGACCCCACACTCAGGCAGTGCAAAGAACCTTGGCACAAAGGAGTTTTCCCCATCCCTGTCCCCTTCCTCACCAGTCAGGGGTCTGACCTCTCCAAAGCATCAGATTTCAGCCCCCTCTAAAATTTTTTACAGCTCAGAAGTGCAAAGGGAGCAATGAAACTCTCACCTTTTAATGCTGAGCTCCCCAAGGGGGCTGCTGATCAGGGCAGGGGGTCCTTAGGAGGTTCTCTCCTTCGGGTTCCCCCTCCCTCCCCTCCCTCCCTCATTCCCATGTAAATATCCACTAATGCAAAGAAGAAACATTCCACCCAACCTAAGCACAGGAGAGAAAATTAAGCATAGGAGATTTGGGGAAGCGTCGTTATTTTTGTTCTAAATCCTTTGTGCAAAGTCTGATTGGTCTTTACTCATGAACAACTCAAAAATCACTTTACTTTTTATTTCTCTCCTCGCTTCCTTCCCCCGTGGAGCAGTTTGGTGAGTATTGAACAGCTCTGTCACAGGGATTACTGATGTTAATCAGGACCACACAGCCACATTACACACAAGTTTTTGCAGGGACTATCCTAAGGAATATAAATTAACAGCAGAGATTGTTCTGGACTGCTGACTGCAGTGTTGGTTACTTTGTGTTAAGAAAACTGCACTGTGCAAATCCCAGGAGCTCCGAGAATGATGACAGGAATGATCAAAGGAAGGCTGGAAATCTATTTATTAATGAAATATAAAGAGATTGGTAGACAACAATTATACCTTAGAAGGGAGCCCATAAGAGAAGATGTGATGCAGTATAAAAAATACTGATCAGCACAGATGAGGCAGATCAAGAGCTTCAGACTCAAAGCACACAATCAATTAAATGCTCGCAAATTCAAAGCAGATGAAAAGAAATTTTGTGTTGCCCGGCCTGAAACTCAGACAAATGAACATTGCTGGGATCTGCACGGCAGCAACATTCCAGATCTTTGTGTGCCAGGAAGGAGGAGAATCACTCCTTACAAACTCTTCAAGGGGCATTGCACGGCGACGCTTTGGCCAGAAGCGCATTGCCACCGCTGTAACCAGAATGAGATTTAAAGGGAAGATAATTCCCCAAATCCAGGGCTTTTTCTGCCAGTGGTGGCCACGGAAGGACAGGGAGCAGGGTGAGGGGAGCAGGGTGAGGGGAGCAGGGTGAGGGGAGCAGGGTGAGGTGCAGCCATGCTGATGAAGCACCTCAGACACATTTACTGTGCGGTCGCAGCCACGCATTTTATGAAACTCTGCCCATCCCACAACGACGTGCTAAAATAACTTGGAAAGAAAACCCCATTAATTGTGTTGGGAGCCCGTGCTCATAATTATGACCCAGCTGATCTCACTGACCCCAGAAGTGACGCTGGTGGCGGTAAAAGGACGCGTTGGAAACGGCCGCTCGTCGGGTTCTGCTCAACTCGACCTGCCTGAAGAAGAGCCACATAAAAATGCTGTTAAAATAAACTTTGGTAGACAGAGACCCGGTGTAAACCAAGTGTAAACTCTGAGTGGATTTTTACTACAGACCCATAAACCTCGGGAAATAAAAGTTTGTGGAGGAAACTGAGAGAGGCATCGATCACGGGGGCACCGGGTGCTCCCAGGGTTTGCTCTCCCCTGCAAATCTCCCCCTCTTTCCCAAAGCTGTGCCTGCAAATGGCATTCCTGAAACTTCCTTACAGCCTCCTCTATCACAGAATTATTTCAGTGCTGGCACCCTTCCAGTCCCAGGCCTCAGCCAGCAAGGCAATTCCTTTCCTCCACCTTTTTTCCTCGTGTCCCTCAGGAAAACATCACGGGAAAGACACAGCTTTTTGTTGGTTGTAGCACGTCAAGATCCCAAAATTGCTCCTAATTGTGACATTTGTAATTACTTCTAGCTTTTAATTTTTATAATGACTCTTCATGGTTCTGTTGACCAGAGGGAAAATTTTAATCCCAAATGTGTCCAACTGTCAAAATTGCCATTACACTTCAGGTGAAAAAAAAAGGCTTTTAAGAAGTCATAAAGTTTACTTATTGAAAATTAGAAATGAATATTTATTGTCAGGTTTCCATCAGAGATTGAAACCTTTTATTTAACACTGGCTGGAAGTGTGAATTATTCAAATGTTTACATTTGAATGCTGCTGGACTCTAATGATTCCATTTTCTGCAGTGTGTTGGAAGTGAGATAATGAAAAGCTTCATCAGAGGTTTAAGCAAACATCCAGCTGCAACTTTTCATGGCACTGGAAAAGGTTCAATTCAGGCAGCCCTGTGCTCCTGCAGAAATCCTTGCAGCCTTCCAGGACCTGGAAGGAGCCTACAAGGAAGCTGGAGAGAAATTTTACAAGGGCCTGGAGTGCCAGGAAAAGGGGGAAAACTTCCCTCTGGAGAGGGCAGGGTTAGGTGGGATATTAGGAAGGAATTCTTCCCTGTGAGGGTGGGGAAGCCCTGGAACAGATTGGCCAGGAAAAGGGTGATGAGGTCATAAAGGCAAGAAGCACACGTGGAGTTTGGTTATTTGAAAGGGTTTTTAAGGACATGAAGGTGTTAAATGGAGAAAGCAGTGGAGTTTTGACCTTTTTAGTGCTGAGTTTTTTTTAATTTTTTACTTAATTTTATTTGAGAAATAACAGAGAAGGCAACTCTATCACTGCTCTTCTCCAGGCAAAGTCAGTCTCTCTCCTGGAGAAATCCCTGCTTAGAAATCCCTTGCAGAGCAGGATCCAGAGGCAAATCCCAGGGAAGGCTGGAGGCCACCACATCCCTTCTCCCTTCTCCCATCTCCCATCTCCCTTCTCCCACCACATCCCTTCTCCATCCCCACCCTGAGGCCCTGGGAAATCCCTGGCTCCTGCTCAGCTCAGAGAGGATGAGCTGGGCTGGCTTGGGACCCAGGTAATATTTTCTGCCTTCACTGAGATTTTTCTGCACTTCAGCCACTGCATTTGGTGGTTAATTTTTCCCCCTCTCCAGAGTTTTCGTGGGATATCCTGTTCATGCACCCAGAGCCTGCTATACAGGTGACAGGANTTTTTTTTAATTTTTTACTTAATTTTATTTGAGAAATAACAGAGAAGGCAACTCTATCACTGCTCTTCTCCAGGCAAAGTCAGTCTCTCTCCTGGAGAAATCCCTGCTTAGAAATCCCTTGCAGAGCAGGATCCAGAGGCAAATCCNGAGGAGAAAAATGCTTTTTAACCAGCTAAGACCATTTTTTCTACCTCATAAAGAACCAAAAAGAGGCAAAAGCCCAATTTTCCCACCGTTCCAGCCTCACTCCCAGCCCTCACCTGTGTCCCTCCCATTAGGCACAGTCCAAAGCTCTGCAGCTGCCCTTGGATTTTCTGCCAGTATAATTTTTTTAAATACACAAATATTATACTCCAGGGCACGTTTTGCTGGGCCAACAATACATGCCTCACTTTTATTGTGAGGCACAAGCCCTTCGGTTTCATGTCTTTTGACCTCCCAAGAAATGTATTAATGACCCTATAAAGCTCTCTCTGGCACGTATTCATATTAATACAATATACTCCTTTGTTTTTTTTATATTACATAATAAAAGGGGGGAGAGAGAAGGGAAAAAAAAAATAAAAAAAAGACAGTTGTTTCAATATCCTTCCACCACAGAGCACGGTTCAGTGGGAAAATAAACCAACAACAGTGATCTGAAGAGGGGTAGCTGACATTAAGCTTAGTTTTAGGCTTATTCCTATCCCTACTTATTCCTCTTGCTTTCAGTGGTGGCTCTGCTCAATCCAAAATCCAGCTGCTGCTTTTTGGATGCCTCCTGCCCACGGAAGGAGCCAGGTCCTGAGCAGCATCCAGGGTCAGCCACGGGGATGGGCCAGGGGAGCAGTTTTGGGTAACAACTTCCCCTCCCTCCACTCGGGTCTCACTCCCAGGCACCACATTCCACCAGCAGATTTCAACCTGGAATTAGGGAATGGCTCTGAAGGGTGAGGGTGGAGCAAAGGAAAAGATCTGAGCCCTCAATGAGCGCATGATTTGTGCCTTAAAAAATAAGTAAATTACAAAAATAATCTTGGAAGTGACTTCTGCCACTGCTTCCTCGAGTTATTTTTTATTCCCAGAACAATTTAAATGAATTTAGTGGAGGCTCAGTTCAAAACTTGGGCTACTCCTTGATCCTGTGAGCAGACTGGGAGGAAGTTTGTCCATGATCAGTTAATTTGCTCAGTTTGGGTTTTGTCCCCACACACACAGAGCTCTGTATCCACAGACATCCTCCAGTGCTCCAATCCTGCTTTTTGGCAGAGTGGCTGAATTAAAATCCCTGTTAAACCTCATCTCCAATATTGCCATGCCATTATCAGCCCCTCATTAGCACAGGGGGGACAGGAACATCTCTCACCCCTCACTGTCACAAAAGCTCAGCTCTGAGCAAAGCCAGCGATGATTTACGTCCAACTCACACAAACAGAGTAAGTTTTAACTAATCTTTCAATCCATCTAAATTCTTGACTAAAAAAAATCAAATTGCAAACTCGAAGTGAGCCTGCCAAAAACTGCCCCAGACTTCCAAAGCAGATCACAGTGCTCCAAAACCACAAAACAACCAGAATAATTATTTTTTTGCTGCTTAAAAGACAAATCAAGCCCAGTTTGGATTTCAGTGTCCTCAGGACTGCTACAACATGGGAAAGAAGGGCAAATCTGGCCTTGCTCCTACTTAACTCTGGGAATTTTTCCTCCTGCTTTGAAAGGAAAAACATCACAGTTCATAAAGTGTGGCCTTTTTGTTAACACAGAACTACTTTTTTCCTCCTAACACTTCCAAAAAAACACTTCAAAAGTTAATAGAAGCAATTTAGCCAACAGCTCTTTTGAAAGGAAGTCTCCGAGCTGAACTCCAAATTTTGATAAAGTGGAGAAAGTGTCACCCACAAAATAATAGAAAACACTCCACAAACTTCAAGCACACTAAGAGAGCATTTTCCAGCATTTTTAACTTCCTAGCAGCATCTTAGTTTTTGTTTATCTTTGATATTTAAGGCCAAATAGATGGGAATATTCATAATTAATAATGAGTAAACCAAGAGTTTAGTCTTTTTATTAATTTTTAAATTTAGAAAATTATTAAAAAACATGAAGCTGAAGTTACTTGGCAGGCGCCTTGCAATGCACATAAATAAATCTCTTTCAGCAAGCCCCCGAGGGTTTTAGGCAAAACTTTGTGAATGCCAAAGAGGAAATCTAAAAACAATTTCTGGCTTGGTAGTTGAGCCAAAAAATGGACATCAGGCCCAAAATACAGTATGAAATATTAGTTTTTGTGCTCAAGAATGAAGTGAGGGATGTTTTCAGCTCAGGACTGTCTAAGGAGCTTTCCAGAAAGAGTAACAAAGATTTTAACCATTAACCATTTAACCATCAGCAAGAGCCTCACTTTAGGGATTTTATTGCAGTTCTTGGGAGGGAGTCATGGACAACGAGGGGCACTGGGTTGGTTCCTTTGGTTTTGGGGAGCAAAACATTCTGCCAGAACTTTCCCAGCCATTTTTAATTCAGGTCAACGTGCAGAGAGGCATCAGGGCCCTAGAGAGGATTCACCAGTAGCCTGGTTTGTGTTGGCTTCTCCACAGAGGATTTCCAGCTCATCCCATCGGGATCCCAGTGGCATCTCTGAATTCCTTCTCCAACAGAAATGAGTCAAATTTCAGGGCAAGCTGAGAGAGCAGTTAGGAAACAGCTCTGTGCTGAATATCCCACTGAGCATTGGGAAATGGGGGCGAGTTTGGCAACAATCAGGCTTTAGAAAAGGAAATCTGAGCCAGCCGGTCTATGGAAGGTGTGGGGTGGAATTGGGTGAGGTTTAGGGTCTCTTCCAACCCAAACCAGTCTGGGATTCTGTGGCTCTGTGATTCCTGATGCTCCAAAAAAAAGTCACCAGTGTGGAGCTGGAAAAAGTTTTGTCATGGCTGATTTGTTCTTCTTTCACCTCACCCAGGGGACACATCGAGGGCACACAGATGGAGATGTCCCCCAGGCTCCTCAGTTTATCAGCAAACTTATCAACAAACTTATCAACAAACTCATCAACATTTTGCAAAAGTCTAAACCTTGCATGCAGGATTATAAAGTGTGAGTTCCAGAAGAAAACCTTCGTGGGTTTTAGAGCAAATGTGGCGCCAAAGGTTGTCAGGAAATCCGTGTGAGGGAAAGGGTTGTGTTTGTAAACACTGCATTGATCATGGAAAAGGTTATCAAGCCCTGGAATCAACTTCCCAAGGAAGTGGTGGAGTCACCATCACTGGAAGTGCTCAAAAAATGTGTAGCTGTGGCACTTGAGGACAGAGTTTTGTGGTGACCATGGTGGTGGTGCGTGCTGATGGTTGGACTTGATGATCCCAAAGGTCTTTTCCAACCTCAACTATTCTAAAATCACCATTTTTAATGAAGATTTGCTGCTTTGTCTCAGTTGACGGCAACCTTTAGTTACAAATAAACCAGAATTGGGTCTCTTAACATGGAGCCACTTGAGTTTCCAGTCTGCTCCTACCAGTGCCTCCAGTTATCCCAGCATGGGCACACAGGGGAGCGAGGTAGGAAGCAGACGGAATGCAAGGCAGGGGGACTGCCAGAGTTCCATCTAACAATCATCTTCTACACAATTTTCACAGGTATCTGATCCAAGAAGCATCCACTGAGTGAGCACAGAACCAGCAAATACCTGATGGAAAGTCTGCACTTGTGCTGCCTTTTCCCCTGATGCAGAAGAGCAGCGGTTTCCTGCACACAAATATGAAAACTAATATATTTCACAGAGCCCCAACTCTCCTCATTCCCCTTGCACAATAAACCACAGTTATGGAGGGACAGACTTGCAGGAATCACACCCAGACTTCAGCTGCCTGTGAGCGTTGGCTGCCTGCAGCATCTGCCCCTGCGAGGGAATTTGCATCTTCAAACAAAACATCAGCAGAGCTGACAGATCCTTGTTCAAATAAGGTTTGCTCCAGCTTTGAGATTTCTAACTGTTGTTATCAACAATACAAATGAGGGTTTATGGAAAGGGGATATATTAATTCCTTCCTTCCCCTGATTAGGAACACGGTACGGCTCAGTGCGAACGGGAGAGTTGTGATGCTGAAATTCCTGTAGACACCAGCTCCCAGCTCGCTGCTCTTTTATGCATCATGTCACTTCCCAGCTGAAAATGAATAGAACAAAATTAAATACACCACCTAAAAATTCCTCCATCACGGCTGGTTTGCAAGGGAGTGATTCTTGGGGAAACACTCAGTGTGTTTTTGAAAAGGGGGCACATTTTTATTGCCCGGCTTGGATTCAAAATCCTCGCAGGAGTTTCTCTGGTGACAGCGAAAAGTTTAAAATCTTTTCCTGAGCTTCTAAACCAGGAACCTCCCAGCCTTGCTCTCATCTTCCCATCTTCCCACCTCTGGAGTTATCCCGAAGTTTTATTTCTCAGCATCAGTGATGCTGATTTGTTCAGTTTGGATTGGTCAAGCTCATTTCTGGCAGGAACCTTGTGGGAAGGTCCAGGAGCCACAAATGAGCCCGATGACACCCACGTGAGATATTCTCTGCACAGGAAAATTGTCTGATGACAAAAGGATCCAAGAATATTTTATTCATTAATGGACAAAATTCAATAATTTATCAAAGCTGCTATCAAAAGTCAATTTATTTATAGAATCACAGAATCACAGAGTGGTTTGGATTGGAAGGACCTTAAAGTTCATTTTGTTCCAACCCCTGCCATGGGCAGGGACACCTTCCACTAGACCAGGTTGTTTCAATTCCTCATCCAACACTTCCAGTGGGGATGGGGCATCCACAACTTCTCTCTGCAAACTAATTTATTTACCCAAAAGCACTGAGTATCTTACACTGATCTACAGAAAATGTTGGCTCCATGAGCTCTCTAGTGAAAAATTAGTAAAACCTAAAAATGTCACCTCAAATTCTTCTTGTCCTGTCAGTTTCCACAAATATTCGGGTGGCAAAAGGTCTTTCTTTTTCTTTTTCTTTCTTTCTTTCTTTCTTTCTTTCTTTCTTTCTTTCTTTCTTTCTTTCTTTCTTTCTTTCTTCCTTCCTTCCTTCCTTCCTTTCTTTCTTTCCTTCTTTCTTTCCTTCTTTCTTTCTTTCTTTCGTTCTTTCGTTCTTTTCTCCATTTATTTATTTATTTTCTCCACGGACACAAGTCCAAAAAATCACTGTGATATAAGTGGGTACAGCCCATGCTGAAGACTTTGGGCCAAAATTTTATGCTGCTCTCTCACTTAAGAAATGTACCCTTCCTTCCATGAAGTCTCTCCCAAGTTGTTTTTTTCTAAAAAAAAAAAACTTTTTGTCTTTTTTCCCTTTAAAAAAAAAAAATAGAGGGGGAAAAAATCAAAGCAGAGAAAATTACTAGAAAACAACAGAAAACATGTGCAAAAAAGCAACCACCCAAGCAAGAGCTCTCCCTGTCAGGAGGTTTTCCATAAATCCTAACTTCTCATCATCTGAAGATTTACTTCTTTAGCAGCAGATGGTGTGACCCTTCTGCAATTAGTTAGCTCTGCTCTTAGAGAGATAGCGCTCTTCAAACCCCAGTGTTGTTGCTGACAGAAACATTTTTAAAGCACTATGCAAACAAGACTACTTCCTTTAATTGCAGCATGCAAATGGGATGGAGAAGGATGGAAGGAGGTGAATATTAAGCACTCAGCCCTCCACAGCTCTGAGGTGGAGCCTCCACTTGCAGGGTAACACAGGAAACAAAGAGCATCCTCTGGAAGTGGATNGCTCTCTAGTGAAAAATTAGTAAAACCTAAAAATGTCACCTCAAATTCTTCTTGTCCTGTCAGTTTCCACAAATATTCGGGTGGCAAAAGGTCTTTCTTTTTCTTTTTCTTTCTTTCTTTCTTTCTTTCTTTCTTTCTTTCTTTCTTTCTTTCTTTCTTTCTTTCTTTCNTTCTGCAATTAGTTAGCTCTGCTCTTAGAGAGATAGCGCTCTTCAAACCCCAGTGTTGTTGCTGACAGAAACATTTTTAAAGCACTATGCAAACAAGACTACTTCCTTTAATTGCAGCATGCAAATGGGATGGAGAAGGATGGAAGGAGGTGAATATTAAGCACTCAGCCCTCCACAGCTCTGAGGTGGAGCCTCCACTTGCAGGGTAACACAGGAAACAAAGAGCATCCTCTGGAAGTGGATTTATTAGGAAGGAATTGTTCCCTGGGAGGGTGGGCAGGCCCTGGCACAAGGTACCCAGATTTGCAGTGGGTGCCCCTGGATCCCTGGCAGTGCCCAAGGCCAGGCTGGAGCAGCCTGGGACAGTGGGAGGTGTCCCTGCCCATGGAGGGTGGCACTGGGTGGACTTTAAGGTCCCTTCCAACCCAAACCATTTTGGGATTCTGTGAAAGTCACAACTTCCAAAGTGTCCCCGTGCAGGAAGCCCATCCTTGCTGAGGGACACCAGGAGCTGTGAGGATGGTGAAGGGCCATCTCCTTGAGGAGGAACAGCTGAGGTCACTTGGCTGGTTCAGCCAGAGGAGACTGAGGGCTGAGCTCACCAGGAAGCAGAGGGACAGCTCTGTTCTCTGCTCCCTGTGACAGACACAGCACCCAGGGAGTGGCTGGAGCTGTGTCAGGGAGGTTTTGGTTAAATATCAGGAAAAGGTTCATCCCCAGAGGGTGCTGGGCACTGCCCAGGCTCCCCAGGCAATGGGCACTGCCCCGAGGCTGCCAGAGCTCCAGGAGGGTTTGGACAGCACTGCCAGGGATGCCCAGGGTGGGATTTTTGGGGTGTCTGTGCAGGGCCAGGAGCTGCACTGGATCCTTGTAGATCCCTTCCCACTCAGGATATTCCATGATTCTGTGATCCTATACTCTCTTTCTACCTGAACTCCACCACAGGATGAAATGCCATGGACACAAACACCTCCTTGGATGCTGGAACAAGGGAAGGAGGATGTCATGCCATGGACACAAACATCTCCTTGGATGCTGGAACAAGGGAAGGAGGATGCCATGCCATGGACACAAACACCTCCTTGGATGCTGGAACAAGGGAAGGAGGATGTCATGCCATGGACACAAACA